>JAHHFK020000098.1:0-361169 GCA_024533555.2 Aedes koreicus
TACCTTCGGAGCACCTATTATCCGAGTTGTTGTCAGAACTGCGTGAGGATGGACGAATGCGGATGACATTCTACGGCTAACATATAAGAATCCTTAGCAATTATGTGCTAGAAAGAATCGGTCAGACAAACTACCAACTGCAGTTTGTTTGAGGCATACTATGAAAGTTATAAAGCTTAATCTAAAAGAAAAACCTGTTTATGTTACAACCATTTTTATTGCAATATAAACATCATATGATACTGGAATAAAAATAATTTGCTTTCATGCCACACTTTCAGTTTGAAAATTCTACAATTTATCTGAAAAATATAACTTTGAATGTTAAAATTATTTTTTATTTCAATTCAAATGGCATATTTTTATTTTTATTACACGACACTTTCTCGTTGAAATTTTATTTTGGAATAAAAATAATTCGTTTTCTTTTGCAGCGATGCCACGGTTTCGATTTGTCAGTTCTACAATTCGTTTTGAAAGTTTCAACTTTTAAATGAACCAAGCAGAAAAATTTAGATTTGACAGTTTGAACGTTTTTGTTCTGAAAGCAAACCGCTTTCTACGAAAAAGAACCAACGCAACTTTTCAATTTTAGCAATGGTTTTTTTTTTAATTCTAACAATCATTATTCTTTTTTTGTGTACTGGACGTCTCCTAGCAATCCAAATCGTGGTTTGTTGAGAAAAACATTCCCCTACTGGACTCCAGCTTGCAGTCCGGATCTTAATCTCATTGAAAACCTTTGAGGAATCTTGGCTGCAATGGTTTATGCTAATGGACGTCTGTTCGATAGCATTTACAGTCTTAAAACAGCAATTTCAGAGTGTTGAGCCTGAATCCACACGGCAACACTGTAAAAAGCTCTCTGATTCGATGCCAAACCGTATTTCTGAAGTAATCCTAAATATTGGCGATCATAACATGAACTAATGTTCAATTTTAATGAATTGTTGAAAATAAAGGAAACGTACACACTTAGAAAATTTTACAGTATTCGGTAATTTTTTACCGAATTTTCAACAGCTGAACGTTCGGTTATTCGATTTACCGGATTTCGGTGAAATTTTACAGTATTCCGGTAAAAAAATTACCGGAACTTGTCAAATTTTACCGAAATCCGTTAAATCGGATTACCGAACGATCAGCTGTTAAAAGTTTGGTAAAAAATTACCGAATACTGTAAAATTTTCTAAGTGTGTATCCTACAAATCGGAACAAAAATAATTAAGTTGTGTGTACAAAATATAGGAATGCAAATAAGCCACAAGAATATTGTGATTGCCGCCGAAGGGCGGAATATATAAAAACAATAGACAAATAACAGTATGACAGTGTTCTCTCTGTATTACAATGAAACTCCCTAGATTTAATTTCATAGAAACCGCCCAGATAGGATTCGTTTGCCTTCACGACTTCTGATATCTGCTCAGTTGTCAGATATTGTCTTTTTTTTTATTTTAACGTATTGTTTCTCTTTTCAATCGGTTCAGTGTTTGATGCATTCATTTAAAGACAAGGTACAAACTACAATTATAGTGTATTTTTTCTTGTTAAAAGTTGAAATATACTAAGGAGAGCAGAATTATTCATTCTCCGGGATCAGCGTTGCCGGATTTCGCACAAATAAATTTTTGTGTCTTAATTTTCAACGAATAATCCGAGTTCTATTTGAAGTAAACAGTCTTAGTAGAATTCTATTGCAAAGGCGGACTTCAAGTCTCCTTCAACCAACCGATTGGTGAAATAGGGCGGTAAGTACGATTGAAGTAGGTTAGCGTCCTTCGTTAGTTCAACCCTACTTCAATCTAAATAGGCTCCGAAAAGTTGGCGGTACCTGCAGATTCCATAGCTGTTTTCGTCGATTAACAGTTATAGGCTCTAAATTCGAAAAACTTTCAAAAGAAACCGGGATTACCCTGAAGTTGTTGTAATGTTTTGTTTCGCTTTCACGACAACCCTTTCCGTAAGTTTGGTGAGGAAAGATTCGGTCGTGGGTCGACGGTTGAGGACTTGGACTCGCCTTGATGTTTTCCAGCTCTCAGACTTACGAGTGATAAATAATTTGCTCCTTCATGCCAAGACATATAAAAGGTGTTTCGATCAAAATTTGGTCGACTTAAACTTGACACATTTCCTTTCATCTTGCATTAAAAAAATTTGCACACCCCTCATTTTGAAGATGTGTGCGTGTAGCATTATGCCTCGATTTTGATTTTGAGATTAGCACTTCAGTTATCAAAATGTCGTCGAAGGAAGAGAAGCAACTACTCTCACGCCAAGTTGGCGAAATTGTTGAATGTGGCTAAATCAACTGTTACAAAAGTATCAAAAGTGTTCGGTGAACGTTTGTCGACAGCCAGGAAAGCTGGATCGGGGGAAAATTGAAAGCCGGCTGATACCAGCTGTATGTCGCAAAGAAGCTGGGAGTGGTGCCTTCAACTGTGGATGGAGCTATAAAACGAGCTGGACTGTCGACTTACAAGAAAGTGGTGACTCCAAATCGCGACGATAAACAAAACAAGTCGGCCAAAGCACGAAGTTGGATTGCGTGGTACAGGACGATGAAACTTACGTCAAGGCAGACTTAAAACAGCTCCCTGGGCAGGAATCTTATAACCGGACGGGGAAAGGTAGATATTTTCAAGCACATTAAACTGTCAAAGTTCGCGAAGAAATATCCGGTGAGGCAGGACATCTGTACCTGTGGCTTGAGAGCAACGTTCACATTGCGACCGGAACCGTCGACCAGGAAGTTTATCTGAGCGAGTGCCTACAAAAACGTCTACTACCTTTTCTGAAGCGACACAATTGTTCCGTTCCGTTCGCCGGCTTTGGCATCTTGTCATTACGGACAAAGGCCATGTAGCGGAATGCTGCAAACAACAAGTGGTGCCCAAGGACAAGAACCCTCCCAATACGCCAGAGTTCCACCCGATCGAACAGTATTGGGCCATCGTCAAGCGGAACATTAAGAAGACTCAAAAAGCTGCTGTGAGCGAGAAACAGGAAGGAAAACTGGCGTTCTGCGGCGAATAAAGTGGACAAGGAGACTGTACAAATCTTATGGCAGGTGTTCAACGAAAGACTCGGCATTTCGCATTCGGTAAAAAGGAAGCTTAGCTGAATATTTCTCCTGTATTCTGTATTAACTGAACTTGAAAAAAAATAATTTGACTTATTCACAAAAACTTTGATCGACTCACACACATTACTGTTTGACCAAATTTTGATCGGAACACCCTTTACTTTCCTGGCTTTAATCTCAATTTTTCTGTATTCATCCGACTCAGAATCTAAAGATACAAGTGAAATGCAAAAATATTGGTTTCTTTGAATTAAGAATAATGTTTGTTTTGTGTAATAATAAATACAAATGCAACAAACCAAACCACTAGTAACAGTTCATTGTATTTCACGTGGAGTAAGTGTGTTGCAAAAAGCTGAAATCCTATTGGCGATCAAAAAGGAGGTTAGGGGCGGTTCATAATTTGAAAATCTCAGACCCCCCCCCCCTGGGGGTTTTTCTCTCCATTTTTTTTTTTATATTTGTGAAGCGTAGACTTTGGTCAAACCCCCCCCCCCCCTCCCAAAAAATTCTACGTGGTTTATGCATAGCCCCTTAGGTTTCGAACATTTTGGAAATTTAAAAGAATGATTACGGTCTGCCCAACAAACATCAGTGTCGAATAATTGCTTGTTCAAACAAATTTGGAGAAGTTATTCAGCTTGCTAGAAGAACAAGCTGAACAACTTCTCCAAATTTGATTGAACAAACAGTTATTCAACATCGATGTTTGTTGGGTGTTTTCTTTAAAAGTATATGGAAATCATTAGCATCATCGTTTTTACGCATTTTCTTTCCACAAAAATATAACTAGCTTTACATTGCCAATAAAGCACGGATTTAAATTTATACGATTCCAATTTTTAAAAAGACGGAAAATTTTTTTTTCTAAAGAAAAGATGGGAGGGGGTTGGGCCCGAACGCTTATTATTATTATTATTTTTTGTTGAAAAAAACTAGTGTTTTTTTATTTAAAAAAACAACCTGTCCTGATTTGGTTTATGGTCGATGATTACCGTTTTTTCATCGCGAAAGACAGTCATCATGTTGATTACTGTTTTGAAGATGTCCGTTATTTAAACAAAAATCCACTAGCGCTAACAATTTAAAGGATAACTATAAGCACAGAGAACAGACATCCAAACTGTATTGAACTCCGTGTGTAAATTTTTGTAACTGCCATTTTTAACTTAAAGTTCGTTTGCGTTAGTTTTGGAGAATCGTATGTTGATGACGCCACCTGCGCGCCTCGAGATTTATAGTCGTTGACTGTCTGTCTGACTAATACATATTTATTAACTGTTTAAGCTGTTATGAAACAAGCAATGTTTGTTGGGAAATTACTAAGTAGTGGTTCCTCTAAAGTTTTTTTTTTAATTTACGTACTTCTCATTATAGATGAAAATTGAAAGTGTTTATTATGTACATCGTGGGTAACTGAGTTAAAAATAGGTATTCTCATTATTATAATACTCCCAATAAGTTATAGGTCTACAACGCTTGTAACGCCATTGACCTTATCACCCTTTCGATAGTAAACAAAAAGCATCATAATGCAGCACTTACTTGAACGCCACAAAGAGACGCCATCGATCGTTCGGTCGGCGTCTCAAATTTCGCTCTTGTCGGGCGCTTAGACCCAGCGTGAAATATGAAAACTCCCTGCAAATCCATAGGCTTCCATGAATGTATGTAACCAAAACCGGTTGGTTCCCTCTCTAGCTACATTTGACGGGTGTATCCCTGAACAATCAAACGGTTAAACTTTCAACTTTCGATTCGCAGGAAATTTGAAATGAGCGCGTGGCTTTCGCAGATTGCTTCGCTGTTGGCTATTGATTGAGTTGACTTCGAGGCCGACCCCGGTACGGTAACCTAATATGGAAATATGGAGACCAAAAATACAACAAAAGCGCTCTATTCGGTTCAACTCATAGCTCGGCAGAAGAAAAAAAAAAGATGCAGTTCTATTTCTGTTTACGCAGCACGTGACAGACTAAACTTGTTTACACGCAAGCAATTTAGTCTGGTATTTCGTCACCACAGCAGGCTGTGGTTTTTGTTTTCTTTGGTTTGAATTACATGCAGAACTTTTTTTTTTTGGGATGAAAAACTTCTTTGGTGAATTTGATATGTATATTTTTGTTTGTGTTTTGTTTGTTTACCGGATGAATGTGGACTATCGGCCATTGCTTCGCAGAAGAAATTATAATTGAGATTTATACTTTCCAAATCTTTTTAGAAAAAGATACCAAAATAACTGATCTTGTTTTGTGCATGACGGACATAATCTGCCATAATCTCCCTTAGCGCAGTCGGTGAAGGCGCAGCTATCAACACTAAGCTGGAGGTGGCTGGATTCGATCTCCGCTCTGGACTAGGGATTATTCGCGAAGGAAATCTTCTTATCTACCTGGAAATAGGGCATGATTTTACTTGCCACACCATCATACTCTATGCAAATATTAAATCTCTCAATTAGTAACTGTGGAAATGCACTCAAAACATTAATTTGAGGGCAGGCAACAAGCAAATTGTGAGAAGCAATATGCTTGAAACAACAGAAAAGAAAAAATACGGATATAATCTGTATAAGCTCTGATTAAATTTTATGATTGAGATAGGGGAAGGTGCTCTAAAGTGGGTCTATGGATCTAGGATTCGGCCTATGCTTAAAATTCGAAGTAAATATAAATTCACTATTTTTGCTCTGAAAATCAAAAATATACAGTAGTATTGTCTCACTGACATATCAATATGAAGAAAAATTAAAGACAGGCAATTTGTAACGATAGGCCGAATTCTAGATCCATAGACCCACATTAGAGCACTTTCCCCTACCTTCTGGAGGCTTTATTTTAATATAGGGAAGATGTACCTATATTAATCTCATCACTTTGCAATCACATTGAAAAAAAGATATACAGGGAAGGATTAGTTAGTAATGTTGGTTGTAGTTATTCAACGTAAGCAAACATTATTAGAAAAAAAACAGCCCCTCCACCTGCACAATGTTTGGGGGGGGGGGAGATAGAAGAAAAGAGAAATATAGGGGGGGTAACCTATTTAAAAAAAATCAAATGAGCTAACTTTTAACTCAGTTCGAAAAAGAAATCCTCAGTACAGTTTTGGTTTGAAAAAAAAATGCCTTCATGAGAAAATAAGAAGCATACGTATGGTAAACACACTTTTTCACTGATATTTTTGTCAAATTTCAATGTTAAAAATTATAAGTATCCTGCGCGACATTCATTCGTATTAACGTAAAACGAATCGATCTAAGATTAACCACAGAACATAAGATTCGTATTGACGCCCAATCTTAAGATCCTAAGATCCCATGACTCTTAGTCCCTTACCTTACAAGGAAAAAATAACCGTGCCCAAATCCGTGAACTGCAGTCATGAATTCGAGAAAAAGCAAAAATACACCGTGAACTGAATCAAGTAATCATGGAGTAAATTAAAGGGAAAAATCCGTAGAACGTAAACTAGTTCACGGTTCGTTTTCATTCTCGGGAACGCTTCTTTTGTTTCTGTGTATGTTGTCATTCAGAATAAAAGGAGTTCTCGCGACACCAAAATAACAAATTTTAGCTATATAAGGACCCATCCAAGTATCAATTATGTCCATGTACACAAGTTTTTGAATGTGCCAGCCATTGAATATAATTCTAACTATAAATCACGTCCCATTCAATAAAACAAAGACCTGCTTACACTGCCACCAACAAGTCTGCTGCGGCAGCAGCCATTAGTTAATCTAATTGCGTCTAACGAGCTCCAATTTGCCTGGGCCACGCTCTTCTGGAACTTCTTCCTTCAAGGTAGTGGTATCACCATCTAACCTACACGTTCCATTAATTCCACAAGAGACAAATCAAGACCGGTTCAAAGACCTGACACATATAATAAGGCATAGCCATCCACAGACAAACGGTAAAGTAGGCGTCGGGCGTCGGAGGAAAAGTGCAAACGAACGGCGCTCACATTTCGCGACCCAAGCAAACTAGCGGGGCGATGTTGGCGATGGACGCGCTGCGATGGCATCGAGTGTCACATGAAACTGCTGTCCCCATCCATCATCATTCCCACCGTGACCGCTATAATTGTCATCGTTGTTGCACTCATCATCGTCATCGTCGTCATCGCCGTTTGACGGTCCCACGGTTTTAATGTTTTCGTCGAGGTTTTTACCGAACTTGCATAACAGACACTGCATCTGCGAAAACATGCATATAACCACCGCCACTAGGACAGGTAGGGGGCAAGCGGTGTGAGAAAAGCGACCGGAAGATGAAACAATAACAAACTGTCCGAAATCTGTCCGACCCGGGTCAAATTTTATGGGTCGACGATGTGTGCAGCGTTTTTTGGCTAAAATATTCATACCGTGTTGCCAAAACCTTAAGGCAGAACTTGTTTTAAAACAACTTTGCATAAGCGAGGATTTAGGACACTTCTGCAGGTATATCTCGATTATATGTACCGACACTAAGCTTTTCCAATACCAAATTTTCGAAAAGTATTTAGTTTTGTTTTTGTTTGGATATTTTTAGCTGTATCTTTCAACAGGATAGTTCAAAATGTTCCAAACAGAAGCGATCCTTACTTAACAAAATATTTTATGTATTCGCAATGTAATTACACGGTGACCGACACAAATATAACTTAAACGCCTTTTAATGTCTAATTGGCTCTTTGTCACAATCTACCACAATCGAATAATTGGTCTCTGTGATGAAGGTACTCGACGTGGATTATAAGTTGGCTCTTGCACCATTTATTAGATTTCATAAGACTTAATTGACAAACATATCAGTTTCAGTTCACTCTAAATGAAATTCGAAAGTATGTTCAGATGCCGGTAAGACATAAAAAAATCAACCAGCGAAAAAAATATAATTATAACATTGACACACACCTCCCAATTAATGGTTCTGACACTTCATAGTTTATATCCGTCTCAAATGTCAACTATTGAACTCTGAACTTATCCTGCTGCGCTTAACAGAAGTGTTTTTGAAACAGCAAAAATAAGCGGAAAAAGAAAATTCCTCTGGAAGTCCGGAATCTCATCGTGCGTGATTGCAGAAGAAACGAATCCCAACGCAAAATAGCCGAAAAGTATGGGATTCGACGATGCATTGCATTGGTTTGAAGAGTCATTTTGCTCGGAAGCTGCCATTCATCAGCAAAGTCAACAAGGCAATACGACTAACGATTCCGAGGAATCATATTAACAAGCCGTTGGAGTTTTGGAAACGTGTTGTCTGCCCAGTAAACACCGAGTCGCATATGATATCGCATATGAGTACAACGTGGAGGCGATATACGTACATGCGTCCATTTAGCTCTTTGTAAACTGTGCGTATAAGGTCTGTATCCGCAATAATCCGGACACCTCAAAACATGAATAAAACATAAATTTCGCATTATATTTCCGTCGTAGTTGTTTATTTCAGATTCATGGGATGTGTTTTAACAATTCGTGAAGACAAAACATAGTTATTCGGTATTTGCATAAAATTTTCGAACTTTGCGCTTAACTCCGTCCATTAGGGTTTGTACAGACTCTTCAGAAATCGTAGAAGCCGTCTTTGTCCAAATTTGCTGGAAGTATTTGATGTCTTTGATTCCTTGCTTCTTTCCAGAAAGCTTCCGCTTCATCAGAGCCCAATATCTCTCGATTGGTCGTAGCTCTGGGCAATTTGGCGGGTTTGAGGTTTTTGGTACAATGTTCACTTGATTTACTTGGTACCACTCCATCACAGTTTTAGCATAGTGGCATGATGCCAATCGGGCCAGAACAAAGGTTTTTCTTTGTGACTTTTGATGAAGGGTAGCAATCGCTTCTGCAGACACTCTATCTGATAGATCTCCTTGTTGATTGTGCCTGTAGTGACGAAAGATTTACTCTTTTTGCCTTACGTGCAAATTGCTTGCCACACAACTTATTTTTTGGGAGATTTCGATGCCTTCTTCGTTCTGAAATGCTGTAGCATTTCTGGCCATAGCAGAATAAAAAGCCAGCCCCGGGGGCTGCTTGAAATCCTCCAGGACATAAGATTCATCGTCCATAACAACGCATGAAAACTTCGTCAAATATTCGCAGTACAAACGTCGAGCCCGTGATTTTGCTGCCAAGTTCTGTTTGTCGTTGCGATTTGGAACTGTTTTCACTTTATACGACTTAAGTCCCAAACGTTGTTTTGATTTTTGGACAAAACCAGGCGACATCCCTATTTTACGAGCCACCGTTCGAATGGAGAGATTTGGGTTTTTCGTTAATATCCTTTTCACCTTTCGATCCATGACAGGATCAGCGCGTCCAATGTTTTTGTCACTTCTCGGTTTCCTCGCTACCGTCAAACGTTCCGAAAATGATTTGAGCACATCGTGAACAGTGGATTTAGGCAAAGCCAATGTTTTTGCAAGGTCCTGTATTGACCGTACGCCCGTACATAATTCGCTCGCGCACTTGTTTTTCTTTCGTCGCCATCTTGAATACTAAACATGAAATGTTAACATCAATCATAGTCTTTTTCATCATAGACTCTCAGCTATACCACCGTGGAATTTTTCATTCCTACGTGCAATATTTCAAAAGTTTGAAGGTGTCCGGATTAATGTGGATACAGACCTTAGCGCCTCCACGTTGTACTCTTATCCACTATCATATGCGAAGTCATGTTTACTTGGTGGTCGGATGAATCAAAGTTCGAGCTGTTTAATAGGAAACCACGAGCAAATGTATGACGAAAAAGTGATGAAGGGATACAGGACCGACTAAAGGAAGGAACGGTCAAAACATGTTCGACTCAAATATGACGTAGTGGTTTTATTCGTGCATTTAAAAAACTTGAACACCCCTCATTTTGTAGGTGTATGCGTGTAGGTGTATTATGTTTTTGCTATTTTCTATTCAGTGGTCAAAATGGCGTCGAAGCAAGAAGAGCAGCGTATCATAATTTTGCACGCGCATAAACAAAATCCAAATTATTCCCCTCGCCGACTTGGCAAAATCACTTAATATTGCCAAGTCAACCAAGACGAATGTTATAAAAGTGTTCGGAGAACGTCTGACGGCTGCCAGGAAGCCGAGATCAGGAGGAAACCGAAACCAGCAAGCCGCAGCGACCGGAAGAATAGTGGCAAGCATTTTCAAACGCAATCCCAACATTTCCATCAGAGATATAGGAAACAAATTGGGAAAATCCCACACAACAATGCAAAGAGCAAAAAAAACGAGCCGGACTGTCAAGATATGAGGTTACAGTGACACCAAAATAGAGATGATCAGAAAAACACAACAGCCAAAGGAAGAGCACGTAAGTTGTACACGAGTTTGTTGGTCAAGTTTGATTGCGTCGTAATGGACGATGAAACAAACTGATTTCAAGCAACTCCCAGGTCAAGAGTTTTATACGGCTACCGGAAAAGGAAAAGTTGAAGATAAGTTTAAGCAGAAAAAAAAGTCAAAGTTCCCGAAAGAAAAAAAATGTCAAAGTTCCCCCCTGTGGGCTAAGAAGCGAAAGTTTCGGACCACTGGTACTGTCAACCAAGATTTTCATGTAAAGGAATGCTTGCAAAAACGCTTATTGCCTCTCTTGAAGAAATACAGTTGTTCCGTGCTGTTTTAACCAGACGTCGCTTGTTGCCACTTCGGAAAAATGGCTCAGGAATGGTATACCGCCAATAGTGTGCAAATCGTACCCAAGGAGAAAAACCCTCCAAACTCGCCGGAACTGCGCCCAATTTAAAATATTGGGCAATCGTAAAGAGAAACCTTAGGAGAGCTCAAAAAACAGTTGGAATTGAAAAACAGTTCAAGGCAAATTGGTGTTCAGCATTAAATAAGGTGGATATAACAGCAGTACAAAACTTGATGGAAGGTATGAAACGTTCGCATTTGGTAAGTCGGAAGCCTAATCAAATAATGTTCCTGTGTTTTGTAGACGACAAACTAATCAGTGTGCACTTAATCATTTTGACCAATTTTTGACCGTTCCACCCTTTAACAGTGATTATTTTATGATTTGGAGCTGTTTCTCTTAGTTTGCTGTAGGAAATCTGGCACACTGACCGCAGATACGTATATCGATATTCGTGTTAATATGGGTATATCGTGTAAATTTGGAAGAGCCGTTGCTAAAAATGGGACTGGAAAATTACTACACGTTTCAGCAGAATAACGATCCTATGCACACAGCAAAGAAAACACTTGCATTTTTCCATTCCATTCATAAAAACCAATTGAATGGCCACCCCAGAGCCCCAATTTAAACCACATTGAGAATCTTTGGGCCATTCTCGATAACAGTGGGGAGAACACCGGTGGCCAACAAACAAACATATTTTGCACCGCTGCAGAAGGCATGGAATTAAAGGGTGTTTCGATCAAATTTGGTCGACTTAAACTTGACGCATTTCCTTTCATCGTGCATTAGAAAATTTTGCACACCCGTCATTTTGAAGATGTGTGCGTGTAGCATCATGCCTCTATTTTGATTTGGAGATAAGCACTTCAGTTATCAAAATGTCGTCGAAGGAAGGGAAGCAACGCATCAAAATTTTGCACGTGCATGGCGAAAATCCAAACTTCTCTCACGACAAGTTGGCGAAATTGTTGAATGTGGCTAGATCAACTGTTACCAACGTATTAAAAGTGTTCGGTGAACGTTTGTCGACAGTCAGGAAAGCTGGATCGGGAGAAAATCGAAAGCCGGAGGCCACAGCGACGACAAAAAGAGATACCAGTTATTTTGAGCAGAATCCCAACCTCTCCGCCCGATATTTCGCAAAGAAGCTGGGAGTGGTGCCTTCAACCATGGATAGAGATATAAAACGAGCTGGACTGTCGACTTACAAGAAAGTAGTGACTCCAAATCGCGATTCTAGCGATTTGTCCCTCTCCTAATACTGCCTAACACGGGTGAGAAATTATCTCCCGCTGTTGGGTTTATTTTTAGCATGCACCGCCTATTTCACACATTTGCCTGATCGGATACTACCGTTCAATAATGCACTCCGCTCGTTTTCAAACTTGATCTTTCAATTTTCAAAGCCTGCCGTTGCCCTATACGGAACTATCAATACACTTTCTCTTCATGTCTATTTCGTTCTAGCAATAAATTACCGTTCACTCCTAGCGCTTCGCATGGAGATGGAAAATTATCTACTTCTGACAAACTTCATCAAAGATCGTTACTTCCGCGCTTGGGAGAATACAAAAACAACAATCAATGTGTAAAACACGTCGGCCAAAGCACGAAGTTTGATTGCGTGGTACAGGACGATGAAACTTACGTAAATGCAGACTTTAAACAGCTTCCGGGACAGGAATTTTACACAGCAACCGGACGGGGAAAGGTGACAGATATTTTCAAGCACATTAAACTGTCAAAGTTCACGAAGAAATATCTGGTGTGGCAGGCCATCTGTACCTGTGGCTTGAAGAGCAACGTTTACATTGCGACCGGAACCGTCAACCAGGAAATTTATCTGAGCGAGTGCCTACAAAAACGTCTACTGCCTTTCCTGAAGTGAAACAATTGTTCCGTTCTATTTTGGCCGGATTTGGCATCTTGCCATTACGGAAAAAAGGCCATGGAGTGGTATGCAGCCAACGACGTTCAAGTGGTGCCCAAGGACAAGAACCCTCCCAAAACACCAGAGCTCCGCCCGATCGAACAATATTGGGCCATCGTCAAGCAGAACCTTAAGAAGACTCAAAAAGCTGTTGTGAGCGAGAAACAGTTCAAGGCAAACTCGCGATCTGTGGCGAATAAAGTGGACAAGGAGACTGTACAAAATCTCATGGCAGGTGTCGAACGAAAGACCCGGCAATTCGCATTCGGTTAAAAGAAAGCTTAGCTAAATATTTCTCCTATATTCTGTATTAACTGAACTTGAAAAAGAAAAAGAATTTGACTTATTAATAAAAACTTTGATCGACTCACACACATTATTGTTTGAGCAAATTTTGATCGGAACACCCTTTAGTCAAGCAGTTGACGGTGCTTGTAAACATTCTCTAACGATGCAAACTAGCAAAAATAGATAACAATCTGCATCAACCGGGAAAACTGCCAACACTATCAAAATTGCTCCAAAACCATGTCCTCAAAGGCCATCGCCTTCTCTTTACGAAGTCAACACGCTAGTTTCCCCCCTCTTAATAAGGTAAATCCCAAATTTTTAGTACCACTACATCAACTTAACGCCGGAGGAGCATTCGGTAGGTACCGCTTGCCCTCTGGCTGCAGTTACAAATTTATTGTAGCACCGACCATAAATCACTTGCGGCTGGATAGAGCATAGGAAGCACGCTCTTTTCCCTCGCATCCAAAACAAAACATCCAAACTTGAACATGGTTATGGTACATGGACAGCGAAACGGTGTGATGCCCTCGCACATTCGCGGCACGATGAGGATGCCTATAAAAAGAATCATCTCTATGGCTTACGGTACTGGACGGATTAAGATTGAGAGCGGGATGGAATTCTTGTAAAACAAATCGAAAGAAGTCTAATTTTGAACTTACCTGCGTATAGCACTCGATTTCTTTGTACGGATTGACGGCAATCAGAATCGATCCCGTGTATGTCTGCGTTGGCGAAGGCATGAATCTTGGGTTAAGGAAAATTGATAATTGATCAGAAGAATCTGCTGCTACTGGGATTAAAGAAATAAATAAATACAAGTAGGTTCTTTTGAATAAAGGGTTCAATCGTTATAGTTCCGTAGATAAATAAGCATTTAATTTGCGTCTTATAGCGTTTTAGTGGTGTAAATGAATATGGTTTTTCTTTGTCTGTTCAGGGCTGAAAATAGCAACGTTGAATTGTCGAACGTTGAGAGCTGGCGTAAATCTTCGGTCATTTCCAGAATGAGTCGTAAAAGTGATGATGCTCACTATTCGCCCTTATACTTTGAGCTCATCTCCTATTAAGCGAGCTTTTTTTTACGATGAAGATTCCTCATCGACCCCAAAAACGACCCATATCGAAATCAATTAGTAGATATGAAGACAATCCCCCGGTCGGAGCCGCCAAAGGTGTGTGGGCTTTCCGAACTGATCCGAAAACGAGATAAGTAGAAAGCAAAAGCTAAGAATCGCTTATTTGACCACAACCTTCCAAGAAGGAAAATTCCTCCCCATAACCTTCGAAGCACGCAGACGCCCGAGAAGCGGTGACGTCGACAAATGCAAAGCCCGCGATGATATGCCACGAGATAAAATTCCCCTCTATATGACTCATCGCCATCGGAAACGGGGCATTCCACGTCGTTGAATGGTGCAGTTTTGCTTTATCTAAACGTCATTCGTCATACGTTGCCGCACTCTTTGCTTTCGCTGATCAACCCCCTGGCCCTGCCTTCCTTTAGTATGACGGTATGTCGTTCATATAAAATCTTTCAAAGGCCATTTTGACCTTATCCACTCTACCGAGTGCTATAAAAGTCGCGACATTCCGTCATAATGCGTTATATTTATGATGCATATGTATAAAGTTAATGCAACATCTAACTTAGCTTGAAATCTTCTAAGGAAGAGAAGAGGGGACAGACTAATCATCATTGCGCGCTGATGGAGTTATTGGAGGCTTCAGATGACGTTTCTTCGGAGGAAAGCGCGTTAATGCAGCTGTTCGAAACATTATCGGGGCGGTAAAAGTTTATGAGCATCGCATTTTGTTTCTGTTTATGATTAATTTGGGATACACTCTTTTGACTTAAGGAGGCGGGGTATTATCTCTCCGGCTCCTTACCAGGTGTGAAGTTATGAACCCCCAGGTGATCGAAAATTTTGAGAAGCTCCTTGAGTTGAATCCTCAAACCCGCTTCATGACTTTGTACCATTTATACATAACACAGGATGTCAGCCCTTCGCTGAATATTCCCAATCGTGTTTACTTCTCCAACTTCGGAAATTCGGTTCATTTTGATTTATCCATGAAACAGGAGCTTCGTGGAATCCCAGAGCATCATCGTCCTATGATTGCTCCGGTGATATTTGCTGCAAAGTTTGGCCTAGTTGATTCCACCAAAACGTTTTTCACTGACGGGTCTTTGATAGTGGACTCCGCTGGCTTTGGTGTATACAATGAAAATTATAGCGTCGCTCGTAAACTTCAAGCACCTTGTTCTGTTTTTGTCGCGGAATTGGCAGCAATTCATTTTTCTTTAGAAATTGTTGCCTCACTAACACCGGATGAATACTTCATTTTCACGGATAGTCTCAGTTCTATAGAGGCTATTCGCTCCTTGAGGCCGGTAAAGCACACCTCTTATTTTCTTATGAAAATACGAGGTCTTCTAAGTGCTTTATCTTCACGTTCTTTTATTATCACCTTTGTATGGGTCCCTTCTCATTGTTCGATTCCTGACAATGAAAAAGCGGACTCGCTTGCAAGGGTGGGCGCTATGGAAGGCGATATTTATGACCGACAAATCGCCTTCAACGAATTTTTCTATATTTATCGTCAGTTATCACTCGATAGCTGGCAGTATAAATGGAGTAAAGGGGATCTGGGGCGATGGCTACATTCTATCACTCCTAAGGTGTCTAAGAAATGTTGGTTCAGGGGATTGGATGTGGGTCGAGACTTCATTCGTGTGATGTCTCGCCTCATGTCCAATCATTATTCTTTAAACGCTCATTTGTTCCGTGTTGGGCTGGGAGACAGCAATCTCTGTGAATGCGGACAAGGTTACCAGGACGCAGATCACGTTATTTGGTTTTGTGCTGAGCACCGTGGAGTCAGATCTGAGCTTTATGATTCCCTTCGGGCTCGAGGTAGACAACCCAATGTACCGATTCGAGACATTTTGGCTGCACGCGATCTGGAGTTTATGAAACTCATTTATGTGTTTTTGACTAACATTAGCCTTAGATTGTAGTTTGATTAACTTACTTGTTTAGGTTAAATTTTTGAGGATTGTGTGCATCGGTGTGTGATTGTGGGTGTGTGTGTGTGTGTGTGTGTGTGTGTGTGTGTGTGTGTGTGTGTGTGTGTGTGTGTGTGTGTGTGTGTGTGTGTGTGTGTGTGTGTGTGTGTGTGTGTGTGTGAGTTCGGGATTTTTTTTTTAAATTGAAAACGTTCAATTATAAAATTGTAATTTGAAATTCTAGATATAAGAAAACCATTGTTCCTTATGCTTTGTTTAAAATTTCCACCGCAATTTTCCCATCCATAAAATTGTAATTCCTATTAACCTCGAGACGGCCGCGAGTAATCGGTTCCACCCCCTTAACCTTAGTTCTAAGATAACTGATGTATATAAACATGAAAACTTGGCTCTGTAAAGTTGATTCGATTGAGCCTGTACAAATAAATGAATATTTAAAAAAAAAAAAAAAAAAAAAAGGGGGGGTGTGTTTTTTTATAACAAACACAAACAAAAAAAAAAAAAAAAAAAAAAATGAAAAATAAAAAAAAAAACAAAATTAATTTTTGTTGTTTGTTTTCTTTTTTGTCGTGTCAGTGCGTCCGTGACGTCTGTATATGTGTTTTTTTTGTTTTACATTTCCTTTAATTTTCTTATGTGTCAATGTAGCTTTCTGAAGGCAGTGAATAAAAAATACAGCAACGTATTTTTAATGAGTGTGCTATTGTGAACCTATGACCGATTTGGGTTAAACATTTTATATTTTGATGAGGGTGATTGGAAGAAGAATGTGATGTTGCAACAGTTGCCTTCTAGTTGCCTTGCAACAGTTGCCTTGCACCAAACATCTCTCATACGCTTAGGGTAGCTAAGCCACTGAGTAATGATTAGTTGATTTTGAACGGTCACGAGTCTTTATCCAGCGAGGCTTGGTGGTCCATATTACAAGCAAACAGTAGCAACAATTACTACCTTATTACAGTTGATTTCACTATCTATCCTGTTCGTTCAATATTGTGGATAACGTTTCTTTGATAATATTAGATAGATACACTGTCATATATAGAAACGATGATATGTACTCATCATGACAATTTTTATGATTGTTCATAAAGGGTGTTTCGATCAAAATGTGGTCGACTTAAACTTGACGCATTTCCTTCATCGAGCATTAAACAATTTTGCACACCCCTCATTTTGAAGATGTGTGCGTGTAGCATCATTCCTCTATTTTGATTTTGAGATTAGCACAAGGACCGGGAGGGACTGGATGCGTACAAAGTGCAGAAGGCTCCAAATCGTGACGAACGGTAAAATACGGTGGGAAACTCACCGTACACCCAGATGCTGACGAAGCCTCATTGTCTCATCATGGATGATGAGACTTACGTCAAGGCGGACATCTGGCAGCTGCCGGGGCTACTGTTCTTCACCGCCCAGCACAAGTTTGATGTTCCGGAGGAAGTAAGGAAGCAGAAACATTTAAAGTTTGCCAGGAAACACATGATTTGGCAAGCGAGCTGCTCATGCGGCAAACGGAGTGCGCCGTTCGTGATAACCGGGACTGTAAATGGGGAGATCTACCTGGAGTGGTACGAAGTCAACGGGGTCACTTTCGTACCCAAGGACATTGCTAAGATCATTTCATTTTTTTAATGCATACGTTACAGAAAATCCTTAGTCACAGAGAGTTGTCTGCTGTAGTTGTAGTTGTTCTATACTCTAAGGTTGAGAAATTCGAAAATACCACGTACAAGACGCAGATAAGAGCGATCGTTCTCTACGGATTTGAGACGTTGACAATGCTCGAAGAGGATTGGCGATTGGAGTTTTCGAACGACAATCTTTGTCGGTGTATATGCAAACGGCATATGGAGGAGAAGAATGAATCACTAACTAACGCAACTCTATGGTGTACACTGAAAGACACTGAAGCTGGACGTATACAATGCGACGGACTTGTTGTAAGAGATGGTTAAACCAACAATCAATATGAAACTAGCGATTTTAAATTGGTTCACTGTTGTAGAACCCCTTTATCCGACGTACACCTTGCAATAATTCTTGCGCTTTTCAGTACTAGCACCTTTTTTTTTTAATTCGCTGTGTTATGTTGACAGATAATTTGAGAGTGTGTTCGTGTGAGTTACGATATTAGCAACAAACAAAATGAAACTAGCGATTGGAAATTGCTTCACTGTTGTAGAACCCCTAGTTCCGAAGCACACCTTGCAGTCTTCACCTTGCAATAACTCTTGCGCTTTTCGATACCTTTCGGTACTAGTATCTTTATTATTGTTTATGATATGATATTTTGACAGAATATTTGAGGGTGTGTTGGTGTGAGTTATGTTATTGGGGGCGAATCATTAAGCTTGGGACTGAGCTTGGAACCGGTGTGCTAGTACTTCCTGAGCCAAAAATTATATTCATTTTCTACCTGACTATACAGCCGCTGGTTAAACCACAGCCATTCAAGCTTGAAGCTCAGCGTGTGTAAAATTTCATAACCGTCAATTTAAAAGAAATCACCAAATAACAATAAGCAACTAGCGGACGTCATCTCGTCAGTTAATCTGTCCCAATTTACTTGCTTCTGAATCATTCCCAACGCATGCTATTGCTTGGAAATGGCTTGACGGGTAACTTCTAATGCCGAAACAAGCTCTTCTTGCGTTGGCCACCAATCCTCATCGGCAATGCCTCAAATTCAGCGTCTTCGAAGGTTTTGGGTCTTCCTTCACGTGAACATCAAATTCAGCATCTTTGAAGCAACGGAACGAATTGTTTCGCTTAAAGTAGTATCTCCGTACACTTTTTGGAGCTCTAGATGCGCTTGAGCTGCCGTTTTCTTCGAATGGAAGAAGAAAAGCAACACATCCCGCAAATGACGATTGCTCGGCACAAAATTAGACATTTTCACACTACCAGAAGTATATAAAAGTCATTGATTTTCAAGTTTCTAGAAGCATAAACATCGAAGAAAAATAGTATAGCATTCGAGGATTTCGAATACAAAATGATGCGCTTACGTAGCGTGTATATTGTATCAAGAACTTCATGATTCCAACGTCGTTGACAGTTCGTTGGCAATTCTCTGAACTACCAAACTCTTTTCAGTTTGGTTCACCACCAGACACTCTTCATTTATTGAAAATCTTCGCTCCATCGTCGCATTTGCGCCTTTTTAACAGATGTTATCAAATTTGGCAGCTCCTTCTTGGAATGACCAATCAGTTTTACCCACAAAATTGTCCAAACGCTGTTCTTTTCTCTGGATTCAAGCAAGCAACGTCTTTGAAGACGGCATTGAGCACAGCTGCCCAAATTCTTCTTTCACTTTGTGAGAAACGGCAACGCTCAGATAGTCTTTATCTACGAACGTTTTCAGACACAGTTCCAGACGCTTTTTAGCTATATCCGTGAAGTGAGTTATAACATCAGGGTTAATGCAGGTGACGTAACGCGTTAAAGTGTATGTCATAGGAGATTAGTTGATTAGTTACTTCAAAAACCACAGTAAAAAGATCTTTGTTGGAAATTTCTGCAAATTCTCTCGCCTTCTTGATTGCTGAGGCAAAACCGATTTCCACATTAAGGGCTGACAGAAGATTGCTCTCCGTCAATTCTATTTCAATGACCGATTTTGCCTTGACTGTCGCTCTTGACTTGACGCTCGGGCTTGATAATTTTCTCCATAGCGGCTCTAAGTTGTCCCGTCAAATCGTCGAAAAGAAATGGAGCTACAGAAAATTTGGTCTGGTAGACTTGATGACAAAATTCCCCTTTGGTACCTGCATCTTATCGTCTACCGCATCATCCACAACAACGAACACTTATAATTGGAATACCGACGAAAAGCTCCGTTTGAAATTCTTTTGACTTTAAGGTGACTTACACAGTAGGTTTCTGTCCACTGCAGTGAATATTTGTCTATCGTACAAATAGACTGAGACTTTATGGTATTTAAAAAATGACAACAGTGTTACCACCCCAGGTTGGCGGAACTCCTATAGCATATAAAAAGAAAAAAATACTGTGGAAAACTTGTAAAGACAATCTTTGCACTAAAGTTTACAGTAATGTATACAATGCTTCAGTCATAAGGATCACCCAAGGAGTCCCAGTTGAAGTAAAATAAAAACAAAAATAAGTCATGTGCGTAACCTCACCTGTTACAGCCGTTTAGTCAGATCTTCTAAGCGGTACGTTTTTGAAACAGGCTGAACAAAGCCAGCAGAAAATGATCCACATGACAATATGTTTGTCTTAGCCTCTCCTTGAAGGAATTGTGTACGACGTGCCAGCTGTGATGTTGAGGACTGCAAAGCCAGGGCTGGCTCGCAGATCTCTGATTTCCCGAGTCAATTCTTTGAATGCCTTCCAGTTCCGGGGCACTGTTTCATTCCGTTAATGAGATCGTTGGACCGAGTAGATGACAAAAACGCTACTCAAATTCTCAATTTGACAAAGGTGTGAGCATGGTTTCTGCCATATGACAAAAATTCCCGATGGATTTTTAAATTCCCGACTTTTTCCCGATGATTTTGGATTCCCGCATTTTTCCCGCATTTCCCGATTTTCCCGAGTCTGTGGCCACCCTGCACTAACGTCGTCTGCGTTTAAAGGTTTCTTGTAAAGTTCATCAAATTTCCAGCGTTTATTTACAAGATAATGGCCAACCTCCAAAACTCCAACATCAACATCACCGGCTAGAAGATAACGGATGGTATCGAGCGGGCTGAATTTTTTTTCTCATTTTTTTCACTTCTTTTTTTTGGGCTAAAAGAGGCTTGCGTGTGTCGGTCTCAGAGCACCGAAATTTTCATATCATTTTGGGGGGGTGTAGTGACGTTTAACGCACGCACACTATCGTGTTTATCGTCGTGTAAAAATTGTTTGTTTTCCCACAAATAACCTAAAAGTTGGCTTACCATTTTCAATCGTTTTCACAGCTGTTTATTATGTTTTCGTCCAAACCGCACTATTTCCAGAAGACACACAACCAAACCCAGACGCGATAAGCTTAATGGTCGCAGTGGCTCAAATCCCAAAAGAAAAAAAAAGGTGCAAGGTGTAAGGTGCACTAGAGCCCAATGGGGTTACTTACTTACAGTGAGCCAATTTTAAATCGCTAGTTTTCTATTGACTAAAGCGTGTCCGGATTTTTTTTTATAGCTTTGTCGCGTTTTATGCGCTGGATTAACATACAAATTTCCATCAGTGTTTGGCTCAGCAGTTGATAAATTTGGGAACTTTTTCATCGACAGCATGTTGTTTACTTTGAACATTAACTTTTCAAAATTGCGTCTTGGCAAGATTAGTTGGGAAATCTTATTTTGGACAGGCGGTTCGAAAATACCAATCGTTCGATTGCAAGTTAGTCTTGACAAATTATGACTTTCCTTAAATTGTATAATACAATTTCCCTTAATTTTTTCCAATAATTCTCGATTCTCGATTGGTCAAAGTTCTGGGTAGTTTTAAGGATTAATGTCACGTTGCACCGCAATAAAATGCTGAAAAGCTTCAAAATCAAGATTCCGAA
This sequence comes from Aedes koreicus, assembly GCA_024533555.2. Lineage (NCBI taxonomy): Eukaryota > Metazoa > Arthropoda > Insecta > Diptera > Culicidae > Aedes > Aedes koreicus. Next base: position 21,508 of record JAHHFK020000098.1, read on the forward strand.
ACAGAATATTTTAGAAATGTTGCTTCAGGAAAGATAACAGTCGTTTTCCAAGGGACTATTCTACGTAGGGGTCACTGTAAGTATCCAATGTTGTGATGAATGGTTGACTATTTTCACCACATGTACTGCTGGTTTCCCCAACAAGACTTCTGGCAGCTTCCGAGGCTCCAGTTTTTCACTGCTCATCATAAATTCGATGTCCCTGAGGACGTTAGAAAGCAGAAGATGTCAAAGTTTTCCAAATAATATATGATTTGGCAAGCAATTTGCTCGTGTAGAAAGCGGAGCACCCCATTCGTGACAACTGGAACGGCCAATGGGCAGGTGTACCTAAGAGAATGCCTCCAAAAGTGTCTACTTCCTCTTCTGAGGTCACACGATGGTCCTACGATTTTCTGGCCGGATTTAGCCTCGTGCCATTACTCGAAAAAGGTTTTGGAGAGGTACAAGGCAAAGGAGGTAAATTTCGTGCCGAAGCATCTCAACACCCCGAACGCACCGGAACTGCGGCCAATTGAAAAGTACTGGGCCATCATGAAGCAGGCACTTCGGAAGCATCCTAAGGAAGTGAAATCGGAGGATGATAAGAAGAAAAAATGGATTGCCACGCAAAAAAAAGTTGGTCCAAATGTTGTATAGGACCTTATGAGTAGTGTTAAGAAGAAGGTTCATGCATTTGGATATGGAATTGAAATTGAATAAAAAAAACATGAGACAATATTCATAACATGTTCTATTTTACTCCCTGAAAGTTTGAAGATGATTGGTTGAATGGGCGAATTTTTCCGAATATTTGTGTGTGTCGCAATTTGATTCCGTACACCCTTTAGTTTTATTTGAATGACTTCGTGTCACTTATACAAAATAAGACTTCCAAGCTAATCTTGTCAGAACTACATTTAAATAAAACTTTAGGTGCAACGTAAGCAACATGCATGTCAACAAAATTCATCGCTAGCTGAGACTTACACTGAAGGAAATTTGTAGAGCACCGATGCGACAAAGTTACAAAAAATATTTCCGGACACGCTTTACTTAACAACAATCTTCTGTACCAGTAAAAAAAACGTTGATTCAAACAATCAACAAACCGGAAAGCTCTACCCCATTTGCAAAATTGGCTCAACGACGACTACAAGTAATTACGTCAAACGACAACCGTTTATGATTTGTGACAGCCTCAACATCACATGGCAGAGCCCGTGGGAGTTCATCTCCGACATGATGCACTGTATTTAGTGGACCTTTTTTTTACCAACAAACAAGAGTGCATTGCTCTCTTGTTGTCCAGTGGCAACGCCGAGAGCGGGGCAAAATAATAAACATGGGCACGCGTGTATTTATTATTTCGATTAAACATTTCACCCACCTCCAGTGCCCATTGTGGTTGGAGACGTTGTCACAGTCCCGATAAACACTTCCCACACATTCACACAATTCCGTCACATAATTATTGCGTTCTCCAACCCTATACTTGATGGCAATCTACGAAAGCAGTGAATTATGACCCACATAATGGTACTTGACTTCTGCGCGACCAATTTTCAGTAATTCGAGAGTTGACAGATGATGGTAGCTTTTTTTATGCCCACACACTAAACAGAAAGAGTTAATACAAACGTGCCTCTTTGTTTTGTGGATTGGAGTTGCCTTGCATTTTGATCAAGATGATCTAGCGCAACCATGAAGAACCATGAGATCGCATTCCAGTAAACGTATGCACGCACTTAGGCAATTGAACATAACAAACAAATGATCTTAAATTGAGTACCCGCCGCTGGCTCTTGAAGTCGATAGCGGGCGTCTTTTGATATCGGAGGAGCTATCTTGAACTAGATCAATTTCTTGATTAACTGACGACGGATATGCTTTTGTTGTTTATGTACGAAATAATTGTAGTTTCATAGTTTTCCAATTGCGATCAATTACATAGAAAACAAAATCAAGGAAGCATCGGCACCATCGGACACATGTGCGAAGATTCGGAGAGATAGCAACAAGTGATGAAAATGCATACACTTATCATCATTTTCTGTTTTCCCATTAGAAGCCGGGCGGTTTGAGTACATGATTATAGCCGTAGTGGTCGAATGTGTGCAGTGTTGATTGAAAAATTGCTTTGCCAAATTACAAGCCACGGAGTGTGGGGTCGAATTAATCAATTTTTCACCGGCAAACCTTCAAACGTGGAATCATCCGGGCAAGGAGGCAATTTTCTTAATTATGGAATCATTTATATTAATTATTTATTGTTTACATTTTTTAATCAGTGAAGATAGCACGTAAGTGGGATTAGTGCCAAAGCAAAAGCTACTGGCCTGGTGAATTTAATTCGTTAGACGTGAATGATATATTACGCATTCAAGTAGCATTCAAAAAACAGTGTTATATTTACCAGAAAGATATGATAAGCTCATGAGCAATTCATTTGGTGGAAGTGATGGATTGAATAGTAATTGCCAATATTAGAACCAACGGATATGACCGTGTCGGTAAGAGATAAACCCTTTTGTGGACATGGTTTTCTTTTGTTGAAATCTAAATATATTTTTCAGAATACCGCCACTTCGCCTAGTGTTATTGAGATTTTTTCACAGTTTATAAGATTTCAAAAAGGCTTTTAAGTACTTCTATGTTTCATGATCTGTCATTTAAAATTATCAAACAGACACAATCAGAAGACATCAGATTCTCTTACAGTTATGTTAGATATTTCATCAGCGGATGAAAGTGAAAACCGCATGACAAAAGCATGCAATGAAATGAGCAATAAAAAATGAAACATATATTTAAAAAGTTCTGCTTATGTACAAACCTGCAAAACACGTAAGAAATTAAAAGAAATGTCAGCCACCGAGCAATTCGATAATACAAACCGCGAGAAAGTCTAACCTCAGCTGATGATTCTGGTCTATCACTGCATGTCTTGATCCTCTCCAACTATCGATCCATACTAAGAATGATTTTAAAAGGTATAGTTTATAGAGAAGACAGTTACACAGCAAATAAATGCAAAGAAGTTACAAAGGCAACATTTGTTACAATTTTATTCTTTGCTGCGAATTTCTCTAACAGAGGATGGTAGGAAGTGTACCTCAAATCTTAAATTAGATGAACCAAATTTTATGTTTCTGGTTTTCGTGTAGAGATAAAGAGGAATTTAAGACAAATAGAAATTTTTTTTTTGAGAAATGTTGTATCGCTAGTCTGATGCCAATAGTAATAATTTTATATGAAGAAAACAAAAAGAAGTCAGAAGAGAGCGTTTATAAGATGATTGTTGTGTTCGTGGCTCAGTTTGGTTGAACACTGCGATTAAAGGCATCTAACGGGTGTCCACTAAAAAATGAGAATTATTTCAATACTTTTCCATCAGAACAAAAACGGCCGCATAGAAATGTCACTTTAGATGAATGAATCGTTGCACTCTCCAGAAAATTTTCATACACTCTTATTTCACTCTAACATGTTCAGTCGTGTTCAGCATGCCGTCGAAACAGGAAGAACTGCGCGCGCGCGTTGTACAATTCTTTCAAGCGAACGAAGATCGTGGAAAAAAATACACGGTGGACCATTTTTGTCGTGAAAAAGTTCCGGTATCCACCGTATACCGTATCCTGGCATGCATGAGAGTAACCCGGAAGAAAGGTTGCGGCCGTCCAGTGAAAATAATGAATGAGAAAACGCTCCGCTCGCTGCGCAGCATGTTCAACAACAAGGATTCGGTAAGTCAACGGGAAGCAGCCCGAAAGTTCCATTGTTCGAAGTCACTCATCTGCAAGACGCTAAAGAAAGAAGGAATAGTGTGTAGAAAGAAAACCAGATCCCCAGAGTACACAGATGAGCAGATTCAAACCGTGAAATCCCAATGCCGCTGGATGACTCGGAATTACGGCGGAAAATCTTTCGTTCTGGACGACGAAAGCTACTTTCCTCTTTCGAAGTCTCAGATACCGGGAAACGACCGATTCTACACTAAGGACAAATCTACTACTCCTCCAAAAGTAATGTATAAGTTCAAGCACAAATTTGAATCGAAGGTTATGTTATACATCGTAATATCCGATAAGGGTATTTCGAAGCCGTGGTTCAAACCAAGCGGTTTGGCCATCAACCAGGAGGTGTACCAAAGAGAGTGTTTGCAGAAAATACTCATCCCATTTCTTAAACAACATCACTCGGATGGCAAATACGTGTTTTGGCCGGACAAGGCATCATCGCACTACGCAAAAAAAACGCTAACGTTTTTGGAGAGCCAAAATATACCATATGTCCCAAAAGACCGGAATCCGACAAATTTGCCACAGTGCCGTCCTATCGAGGATTTCTTCGGTCTTTTGAGCTCCATGGTATACAAGGATAATTGGAAGGCCAAGAACACCAAGCAACTTACCAACAGGATCAAAAGCTGCATCCGAAAAATCGATGTGGCTGCCGTCCAACGGTCATGTTCCAGCATAACGACTAAGCTGCGCCGCACGGCGGACCACGGACCATATGACAATATTCACTAAACTTAGTTTGAAGATTTTAGTTGACCCTTTTAATAAAATAAATCAGTTTGAACAAAACTTCACTGGTATTTTTTTCCTGACCCATTCTTTTCGTTCTCATTATTTAGTGGACACCCGTTATATAGATGCTGTTGGGGCTACATACAAGAGTGTGTGGTTGACTTTGCAGGAACATTAGCGTATAGAAGCGAGCATACATTTCTTTACAGTGAGCATTGATTTCAAGTAAAAGCCGGAAAGTCCGTGAGTCATTTTTGAAACATATTGTGTATCTTTAAAAACATCATTATCATTTCTGCCCGATGCACCATCACAAGGTCTACCAAATCACCGGTGGCATACTCTTGGTTCAAATTTACAATTTATTTGGAGCTGTAAAAAATAAAAAGAAAACATACCAAACATTGATCGTGTTAACTAGTCTATAGATCTGCCAACACGTCACAGATAAAAACAAAAACTTATACGGAAACTGGAAGGTAGAAAATATTGACTAGATATTGTATACTTTCAACTAAACCAGGACATACTATTTTCCAATTTTAAATTTTAATCAGGAATGTTTGAATTTTAATCATGGCAATGGCGAGCAATGGCGCTTAAATCAAATTATTTCGCTCTGTATTTGGAGGAAATGCGTTTACAACACCCGAGCGTCGGTTCTCCATGTCAGGAGCGGCTCAAAACAGCGACAATATCTCATGTCAAGGGCGGCTGAATCACCGTCCATGTCCCATCGTGAGATTCTAAATTAAACTGTGCACTATGGCCCTCCGGAAGGCTAAGGGATTGCCGTCAGGTCCTGCAAGCCAGCCGGAAAAAAACAAGCAAGCACAGGAACGTCAACAGTAGAATACGGACTGGAGCAATCGGTGAAGATCACAGCAATGAAACAGGGCTAGCGATTGGAAACTCGGACGTGGACTGCTATGCAATCCCATAATTTTGTCAGAAGCATCCGCAAACTGTCCGATGAACTGAAGGAACGCAAGTTTGGCATCGTAGCGCTGCAGGAGGTGTGTTGGAAAGGATCTATGGTGCGTATGTGTAGTGTTAGTCATACCATCTTCCAGAGCTGTGGTAGGACACGTGAGCTGGGAACAGCTGTTATAGTGACGGGCGGAATACAGAAGCGCATGATTGGGTGGTGGCCAATCAACGAAAGAATGTGCAGGTTGAGGATCAAGGGTAGGTTCTTCAAATTCAGCTTTGTCAACGCGTGCATAGTCCGCACTCCAGAAGCACTGATGATGATAAGGATGACTTTTACGCTCGGCTAGAACGTAAATACGACCACTTTCCAAGCCATTACGTCAAGATTATTATAGGAGACTTGAATGCTCAGATCAATCAAAATGAAGACCGACCATTGGGGAGTTCCAACACAGTCTCCACTTAAAATACACCTGGAGATCACCGCAGCAGACAGAATCACACATCGATGGAGTTTTTATTCATGGACGGCAGTTCTCCGACATAATCGACGTCAGAACCTATCGTGGTTCTAATAACAACTCGGACCTCTACCCGATGATGGTAAAACTGCAACCAAAACTATCCGTCGTCAACAACGTATGGTACCGTCGCGTATGGTGTGCTTAACGCGGAAGTTCTATCAAATGATCACTACACCTCGCAAAGGTTTTGTGTCACAAGCCGAAATGTGCAGGGATAAGCATGAGGGCATTCTGACAGATGGACGTGAGGTGATTGATTGGTGAAAACTGCACTACGACGAAAACCTGAATGTTGCAAAGGACATAAGCGCAGAAGAACAAGGTAACCGGACTAAGTCAGCTTCGCGGACAATGGGAACGAACCAGCTCTCACCCTGGGAGGAGTTAAAGGTGCAACAGCTTAAGAACCACGAAGCGGCTGGCAAGGATGATATCGGAGGTGAACTCATCAATATGGGCCCGGAGGTGCTGTCCTTGTGTTTGCCTCGGCTGATAGACCGAATCGGAGAAACCAAACACCTACCAGAGGAGTGAAAGCAAGGGGTTATATACCCCATCTATAAATTTGGCAAGAAATTGGACTGTGAGAACAATCGAGCAATCATAATCCTAAATGCTGCCTACAAAGGACTATCCCAGATTATCTTCCGTCGTCTATCACCAATAGTAAATTAGTTCGTGGGAAGTTGTCAGGCCGGTTTCACCGACGTGCGCTCGACATCGAACCAGAATTTCCTTGTTTGGCAAATCCCCCAAAAATGCTATGAATATCAGGTCCCGATGTATCAACTGTTCATCGATTTTAAGGCGACGTACAGCAGTATCGACCACACAGAGCTATGGAGAATTATGGACGAGCACGGCGTTCCCGGAAAGCTCACAAGAGTCACAAGCTCACTTATAAAAGCTACCATGGACTAAGTGAAAATTTCATTAGAAAATTCTAGCTCTTTTGAATCACATCAGGAACGACATGCTACAACTGTCACGCGAAGAACCGGGCTCAACAGCCGAGTTACAAATTGTTTGTTTATTTCGTGGTTGATATGGATGTTGTCGGCAGAAACTTTGGATCGGCGGCAGAACTGTACACCCGCCTTGAACGCGAAGCAACAAAAGTCGGACTGGTGGTGAATGTGTCGAAAACAAAGCGCATGCTAGTAGAAGGGACACAGCGCAACAGGGACCCCTTAGGAAGTAACGTTACGATAGACGGGGATACCTTCGAAGTGGTGAAAGAATTCGTCTACCTCGGATCCTTCCACAAGAACCGTGAAACCCGAATACGCATAATCAGTGGAAGTCGTACAGACTAAGGGCTCCAGAAGTACTTGCGGTCAAAAAGGATTCACCCCCACACTAAATACACCATGTACAAAATGCTAATAAGACCGGTGGTTCTCTACGGGCATGAGACATGGCCAATACTCTAGGAGGACCGAGATATATTATGGAAGCATATCAGGAAAAAATCTACAATCATTCCGAAACTACCTTAGAAAGATCCCAGAGTAATTCTGGAAGGATCTTAGAATTATTCTGGAAGTGTTTCAAAACTATTCCAATTAGAACTTCTTTGGGTGCATACCAGAGCTATTCTTGAAGTATAACAGCGCTAATCTGAAAGCATCCCTGATCAATTCTAGCGTTATTCGAGAAATACTCTGAAGCAGTGCTATAAAAAGTCATTTCGACTCAGTTTAATTAATTTACCGATAACTTGTTTCAGGAGCTTTATTTCCGAAAATGATGTTTGGTTAAAGTGTAGCTCTTGGCTAATTCTACAACTTCTTTTAACAGTGCATTGCTCTCACTGTAGTATCTAAAGTGTTAGATCTTAAATCAATCAAAAACCACCCTGGAAGAATCCCAGAATAATTCTAGAAACATCTTGGGTTTTTTTTATTCATTCGTCGATCCAGAATATCATCACTCATGATTTGAAACACAAAGCGTATAAAAACAGCGAATTCACGAATGAACAGAAAAACAAAAACAATGCCCGAATGATTCAAAGTAAGGAGTTGCTGCAGCGGCACGTTGATTGTGACATTCTCTTTTGTTTCTGTTGCAAGATACTCACAACCAACAGAATTATAGAGTATATGCAGCGAGGCTTGCAGATGTTCCCAAAGATAAGTTGGCTTTTCAGCGGTTCCAAACTGTGTCGAGAGTAATGGTATGGGGTGGAATTTCCGAAAACGCTAAGCTTCCACTACTTGTACTGTGAATCTGCATAACTTTACGTGCGTGGTGATCCTTGATGAGAGCAGTGAGCAGCGAGACGCATAACATATGTTGGCTTGTTGGTTAGAAACTCAGTTGGTACGAGTTCAATAGTACAGGAAACAAACTCGGTGACCGCCGATCACGACACCAACAGAGAAATACAAAGACGCATTGTGGCTGAAAAACGTGCCAATTTTAGATTCCGTGGGACGCAACCATCGAACAAATTTTGCTAAACTACCAAGTTGACCGTCTGCGAAACATTTATTAAAGCTGTAGTCCTTTACGGCAACGTGGCATGTATTGTGCTGGCGGAGGAACGGTTGGTGCCTTTAAACGGGAAATGTTGCATACGATCTACTGTGGAGTGCCGATGGAAGACGAAATGTGAAGGTGTATGAACCATGAATTGCATGAGTTACTGTCGACTACGGTGGGTTGAGCACGGTGTAAGATTGTCATAAATGATGCTGGAGAACGAACCGACCGATACAAGAAGAAGAGGCGTGTCATAGGCAAAGTGGATCGATCAAGTCGAAGACAACCTGAGGACCCTTGGCAAACTACAAAGTGCAGCCATGGACCGTATAATTTGGAGATAAAAATGTCTTTCAACAGAAGTCACCTAACTCTCAAAAGATAACTTCAGGAAATAAAACTGAGAAATGACAGAATGGTTCGTATAATCTACAAGAAAAATGCTTAATCTGAGTAAAACCCATTTTGAGAAACGAGCTATCGAGTGATAGTTAGGCATTATTTCCCGTTTAAAGTATTTTATATTGTAAGTAGAATTTGTTATGTTTTCATGGACCAACTTTTAGTGGTATGTCATTCAGCGATTCTTCATTTCTTCATTGACCTTCATCATAACTTTAGTTTACCTTCGAGGAATCAGCAATTGACGGCAAGGTCAAATACATCATTCCGGAGTATAGTGAACCATTTTGATGGATTTCAAATACTTTTACGCGGCCCAATCCGCTAACGATCTTACGAGAACGAACAGAAGTTGAATACTTGCCATGCTTTTACCGTCTTATCACAGACGAGAACGTCTATGAAGATAATAGAAATTCAAGGATAGGCTCTTTTCTAATGCAACGCGACCGTTCTAACTTATATGTTCCAACAACTTTCTACAGATTTTCATCTTTCCATACTTTGATAAATGCCAATGCGCTTCCATGTAAGTAAGGAATGATATACTAAAATAAAACATCTTCCGTACATTAACTTTTTATCAAAGAAACTGAACCTCAAAACGTTGTAGTGATATGCTATAGAATCGATAATTCGCTGCCACTTAATTTATATACCTCTATACAGACTGGCTTTGATCAATCACGAAACACTCTAAATGTTCATAAGCACTCCAGCATATGCTGCTGCTACAACCATACCTAACTCTAATCTAATGAGCACCAGGCCAGACTCTTTGACTACAAATAGATAAATACGAAGAGGGAAAAAATACCGAAAGCGGCGTGTTCTAATTTAAAAGCTAAACACTTTAATCCATTCTTCAAAACGCTCATTCGACGTCCGAGCACTAGATTGATAAATATCTCCAACACCTTTTCCCACACGCCGCCTACTGCATACCTACGTAAGCGTTCCATTTAGTTGATTCCAGCGTGAAAACATGATTTATAAGCCAAAACCACCGAATCAGTTTTCCACCAGAATCAAGAAAAAGATTGTGTTCCTTTTTTCCGCCAAGTTTTTTTCTCTCGCTCCCTGTCTAGTGATTCTCCCCTTTACTTAAAAGTGATCCCATATAATCCCATTATCGTTTACAATGTAAACGCCCGTATGTAGTTATGGATGGACGGATGAATGGATGGATGAACCATTTCCCGGAACAGCCGAAAATTTGCTTCCATCCATCATGTAATTCTCAGCTGTCTCATAAAGTAGAACGTGAGATGGAGGAATGAAAAAAAAAAACGATGACTTTGTGTTAACCCTTTGAAGTGATTTCCATCAAATGGGAACTAGTCGTTGCCGATGAGTAAAAAATCTAAATGACAAATTAGAATTTGTTTCATTATTTTACCACGGATCTTCCGGATCCCTTTTTGCCTGTTTTTTTATGTCTGATACCCATGCATGGTGAACGGTTCGAATATCGTTTTTGTTTTTGTTTGGTTCTTGTGTTTGTTGTTGAAAAGGATACATAAATCTGGTCCCGTTCGTAGCGCACTTTCAAGTTGCGGTTGATGCCATTTTCGTCAATGTCCGAGATGCATGTCATATCCGGAACGCCCTTGTCTGGCGTTGAGCCGACGCGGCCTGAAAGTAAAGTAAACGGTGGTTGATTAGTATGCTGTGTAACCTCCAATAACCGAAAAAATTAAAAACAAAAATACCATCAGAGAGTTCGGTACAAATTACAAACGTTTCCTTAAAAACTATTTCAGCGCATAGCGCCATCATAAAGACGAGAAAAAGTGCGGTAAACCACATGAATGAACACTTTTGAGTTATAGCATATGGGAAAACTCGGCTCATAACGGAAATATACACAAAATATCAAACAATATCGGTCAACCCCAAAGGTGTCCAAAGATGCCCATACCGACGGTACACAAATAAGTAAGGCGAGAAATTTTGTGCAAGTCACAATTATTTACCCCGCAGACAAAGGCAGTATCCGATGAATTATGTCTGTTTACGGAATGACGAAAACTCTACCCGTCCGCAGCGACACGTGTTTCTGCATATCTGACCATAGTCTATGAGAAAGAAGCGCTCGAAAATCCATAAGCGATTACCTAATCCGTTTCGGAAATTCCACTATTTACACATTGGTCTACTAATGCTCAGCGATCGCGGGGAGTCGTCAGCGCCAACAACCACCCAACTAGGATGATGAGTCACATTTTACCGACCCAGTCGGCATGCTTCGTTTTTATTTTCTCTACCGGAATCCATCGCCTTCTTTGTTGGCACTGTCCTGCATCATTTGGAATTCTGGCCACAGTTGACTAGACCATAATGGCAACCGATTTTCGGTTAAATTAGCACCTTGGCTAGTAGAGAAAAGCGAAAATCCGCTTTTTGCTTTCGCTAGGTTTGCATAATAATTATACACATCACAATAAGTAAGCGTGAACATCAACGAATTCCGAAGCGGATTCGGCGAACATCAATATCGTCCAATCGAATGAAACCATTGGGGATTGGGGATCGTTTAAGGGGCTGTAGAAGGTAAATTACGTGAAAACAGAATAAACATATCATTGAGGTTATATTGGAATTGGTTACAGTTAAAACGCACTGAAATAGGCAAAGCTAAAAGCACCGTTACAAAAGCTCGATGGAACGTAACTTTTAGCCTGTTGTTTTGATTTTTACCTTCAGACAATGTGGCGTTTCTCTAACAATAGGTCACGGACTGACTGTAAACCACAAAGATGTCAGATTTGCAGACTTGTAAGTAAACGTGCCGACTTTACATCTATGTTTTAATCTTTCTAATGCATCCGGGTCAATACTATCCGGGTCAATACTGCAATAGTATGACCCGAACCTATAGGCGCAGACAGACGTTCGACCTAATCTCATTTACCTGTGTAATGGCTAACCCACAATTGATACGTTGCGGATGCGTTTGCGTGATTTTGACAATTTTTCCAAAGGTTTCCTGTCAAATTTACGTCACCGGAACGCAAACGTATCTATAGATCATTGCACGGAATGTATTAACCTCACTTTTTTGACAGTTCAGGGAGCTTGTTTACAAGGTGTTAGTATTCGAACTGCTCAAAAGAAATTTATCATTGGCTTTTTCCGGATTCTGTACAATAAGATTTAGGAAATTATGTAAAAATAAGCACTGGCGTCTGTTTTCCGGCTGTTTCAGTTCAATCGTAATAAATTTAGAGCACACAATCTCAAACCGATCTTACCGAAAATATTCTAAGTCCACGTAAATAAGCTCCCTGAACAGTCAAAACTGCATTGATGACGCTATCGTGCAATGATCTATTGTGGGTCAGCCTTATGAACAAGTCTTCCCTCAAGATATCAAGAAGCAATAACCTAAAAGATGTCGTCAGAAATTTGCTTTTATTGGCAAGTAAAAATGGGTTTCCAATGAAACTGTCAGATTGAACGTAGCAATAATTCCAACGTAAATCGATTTGAAATGTTACACAACTAATTTTATTTTTTGTGTTCGAGCACGAATGTATGTCTGCGATATAGCTACACTGATATAAAAGCAATGATAACATCTATGTGTCCAACACATTATTTTTTGCAATTTGATCAACAAATGATAGCTACACTTAGCGAAATAAACTTTCGATATTCATAAGATTGCTTTATGATTATTTGCCTTAAAAATCAGTATGAATTCCTTAAATTTGTCTTATGAAATATAATTATGTTGAAAAAATAAAAATATGGAGCAACCTGGATTCGAACCTTGAACGTTGAAGTAATGGGCCCAGTGACTTGACCACTACTATACATAAACACTTGTAATTATGAAAGCTTAAAGGCGTACAAGAACAACATAAGTCAGCCTTATGAAATTCCAAAGCATCGTTCATGATTTGAACCTTATGAAATTCTTAATTTTATTTGCCTAAGTGTATTTGTAACCACACATACTTCCTATTATAGACACTGTATATAGACTGGACAACAATTGTCTTATGCAGCCAAACGACCTGTCAAAAAATGCAACCAAACGGACTGTCAACTTTTGATTCACTTTAAAGAAGCAAGTATTGTGATCAAGTATTGTTTTGACAAAAGCCAATTATGAACAAATAAGGGATTTTCTACTTCCATATTCAGTAGATGTAAGTATTTTTGGTGTATTATTTATTGCCATTTGGATTACTAAAAATTAACAAAATTCTTCCTCTACACATTTCCGAGCATAGGACAACCATTTCAACGTGTATTTCACAGCACTATCAATTATCGTTTTTAGAAATGATACATTAAGTCCCGAAATTGTAGTACAAACCATTTTAGCTGTTGTTGATGCTAAGGTTACATTATTTGAGGTTATTACGAGTACCAGAAAATGGCCAGCGGAATGACTTGAAGTTTATACCGGAAAACCTCTTGCAGCCTGCTGGCCCTCAGCATCGAATGATACTTGAACGCAATCTACGATGAACTGCATCAGGACCCGACTTACAAATGCGACGTGTTCTAGCCATAGCGCATGAAAAATTTGATCAAAACTAGTGAAGAACATCAATCAAACAAAATTCAAACAACAGAATCTATGTTTTCTCCACACCCACACCGATGATCAGATTCCAGCCAATTAAAATCTTCGAAGCTACTTCTCTTTCTCTTCCTGGTACTCAAATGCGTGACATTGTCATAAAACGGAACAGCATCCTGGACTTTTCGAGTCTTTCCGTTCATATCGAAGTAGAGATCACTAGCAAGAAAATGTAACTGGATATATTTGTTATAATTAGTAATGGATAAAACAAATTATAGTATTTTTTATTTACACTGCACAGCCTATGGCTTCCTAGAATCTGAAAATCTGCCGAAAGGCCGCAGAATGCAAGCCATTTAATAATGAATATCTTCCAACGGAATCAAAACAAACTACCAACATCGAAACCGAATCTTTTTTTTAGCCTATTGCGCTGTTTACTTCAAGTTTGTACAAATAAAACTGGTGCCAGATCAATTGCTCAAATTTATGACATTTTTCAGGGTTGGCAGATTGTATGATTTTGCGTTGTCCGGTCTATATACAGTGTCTATACTTCCTATGTGTACACATAATCACTATGTTTGGCAGATACTTTTTATTTGCCACATAAACTTCATTTGTGCTTCTCAGAGGGTTTTTTTTATATGTGAACGAACGGAGACGGGAGACGTTTACTTTAAAGTAAAATTTCGTTTTTTCGCGTGCTCCACAGAACAAGTTACTAATAATGCATTCGAGTTATACAGTGCGTGAAATTCTTATAAGTGAACAGACGTTTTTCTAAACATTTAAGAGAAAACTGAATGAAATTTAATCAACATAATTTTGTTATTTTATTATTGCTTACGTACACAGAAAAAAATCTGAATTTTCATTGTGATTTAAATATCAGAGCATGTAAAATTGTATTTCATTTCTCGCGAAGCAGTAACTTGCATGAAACTGTTGTTATAAAGACGAGCTTTTGTATAAAATATTATCCGCAATGAATCGAATATCCCAGAACCAAACTGATTTTATAATGTTAATTTGTAAGTTTTGTGACGCTCCAATCATGTGGATATATTGAACAGAAATAGACACTACTTTTTCAAGCTATGTATGTATTTATTTTAGAGCATTTTAAAGCATTCATAATCCTTTGAGTCATTCTTATTTTTTGACATAACATGTTCCTGATCATAAAAATATGATAAAATTTTATTTTTTTGCTCACTTAATCCTAAGCTTCAATTGGTTTTTCCAACAATGTTGTAGTCAAATCCGAGAAGCAGCTGATCGAAAAAACGAAGAAGTAGCTAATGTAGCAACCCTTTCTTTTCTACGGCTTTGGCCATGGTCCCGGCTAACTGTTGTAAGGCCACTCGGCAGGAAGCATTTTTGTAAAATGATCAATAAATGTAAGATTCAAGAAAATTTATTTCATAGGTGCATTTTTAGTTTTTTTTTTTTAGTCTTTTTTTTATACATTGATTGTTGTTTTTGTATTCTCCCAAGCGCGGAAGTAACGCTCTTTGATGAAGTTTGTCAGAAGCAGATAATTTCTCATCTCCATGCGAAGCGCTAGGAGTGGACGGTAATTTATTGCTAGAACGAATAGTCATGAAGAGAAAGTGTATTGATAGTTCCGTATAGGGCAACGGCAGGCTTTGAAAATTGAAAGATACAAGTTTGAAAACGAGCGGAGGGCATTGAACGGTAGTATCCGATCAGGCACTTAACCCTTTACCATACTATCCCATGCAGGGTAGGCAAGAGGGAGGAAATCTCCTTGACTGGTAAAAAGTTATGCAACCGATCGGGCTCTTATACTACCTATTGCTTTTTTCTAGTTCTAGCGATATGTTCTTCTCCCAATACTGCCTAACACGGGTGAGAAATTATCTCCCGCTGTTGGGTTTATTTTTAGCATGCACCGCCTATTTGTGCAAAAAATCTAAAGCAAGTAATCTGGCATCCACGGCAAACAGCTTTATTTTACATATACAAAATTTAATAATATGTTGATCTGAATTTTAAATCAAGAATATGAGAAAGAATAAGAACTAGTTTAAAGTCTTCTATTTAGGAATTTTACGTTTCGCGCGTTTTGCCAGCTCCCAGTGTAGTGATGTGGAAGCCATTTAAATAGTAATTCTTTGTTGATACCGGAGTAATCTGGCTACCGGGCAGGCCATTCTTGTGAAACCGCGTTAAATTTAGTAATAGCAAAATGGAAAGATAAACTAGAGAGTAAAGATACAATTGTTGCTGTTTTTTTTTGGATCTGAAACGCGCTTTTAAAACAATTTCTAATTTGAACATTCCGAGCACTCTAGTCTGTGAAATAAAAGATGAATGAATGTAAATTTTTGAAAAAAAAAGAAGGCAACAGCTTTTTTTAACAGAATTTGTAGCATATGATCCTTTCTTAAACAAAGCGTAAAAAACCTTCATATCTTTTCAAATACATAACATCAAATAAAATGAATTACAGAACAATTTTAAAATGTTAACGAAGATTGATAAACCAAATAATTATTGTCCAGAAGAAACCCGAAATTCGGTGCGCTCAAAGAACGATTCTATTCCCATCATGCGATTTGAACGTTCGATTGATTGAAACTGTGGAAGTGAAATGATATAGAATGAGGCTATCTGAATCACCGATTTGATGTATGATGTACACAGATAAAAAGAAACATTGAATTTTTTACGTTATTTAATGCACATAAAGGGAACGCTAGATTTGACAGAAAATAATGGGATATTTCATGTAAAGTTAAGCCAGATAACACCTGAATCTAGCCTGTTGTATCAAAGATTGCAAAAATTGTTGTATGGCGTATGAAAGATTGCAGCCAATTTTGTTGTTTACGTCCCCTTTGGCTTGGTATAAAACGAGAGGAAATTTTACGCGCCAGTTAAAATTTATTATTATTTTCTGTGTACTACCACCCATTGTAGCACGGAAACTAAGTCCGACAGCAACGGGCTCTCCTCTCTGTTAGACTTGATCAAGCTTTAATAACCACTGATTATCCTAATCATGCCATTGCAACATCACTTATACGTATCCACAGGGATATAAAGAATCTCCTTCCAACAACAAGATTGAACACTAAAACTAGAAAATAAGAAGAATGATTAGTAATTTCCATTTAATTCCAACTACCTTTATTGCTTATCTTGACAGATACGCGTATTTCGTCTACAATGTGCAGACTTCTTCAGTGTCGTGTACTAATACTCGAGTATTAGTACACGACACTGAAGAAGTCTGCACATTGTAGACGAAATACGCGTATCTGTCAAGATAAGCAATAAAGGTAGTTGGAATTAAATGGAAATTACTAATCATTCTTCTTATTTTCTAGTTACAGGTATTCCACTAAACAGCTCACACTCTCCATAATTCAAGATTGAACAATTGGTCAAAAGAGCGAGCTATCTAACATGAGGATGCCCCAATGGGCGGGGAGAAGAGCCCGCCCTCTATTCACAAACTGTTAGCAATGGGGAGTTGGCATTCCCACTCTCCCCATCCAGAGTGCTTCAATCGGGTGCCCTGGTGGTCCCTCCCATTTCCATGAAATATTCATATAATAGTGTATTTATTTATGTAAATGAAAAATACTACAAGCATTCGTATCTATTATATATGATCTTCATTTGGTTGATCATGAAATGCAAAAAATGTTGTAAAATGTTAAAGTGTAGAGTTCTGTGGTACCGCGCTTGAGCAGGTTTTCATTCGTTGTTTTTTTTTTTGTAGAATTTGTCGTATATAATCCTCTCTCTAAAATAAATGTAAAAAACCATCCTATCTTTTCAAATACATAACACGATTTAGGTGGGCCAGAACTTACAACGATGCAAATGCGAAGCTGAAAATAGCATAAAAAAATTTTGTGAAGGGATTTTCTAATATAAAATAATAAAAATTATATTTGTAATGTCTGCATGTCTGCTGATCCTGCTGCAATTTTAGACGGACTTGCATTATCATGGCCACGAGGGAAGAAAACAATTCAAAATTATTATACAATACTTGGGAATTCCATGGACGATCTGAAATTATATACCGTATAAAGAATACTTCCATTTTTCGTGGTAGGGTAAGATTTCAGCATGCTTCTTTACCGGGGTCACGCTGCCTACATCGCCTTGGTGCGGCTGCCACCTTATGTATAGTTGACGCGATACAGCGTTTCTTACTCAACCGTTGGATGCCAGGACAAACGCTGTTTGAGCCGCACCTCCTCGGTGGACAGACGCTCGGCACGCACCTCATCAATCTAGCTGAAGTCAGAAGGACAACAGTGCCCAGGCTGCACTACCAGCTAAGTACGCAACCCTTAGCTGGCGGTCTTTGTCATCTCTTGACCCGTGGAAGCATGAGGTAGGAACTTGTGAGGACCATAGCTAGGTTGCAGGGACGCACGCTCCATCCCGGGTGTCTTCTCACCATTTTGCAGCTCACTATCTGAATCCCCGATTTAGTATAAAAACTCATTTTCTTATAAAGTTTTTATAAGTTATGCCTATAAAAAGTATAATAACATTCGCTAAAATTTCATAACTTTTTAACCTAACCCGACAGTTGCAGATGCACTACTCCAGTTACCCAAACAACACAAAGATGTTATCTTAATCGATTGTTGCTACTGGCGTATTTATTGCATTGAAAGTGAAAAGCATGAGTATTATTGTTGATTATTTTTTCACAACTTTTCATTCAAAAAATGTTATAAAACCAATTTTGTAACTAAACCTTTGTTCTGGATTCAATGACACCTGAATCCGCTATCCACGGCCAGTCATCAGCAAACGGCATGATACTGTTCTGAACAATGATTTTAACCGGCTCACAACACTTAAAAAAATTTACTTTCCCGGCAGTATAATTGACCAACCCGAACGCTGGGTTCCACTCCCAGTCTGTTTATTGCCTATAAACCTCGGTCACCGCACCCGGTTCCGCTACTATAATAGTCCTTTTACGAGCCGCTAATGATCCATTTTGTTCACATGTAGCAAAGCCTGATGCAGTAGCAATGCAGACAACGGGTGGTCGCCACCGGTCAACTTGTTCAGAACATTATGACTAGCGGATACAAACCGTCGTCGTCGTCGTCCAAGCAGTTACATATCGATCGACCAGCGACGTATGTGAATTTAATTGCTTCTTACATATAGTATTTTACACTCAATCCGTATCAAATGTAATGAAGAAAAAAAAATACCAATCGCAAAGAGCAAACTGTTATCTCGTCGTCGTCCGCCCTGGTCATGTGCAGCAGCCGGTAGCAAATTACCTGGCACTTGATTTATGAATCATAGCAAGCGAAATGTGATTCTAATTACCACCATCAACAGCAGGCCACGTCTACTATGATCATTGATCGCAGTCTTAGTAACTGGCGTTACTGGTAGTGATCGCTTACGGACAGATTGAGATTTGCGAACCAGTGTCAATGTTGCCGAAGCGAGTGAATTGCATTTAATGAGGAAGGATAATGCCCACAGCCACCCGGGCGGGTGGTGTGAATTTTCGTGATCGACCTTCTGGTTTTCACGTGAAGGGAGGGCTAATTGCTTAATCATTGCAGCTCAGCTGAGAAAAACAATTTGTAGTAGCTTGTAGTTGATCATAACAACATCATGGGCGAGGTTCTATAAATTAAGGTTTGAGGGCAGTTCCCACCACCGAATAGCGCCTCGTCTGCATCCGGAACACGGTCTGTGAGAGCCGATTCATTGGAGGCGGGTGACCCGTTTTGTATGGCTGAGTGAATGTTGATTGATTGATAATGAGTTTTGGAGGTTGTCCGAACCAGCAACCGCCCAGCCCAGCCGTGGTGATTAGAGCGGTCATCGTGTACAACATGTCCCTCCCTTCTCCGTGAGAATCGTGAGAAATGTTGATAGATGTGACATGATTGTTGGGTGCAGAACAGATTGCTTGTTTTGTGGAAAGGAATAGATCTCTTTTGAAGTTATAGACAGAACAGATTCTAGGCAAGCGAATAAGTGATTGAGTGGATTTATTTTAGTCGGTTCTAACGATAATGATGCCTTGATATTTGATGTTGATGTGTTGATATTTGAAAATGGATATTTGTTACATGAAGAAGCTTCCTACTTAGTCTTTAGATACAATGAGACACTGATCTTGATTCAGACTTCTGATTTCCAGTCCCGTCTAAGAAAACACCTAGAAACGACATGCCAACTTATTTTTCACAATAAGATACTGTATGCAAAAAAAGTTTATACACTTCCCCTACCAATTTACAATTTGTTTATTTCTGGTGAAAATCAGTTAAATTTGATGAGTGTTCCTCCATGATTTATCAATTTATGTTTATTTATTACATTGCCATTGAAAATACGGCGTTTATATCTTTTCTTGAGATTTTATGTGATGAATTATGAAAAAGGGTAAAAAATTACGCAAAAAAAGTTTATCCACTCCCAAACGGATAATACGATTTAAGTGTGTTTTACAGAGTTTTAGTGAGTATTCTGCTACTTTTTCGACTGTAAACATTATGTCTAGCTGTCATTTATTTAGTGCTCTTGAAGTTTTCGTGCTCAAAATTTCAGTTTCGTGTTCAAAATTGTGCAGATGTACAAAAAGGTAGAGTCATGGTGTGGGGATCTATGGCTACATCCGGCATTGGAGAACTTGAGTTAATTGATGGAATCATGACCAACGATGTTTAATTGGACATTTTAAAGCAAAAACTACCAGCGTCTGCAGAAAAACTAAAGTTGGGGCGCAGATATACGTTCCAACAAGACGGAGATCCGGAGCACACCTCAAAGCTGGTTTCGCAGTGGTTCAAGGAAAAGCGCATCAAGGTTATGGAGTGGCCAGCGACCTTAATCCAATCGAGCATCTCTGGTCAATTTTGAAAATTAAGGTCCAGGAGCAAAAACCAACAAGCATCCAGCAATTGCGGCTGGTAATCTCAACTGAATGGGATAAATTCATCCCGGAAACAACTGCTAAGCTTGTTGAGTCGATGCCACGTCGATGTCGAGCAGTTAAAGGTGGTCATACGAAGTACTAAAACTATGTGAGCCAGATACCTTTTTTTGCGTTAATTTTTAACTTTATTTTTAACATCGTGTCTCAAATTCAAGAGAATCTGTTTTTTTTTCGAACTCACATGAATTGGCTTTGTTTTTACATAAATAATAATAAACTGAACAACAATTAACCGTGTTTTAATTTTCTGGTGGGTTTTTTGGAAGAAATCTAATTTTTCATTGAGGGGTGGATAAGTTTTTTTTGCATACTGTATCCATAAAAGGTGATAAATAAAAAAAAAAAAATATTTTTAACTCTCACATCAGGCCAGAACAGCATATCAATGGCACCAATAATAGTTTCTGCGGATTTTCTTCGCAATAGATTTTCTTATTTACCGGTTGTTATGAATCTTTTGTTTGTTCAACGACAGTTGCATATGGCCAGCCAAACTAAACATATTTTGGGAAACTTGGTTTTTTTCGTCCTGAAATGCTGTACATCATTCCTTTGCATAGCAGTTTAAAAGGACATAGCAGAAAGCTGTTGCAAGTCTTCTAGGACAACTTTTATCATCTGCAACCATGCAGGACAATTCCGTCAGATATTTGCGATACAACTTACCAGTAAATAAGTCACATTCTGCTTATCCACGAATAAACCCAATGGTGCTTAAAGACCGACGTTATAGACTGTATTAGAGATTATAAGCACACCTAGTGTAAACGGTCATTTTGAATTGAATGAAATTTTTCAAAATATTTTGGCTACGTCCTTTTGTTTACACATTGTTGCGCATCATAGAATAAAAAAAACATAGTTTCTGGTTGACTTTCAAAATGCGTGGTCTTACTCCGGAGCAGAGAAAAAGCATCGTGCACAAATGGTACACTGTGAATGGATTCTCTTTAAGAAAATTGGCCAAGGAAGAGGGAGTGAGCGTCGGAGCGGTACAAACTGCAGTTGGAAAATATGGAGAACAATCTACTTTTGAAGATGCACCGAGGAGTGGTCGGAAATCCGGTCCTGTGAGTCCTGCTATTGACCAGAAGATGCCGCGAAAAAGATAGGGACCTCGACGTCTAACGTGATGCGTGCAAAAGGGCGACATGGACTCAAGGCATACCGAAAGCCGAAAAAACCAAAAAGAACTTAAACCAGGCCGCGTAAGCGAAACTGAGAGCCCGGAAACTATATGACACAATTTTGAGTAGAAATTCTGGGTGTATAATCATGGACGATGAAACGTATGTGAAATGGGAATACTTGCGAACATTTGTGGTTGACATCAATCACTTTTAACAATTATTTCGCTGTAAAGCAAATAAACAGTTTTTGAAGAAGTTTACATCTGTAGATGAAATCTACAGGGGACCTTTCCAACCACCTGTCTTGTAGGAGGACAGTATTGCAGACTACTGTTTAGAGTTCCACACTGGCACGAGGATGATGATCAGCCACTCCTAACATAGTGAACAGCCACTGTTTTGTACCGTTCCTTGACAAGCTTTCGAAAAGATCAGCCCCCTTCTCTGTCAGCATATGACCAAGGGTTGGTTTTGCGATCTTTCCTATGGTTACATATACCCCAGTCGGCACCACGGGAAGGTAGGGATAGGAGTTACTGGACAAGAGTCTAGGGATCACAGTCGGTTCTATTTTATACCGACAAGTACGCAAAGTACCAATGGTATGCATTGTCCAGAAATTTACGAACCAACAATTTATTGTGCACTTTACGGATTTGGATTAAGAAGCGAGCAGATTTTGAATCAGGCACAGCTCAGTGTGTGGATTTTGATTCACAAGATATACTTTTTGCACATGTTTTTTTTTTTTTTCTTGCAATGGCGAAGCAAAAAAAAAGCCAAAAAGATAACATTCCCAAAAGATGTGGTAAAGGAAATTTTATTAAATCATTACATTTAATAAAACTTCTAACATTGTGTTATTGTTTGGGCCCTTGCGCTGAACTGGCCGGCTTGTCGTGCCGCAAGGGCTCAGTAGAGATTCTTGATCAAGACCCGAAGCTAAGAGTCAGTTCCATCGTGGAGATATCACATCAAGTAGTTTTTCCACCTGCTACAGAGGATCGTGTGCCTGGAGGTCACATTGAGAATTTTACTATTCACATTAGGTTCGTAGTTGCAGCGCGCTTAGGGATCATCCTTGCCTTAGCTCTATCCTAATAACATGGAAGGACATTACGGGAAATAGAGGCAAAATACATTTTTTATCTTTTTTTTTGTTGATATGATATGATAGTATATTATTGCATATAAATTGGTTTCAGGTTATCGAAATTTGGGATGTACTATCTTTTGCATGATGTATTTCAGGTCTTCCAGGTCATCAGGTATTGTAGAATAATTTAAAATTTAAAATTCATTTTATGGCTGTCATACATTATCTAAATTTTCTGGTTCATAATGGATGCGAAAGTTTGTCTACAATCGCCAAAAAAACAGCTATCGGCACACATGTAATTTTCAGTTCCTATTGTAATATCCCTTCACTATACACTCTTAGAAAATATCATGTAAATTTAAATCTTCTTGGATCCACATAAAAGGAGCGGCCCGTAAGACAGAAATTTGCGTCTGTTCTTAAATTTACGAGACACTAAAACTGAAATGATAGCTTACATGACATGACGTAAAAATAAGTACTCATAATGCAAAAACGAATGCTTCATGATGGTTATTTCGATCTCAAGAATCTAGTTCTAGTTCCCATCAGAACAATTCAATATTTGGTTATGAAATTTAATAATACACACATAGAAATTATGAATTTTACACGAGACGTAACTCATGTTTGTTAAAAGTCTGGGAACGTAAACAAAGATTTCGTGTAAAATTATGTCTCAGGAAACTGGCACATACGCAATTCGACGAAAGATGTGTTTGATTCAATTTATTTTCTCATCTCTTTCAACTCATTCTTACGTACTAAAGGACGCTTGTATGTGTCGGTCTCTGGGGACAGAAATTTACATGACATTTTGGTAGTGTGTACAAAAAGTTCTTTAATGTACCCTGAGAAAAATCACATCGTTGTACCGACAATTAAATCATGATCAGGATGACTATCGCATATAATGGTTTATTTATTTTTTTTATTTTTTTTTTCGTCGGCCTATTTCCTCACATGGTGACAATCACCGAAGCCAGGAAGACGACTCCACCACCTGGACCCTACCTAACGACTCATGAATATGAGCCGGGACCAACGGCTTTTCTTCCCTCCTGAGGGAGGACGCGCCGATTTTTTTTTTTCATATAATGGTTTCAATAACCATGAAAATGGTCGAATTTACCACGTCCATGGCATTTTTGACTATGATCATGGTAACAAGGACTATTCCGACATTATGGAAAATGTTGCATCAACTATTTTTAATGGTAGTTTTTACCATGATCATAGTCGGTTCAAAATCACTATACTTCAATAGTTATCCTAACCCCCAATAATGGTAAAATTGACTATCAAATTCCTCTCTGTGTAGTGGTAGAAAACAGCTCAATCTTTTCCTGTAGGATTAATTTTATTTTGTTCTATTTTTAATCTCCAAATGCGAGGTCTCCTCCTTCATTCATCTTCACAATGAGAATATTTAAATAAAATTAGTGCTAAGCCCGGTCGTTGGCCATCGCCAACAAATATTTTAAGGATGCTAGAAGTTATCACCATGTTTAGACAGATGAATGACATAAGCAAATGAACTCGTGCTATGCCGCGTTTTTATTTTAACTTTTATTTGCAAGCATTACAATAACGTGCAATGAAATTCAATCTGTTAAATATTTTATTTGACGTGGAGTAC
Organism: Aedes koreicus; assembly: GCA_024533555.2. Taxonomy (NCBI): domain Eukaryota; kingdom Metazoa; phylum Arthropoda; class Insecta; order Diptera; family Culicidae; genus Aedes; species Aedes koreicus. Next base: position 45,755 of record JAHHFK020000098.1, read on the forward strand.
TCGTTTTAAAATATATCACGGAAGAGAACAAATTTTAACTAGTACCTTGTTGTGATGCGTGAAACCGACTGTGTTCAAAATAGGTCTGATCTTTTTATAAAAACCAAAGAAAACGATCATGTAAATTTCCGGCTTTCAAATCTCAGTATTAAGTCTAGTAGCTTTTTTTTAACGCATTACGGACTTAGATTTGAGGTTATCAAATATATTCTAGAAGCTGTTGTAAATGTAGTCTCCGGAACGTGATTTTGAGTGTAAAAGTATTTATTATTTTGGGATTCAAGTTAGGATTTAACAATAAATCAAATAGAACATACAATTGAGTCGTATTTATCATTGAGTCTTTAAGAATTTAAGTGAAACAAGGATTACATCAAACGTAATATTCATTATTTTTAAGAGTGTATACATTATCTTATATGACATTGTTTATTCAATGCCATTACGATTCATCTCATTACCATTCATGCCATTACGATTCATTTCATTCATTCATTGCCATTACGGGTCCTCCCTTAGCTCAGTCGGTAAAGGCGCAGCTACAAAGCAACACCATGCTGGAGGTGGCTGGGTTCCATTCCCGGTCTGGTCTAGGAATTTTTCGTTAAGGAAAATTTCTCGACTCCCTGGGCATAGCGTATGATTGTACTTGCCACACAATCATACTAATGCAAAAATGGTACTTGGTATCGAAAGCTCTCAATTAATAACTGTGGAAGTGCATTTAGAACACTAAGTTGAGAGCAAGCAATAAGCTAATTGTGAAAGCAATAAGCTTGAAATGCTAAGGAAGAAGAAGAAGACGATTCATCTCTATCATCATCATTGCCATTTTTATCATTAATTGTGTTTTCGTGATTTATTTTTTTTTTTTTTATTAAGATCATTTATTTGTACAGGCTCAATCGAATTAACTTTACAGAGCCAAGATATCTTATTTATTTACATCAATTATCTTAAAACTAACATTAAGGGGGCAGAACCGATTACTCGCGGCCGTCTCGAGGTTAATAGGAATAACAATGGAAAGGATGGGAAGATGCGCGGAAATTTGAAGTATTTTCGTGATTTATATATTAACATAAAAATAATTTTATAATTTTTACCTAAATTCTCCTCTTATTATTTAGAAGTATCTAGTGCCTTGAATACGAGAAGCTGTAGCGGAATCTGTGGTAGGCTTTTGCACTTATTACTGAATGCATTTTTCATTTCCGGTTTGCAGATGGACGTTTTACCAGGTCTAAGCTGATCCGATTCAAGCAGCGTTGTGTGCCGTTTGGGTAGTGTCTGATTTTACAGTTCAATCTTTGTCATTGCTTTGTCAGAACTCACAATATCATTGTGATTGATAATATTGTTTTAACTAGAAAATAAGAAGAATGATTAGTAATTTCCATTTAATTCCAACTACCTTTATTGCTTATCTTGACAGATACGCGTATTTCGTCTACAATGTGCAGACTTCTTCAGTGTCGTGTACTAATACTCGACTGAAATTACTAATCATTCTTCTTGTTTTCACTAGTTACAGGTATTCACGCTCAACTCTCCATAATATTGTTTTATTGATTTGGCTTCACCGATGATTTGAACATTACTTGTTTTTTTGTGTGTGTCCATTTGTTTTTAACTCCCTGTGAATTGGATCTTTCCTGTTTTCCTAACTCAGGAGCGGTAGCTATTAAGCCAGCAGATTGCTGTTATAAAATTGGCATCAAGCAGCAAATGGTGACCATGGCAACAGTAAATTAAAATGTATATGTGTTGGTTTTGTAGAGTTTCAATAGATTTAACAAACGTTTTCAGGATGCCTCAAATCGGGATTTTGGTGAATTACTGCTATCGCTGAAGACGAGCGAAAGCGTGCTTAGACGCAGAACCACAAAGCTCTACACTTTGACACTTTACAACATTTCTTGCATTTCAGGATCAACCGAATGAAGATCATATATAATAGATACGAATGCTAGTAGTATTTTTCATTTACATAAATATATGCACTATTATATAAATATTTCATGGGAATGGGAGGGACCATCAGGGCACCCGATTCAAGCACTCTGGATGGGGAGAGTGGCAATGCCAACTCCCAATTGCTAACAGTTTGTGAATATGGGGCGGGCTCTTTTCCCCGCCCATTGGGGCATGCTTATGTTAGGTAGCTTGCTCTTTTGACCAATTGTTCAATCTTGTTGTTGGAAGGAGATTCTTTTTATCTTTGTGGAAACGTATAAGTGATGTTGCCTATCGATCCACCTAACCCGGTTTTGGCCTTTCATACAATGACATGGTAAAGATAATCAGTGGGTATTAAAGCTTTGCTCCTGTCGGACTTAGTTTCTGCGCTACAATGGGTGGTAGTACATATCATACAGCATCATACATAATAAAAATATTGTTTTGTGCTTAGGCGGACGGTTTTCGGTCCCGCACGGTATGTTGTTTTAATTACAACAGTGTCAATACAGTCAATAAGATAAAGTGAGTTAGTCGTAAGTTTTATCAACCGCATATTACCTGGTGTAACGGCACAACACGATTGTCCGTTATGTAATCCTCGATTAAATTACACCATTCTTGATACCGTGAGGGAAAGGGAGGTGATGTGCACATGGTGGGTGAAAAGGGGCTAGTTGGTATGAACAAAAACATTGCTAACGTACATTGAACTTCAGAAGTTCTAGGAAATTGCACCCGGTTTAGCTATGCTACTTAATTGGTCATATTCTGTCGATATTTTGCGTTATGAACGTGTTTAAGATCTTATGTTGCTATAAAATGGATGGTTCAAATCATATTTACATTGACCCAAATAGATAGTTTGTATATAGAGGTCACTGTAGTTGTGCAACAATCTAATACTAGCCGGAGCGAAAAAAATAGAGTCATTTCAATTTATAAAATCGATTCATGCTCTAAATAAATTAAACTCGGATCTCTTTGACCACATTGGCAGTTTACCCCCATTACCCCTACCCATTTTTTATCTCTTTTGCGAATGATGCCTCTCATTTATTTTAGCAATACCTTGTTCATGTATACTGCACCTGCACTCGGAATACCGAAGACTCACGTCAACACACGAAACCGCAACTTGATCCCAGACTGCACAGGGTTGACCCAAAAAAAAAAAAGTTTAAAAAGGCATAGCGTGGAATCGGAAAATTAATTGTTCTAAGGTTTTATATAAGATTTAAACCTTTGTAAATAAGTAAGACAAATTACTTTTCCGGTTTCACGCTGAGCTTTTTTTAAGTTTAGCAACTGAATTCAACCTCACTTTTCGTAAATTCTCAAATCAAATCAAATTTTGGTATTATTAGTAAGTGTAAAAATTAGTGTCCTCGACAAATTATAACCAAGGAAAATTAAACAAAAACACGACACATCTAAGCGCAGACTGCTTGGATTATGAATGTGTACTTTAAAACATTGAATTCAAAAACTGCTTCGATTATTTTGCTCAACCCTGCTCAAGAAAACAAAAAACCCCAACACCTGTCTGGCTAGTCGAGCGGGCAACAAGGAGGAGAATCCCCATCAGATGGAACTGGTTCCGAATACCAACGAAACGACTGCGATCACAGGCGACATGCCGGTTGCCAAGCGACTAACCTTGAAATCAAACAGAGAGTAGAAGACAGGTTTCCTTTATAGTGTTCATCCATTGTTGCACTGCATCGCGTACAGAAGCCGGCAGCTGTTTTTATAATTTGCTTTCGCTGTCGGTTACTCACGCTACTGTCGTATAAAAATGCATGAGTTTCACTATCGCTCGCCGTTGTTGTTGTTGTTGTTGTTGTTGTTGTTTCTTCCTTACAAGCAGTATTAATAGTTGAGGTCCATTATCATCAGACATATCAATGCGACCGGGCAAGGTCTTCTCCTTCGGACAATGCGTGGCCGCCAGTCGAAGTCTTTGTATTTCTAAATATTACTTCGTGTATAGCACTCAATCCAGTTTCAAACTTGGCGCTGTGCACAAGGATTGTAAACATTGTTACAAACCAGTATTTTAGTACGCATACCAACTTTCAGCCCACAAAGTTTAACATAGTTCTTGGCTGAAGGTTGTTTCCAATCTCTTTGTACATGCGCACAGGGTGACCTAAATATCAGCTCTGGCGATCTATGCAAACAACGCCTACACGCAAATTTCTTAATCACTCCCCAACATGACCCTGTCAAACTGTCGACATCTGTGGAAGTTGATAGCGAACAAAGTTTAAATCTACACGGTTCGATACAGGCTCCATGACAAACTGTAATCTGTAAAAGACTATGATCGAGGCCCAGTTGTACCTCAAACGTCGCGGGAGACAACTGGGCTCCTTGGAGAGCACGCCCACTTCACTTAGCCATCAAATGGTAACCATAAAGTATTACAATGTGTTTACTTTAAGAGTGTTACTTGTGACTCGTTATCTCAATTCTCCTGTCCGACCCTTTCTGTACTAAACTGAAACCGGCAGTTCCAATGGCTTATTATTATGGTGATTAATCAGTATATTATGAGCGTGCGATAAAACTTCGCCGATACGGTGTCGCTGGTGACTGTGTAATTCCCTGTAAGGAAACAGTCAGTGTTCCATTCAAGCATCCAACTGAGCCCGTAGATAGAGCTGTCCATTTATCTGACCACATTTACATAATGTTGAAATGTGGCAATAATTATAGCGAGAAATATAGAATCGAATATTGAATTGTACACCGGGGAGAATTGATAAAGGACCCCCCGTTGTTGGCAGTTTGATTACAACTCCCCCCGCACGGAGTCAAGCATGCCACGACTCCGAGCCTTGTGGTCACCCAGCCTCCTAACATGGTGTGTAAACGATATCATGATTTTCTCACGAATTACTTGTCGAAGACTTATCAGAGATATCTTGTTGCTCCAGTTCGGTCTCATAATTACAGGGCTCCCCTGCAGCGCCAAGGCTTGCGTTTACATTTGCGTTCGGTCAAACGTGACCCAACAATCAATGCGGAGTTCACCGGCAACGACGACGCACAACATTGTTGTCCTGTCCTAGCTGCAGCCAGGCTGAAACAAATGTAAACGCAAAATTGAATATGACAAGTTCTGATTTACGGATTCGGATCCAATCGCAATCAGTGACTCAGCATGACTCGCCCCATCCATGCAGGATGGAAATTTTGCTCTACAACCAATCGGATAAAGCTCCCTCTTCTGTATTGTTATAGGAATCGATAAAATCACACAAATGGTGCAACCCATCCCCTCCGTTAAACAACTGACGATGCCCTTGCAGCCATCCGGAAGATGTGTTTACTCTTGGTCCTCTTTTGAATCATTCTCTTTCCAGCGACGAACGGTGCGTTAATCCTGTTAATCGTATGAAGGGAAAAAGTTTTGATTGACTGACTGCTCTCTCCCTTGAACGTTGTTACGGGGCATGACAGTGCAAACAGATAGAGTCGATAGAGTAGCTCCTACTAGTAAAATGGGGAAAAAATGGGAAGATACGCGATGAGGCTTCTTTTTTTTTCAATGCTTTATGTTAACGAGGTGGCAGTCAATGGAGACACAATATGAGGCACGCGTCGCATCATTTCATTCATGTTTCATGGGGTTTTCCTAATTTTTTGCATTACCGTCGTGCGGGGTGACAATGGGCCAATGGGCCCAAAATACAAAAAGTCATCGCTTTTATAGATAAGGGGACTAAATTATGGTTGACAAGTTATTATTTAATATGCAGTTAACACCACAGGTGTTTTGAAGTTTTTTTTTCTTTTGAATTTACGTGACGTTCTTTTCACTACACGGTAAATCTGAAGTATGCAATTCTGACTTCAAAGTAGGAACTTTGCTTGAAGACTGGAATTATGCATAAAATGCTTTATACGGTTTTATGCAAATATGCCTAGAGAGGTTATACGTCAAAAAGTGAATAAATTTTAGGCATTTTGCAGCATGTGAAAGAGATTAAAAACTACACGCAAGAAAAACCGCAGTAGAAACTACCATTTCGAGGGTTAAATTAAGCGCAAACACCTACAATTTTCACCTGACTATAAATGCGTTTGATTTTACCATGCCTGCGATTAGATCAACCATGGTGCGGTTGATAACAATATGAGGTCTGTCAAATATACCACAAATGATGATAGTTTTACCATAAACGTAGTAAATTTGACTGAAATTTCATTATAGTTTTGAAGATAGGCATTGTTAGGTATAATGGTAGTTTCTACTACAAGATTTTTTTCCTGTGTATGCATTTTAAGAATATGATTGTGTGTAGAAACTAGTCACTTTTTGAAATGAAGATGAGATAATAAATTCAGCGCCAATATTTCAAAAGGGCAGGATCTGCTTTTTTTTGTAATCAACGACATTCCCTATAGATTTATCTCAAAAACCCAAACAGGTAAATCAAGTACACCATAAGGTAGGAAAATGCTTCTTCTTGCAGGATTGTTGATTTGAAGGAGGAAGTTTTCATTTCCGAGAAAGCGACGGTTTACAGTAGATCCGCTATTTTGAAATGTTGGCACTGAACTGGTCCTAGAAAATGGCTCTACATAGATAAAAATTATAATTCATTTCAAAATTAAAAATACATTTCATAAAATATAACATTATAACGAAATGGCACCACGATCTTCAAACTTGTATTTAGTTTGTGCTTACTTTTGACGTGGAATTTGAGCTCCGGCATACAATCATCTTTTTTTTTGTTTCTTTATTATAGTGATTTTCAGCCTCCTGGGCTGGTTCATCACTTCGACCATAAACTATAGTGTAAATTTTGGTTTTATACTATTAAAATTTTTTCTGTGTGTATTGCTATCGCTTAGTGCGATTTTTTTACGTGGTTGCGTTTCTTTTGTTTGTCGTGTTTTGCGGATAATCTGTCACCCGCCGCTAGATGGCGTTCTCTAACCCTTAGATAGTGGCGGGAGAATTTTGGTGGCTGACTTTGTGACGACGCAATTGACGTTTTGTTGATGATGTATCAAGTCGTGGACGTGGTCGAGAATTTCCGGTCTGTCGAGTGTAGTGGTTTTGCCAGTCTTTGACTCGTAGTGTTGATATCCCATCTTCATTTTCCCAATTGACGTTGGAAGGATAAGTGCTGGACAAAAGAGCTTGAAAGGATGAAGGAATCCTTAACAGTACTGCTTATGGTGAACGTTGCTAAGCCGGTGACAACGGGTGAGGGATGACACGATTTTAGCCGGTGAAAAACATCCTGGGCCGGTACCCGGGATGCAAAATCCCCCGGCTGGTATGTACCCCCGCTAAGTTGGATGGGGGGATTACATGTCATGTGGTCCCCCATGATCCGTATTTCAGGTTTTCCCTAGTCGGCTAGGTAAGTACGGCTGCTAACCCTAACCCCTCATTTTTTATTTGTTTCGTTTTAGGACCTGGTACTTGCATGAGGATTCAATTACAATGTGATTCTCAATAAGGTTTGTCTACTATCCAGATATTTAGTGCGATTTGGTTGCTTTTCGGTTGTGTTGTGTAAATCGGTTCGGTCTATACCGTTTTTCTTCCCTATTTCAAGGCCTCATGTCTCCCAGTATATAATCATCAATTTTTGGGTTGTGGCGGCGGATAGGAGACAGGATAATAATTATAATTTTTTTTTTTTTTAAAAAATAAAAAAAATAATTATATAATTTTTTTTTTCTTGGTTTGTTTCTTTTGTTTTTTGTAGAAAAACTATTTTTTTTTATTTTCACTTTTTTTCCAGGCAAAGCCAGTCAACCAGCACAAATCGATTTTTTCACTTTGTTGATAGCGTTTTTTTATGCATTTTTTCTACCACACTTGATTAAAAAAAAGGGTTAAAATTATTCATTTTTTGGGATTTTGGGACTTTTTTGACGTATGGAGGATGTTCATTAAAATGCCTAGAATGTAGTCAAAAATTGACTACTTCAGAATTACCGTGTACACTGTGAAATATCTAAAGCAAAAACTGGCCAAAATTATTGTCTGCGGTTTAATGTGGTGTCTTTGTAATCATAATTAGGATATAGCATAAATACTCGCTCTTCAACCATTTTGAAGGCATAGATCTAATTACCAGTGGGAGATTTGATTTCTACTTGTCTAATGTGTGTATTTAACTCAAGATTTTGTGGTGCAATTGGTGTAGATCAATAGAACTGGTAAACAAATCACAAATTGATTCAGATTTGTTTAAAAGCATTCGCTTCAATCGATGGAAAGTCTCTATGGTTTTTTTTACGTTTTATATTTGCACTGGAAAAGAGTTGTGAAGCTGTACACATGTGTTATTTACGCCTGTATGAGTTGTAAGTCAGCTTTCGTAAGTAAATAAAAATTCCTAATTCCAGATTATTACAAAACTTCTATGTTGTATAATATAATAGTTATCAAAAAAAATACAGCATGGCTCAAAAGTCATGTTAACGGGTGAGTCATTAGTAGCGGGACTAAATCTGAATAAACAATAGAAAAGGGCCTATCAACATTTGTAAACAAACACTTCTGAGCCCTTTTTCTCGCAAGCCGTTGGCTATACATGCAAACCTACAGAATCGTCGTGAAGGGAAAACTTTCCCCTACATGATGATGGTATTGGTTTGCGTGGGTGGCCTACGCTTTGCGAGGAAATAGACTCAAAAGTGTTTGTTTACAAATGTTGATAGGCCTTTTTCTTTTGTTAATCCAGAAATGGATGTCACGTTTTCCACCACACGCGCTAGAGAGAGACAAACAGCTGTGTGTGGTTTTGTGTTATCCTCTTTGTGACCGTTGTTCGTGATGAAGGTCGCGGAACAGCGTCTTTCGGCACTTTTTGACGGAGGGTCACAAGAAATCCACGATTTATAACATGATCACTCGGTTCTACGCAACAGGGCAACAACAACAAAGCCGGCTGACTGTGCGAAATAAGCTCCGCCAAGCGGACGAAATTGAAAGCTTCCACCAAGAATAAGACTGGCACCAGGAAGCTGGCCAAGAAGTTCGATAAGTCGCAGAGCACGGTGGTCAAAATCCTTAAGGCGGAGGGCGTGAAACGTTACAAGCAAGCATCTAGACCCAAGTACACGGAGAAGCAGTTGCAGGAAATCCCGGGAAAGTGCCGAAAGCAGCGCCGTGAGTAATTTAAGCCGGGCGTCACCATCGTTCGGGACGACGAGAAGTACTTTACATTCTCGAACAGTTCTACCGGGAACATGGGGTTCTTTACCGACGAGTTGGACAAGATATTGGTGCCATTTGGGCCGCTGGCATATCTAACCTTTACGTATTGACGAGTAGGGGTATGGCCGGTCAATACGGAAGTCTACACGAAGAACTGTTTGCCAAAAAAGAACCATAAGGGTGAAAATAGTGTGTTCCAGCCGGACCTAGCTTCGTGCCATTACGCAAAGGTTACTCTGCATTGGTTGACCGCCCATAACATGCCGTTTGAACGTAAGGAAGACAATCTCCTAAACGTACTGCAGGCGCGGTCTTATTGGGCCATACTGCCCAAATCGGTGTACGATAATGGTTGGGAAGCCACCACAGTTCAACAACTCAAATCCCATATCATCAGATGTGCCAGAAAAGTTGACCACAAGGTGGCCCAGATCATGATGGTGAGGGTTCCAGGAATCTTGAGGAAGATTGAAGATGAAGGGCTCTATCTGTCTAGTTGTTTCACACCTCAAACGCACATTACGTGGACTTGTCAAAATGGAATAAAGAAATATATTTCAAAATTAAAAAGGAGGAAGTAGCTCATCAAATCATCCGTTTCGCCTCTAAGCATCTTGCTATGAGGTATCAGATGCCAAATTTGAAAGATGTCTGCATAGAGTTATCAAAACATAACGATTGGTAGAGCGGATTGGAGGTAATTAAATCTTTGGGCATAGGACCAAGTCTCCCAAGGTTGGTTCAAAACCGATGAGCTTGGACATCAATAGAAACATTACGTTGACAGATGGAACGAAATTCATCTACGGACTCTTATATTTATCAGGTCCCTTAATTGTAGTTTTGGATGGATTAGCGTGAATTATTCTTTAGATTCTTGATTGATGCGGATATTAAACATTATACTAGAAAATAATGCAACACTTTCTTTTATTGCATGGGTAAAAATTGATGCAATTTTGGGTAAAACTAGTTTAGAGTGCAATGTTTACATGTGCACAATTTTGTCATCTGTAAAGAGGTTATCTAAGCAAGAAGTGCTTCGACAAAAAAGTATGGGCCAGTCGTGTAAAATCCAGGCCAATCCCACAGGAAGATCGCGAAACAGTTGAGAATCGACAATTCGACCGTGTTCGGTGTAGTAGAATCGTTCAGGAAGACTCAGATGACCCAGCGGCAAGCTGGCAGCGAAAGAAAAGCGAAGACGACCGACCTCGAAAACGCAAAGAAAGTTGAGGGATAACTTCAAGCGCAACCCGAACCATTCGATTCGGGACGAGGCCAAGAAGATCAATTCTTACGTCTGGTTCGTCCAGCAAACATTTCATGCAGGATTTCATGTATTTAAGGTAAGGAAGGCGCCTAACCGAACCGATAAACAGAATACGGTGGCCAAATCCCACGCCAGGAAACTGTACCGCGAGTGGCTGGTGCAGAGTGGCTGGAAATGCATCATAATGGACGACGAGCTGTACATTTAAGCGGACGCCAAGCAGATCCTCGGCCGGGAGTTTTTCGTAGGCAAGTCCCACCTGGATGTTCCGGAGATGTTCCGGAAGAACAATCTCGACAAATCTGCCAAGAAGTACTTGGTGCGTCAGGCAATCTGAGGGTGCGGCAAATTCAGCAAGCCGTACATAACGACCGGCACCATCAACGGCCAAATATATGAAGAAGAATGCCTCCAGCAGCGCCGCTGCCCTTCCTCCGGTCCTACGAAGGTAACACTCTGTTTTGGCCGTATGCAGTAGCCAACGCCATATACAGGGGTGCACCTTCACCACTTGCTTCATTCCCTTGGCTGTCATCAAGCTGACAGGAGTGGTGAGAAGCCAGCTTTAGATTGGCAGCTGGCGGGCGTCCTATGGCCTTACAGTCGATGGCAGCTCGCCTTGAAATCTGTTGCCGCGTAAAACGTGAAGATTTTTATTAAGAAGACGTATCCGACCACGGAAATTAGATGAACAGAAGCCCATAATCAGTTTGCCCAATTCAAGGAGTGGTGGCAAAAAGGAAAATCCAAATCCTCCCGGTTTTCGTAGTACCAACTACACACAGGATTAACCATCCCTACCGGGGATATCCAAAACCCCTGTTGCCCGGAGTTTAAGAACAGAAACCCCCTCTTTATCTGGGCTGTTCTCATTTGATGATATTGTAGAAGGTATCTTCAAGTACCTTGATATTTCTAACCCTCTCAAAAGCATTGCTCTGGAAATGCTTCCCACCATGAAGACTTTTTTGAAGCAATTGACAATAAAGTGGCCCTCCTTGCAGGACTTGCAGCTATCATTTTCTTCGATGGATAATTTTACAAAAGAGGTCAAGGATTTGATCACTCTACTGTAGTGGAACTGTCGAAGTTTTATTCCTATATTGTAATCTTCCAAATTTTTAGCTCAAAATACCGTTTGCTATTTGTGAAACAAGGCTCTCTTCAAAAATCAATATGCCGTTTCTTGATTCCAATATAATTCGTCTTGATCGTGAGGATAGGCGTGGAGGAGGAGTACTTTTGGGGATCAAAAAGTGTTACTCCTTCTATAGAGTGAGTTTTCCTCCAAGGTATTCCAGGTCGCACGTCATGCAATTATTAAAAATGAAAGCCTTTGCATTACTTCTGTGTACATTCCTCCTAGAGCCAAACCACAAAGAACTTTCAGAAATTTATTTCATGCTTCCTTCTCCGCGGTTGATCATGGGAGATTTTACCCCCATGGTACAGGATGGGGAGAACTATACGATGACAATACCACAAAAGTTCAATTCAGTGGACTCAGTGGTTCTACGCCCCAACAAAAAAAATACGATGACAACCGGTCTTCCTTGACATATGACCTCTGTGACAACTTAAATATGACAGTTCTAAACAATGGAGAAGCTATACGTTTGGAAGGTCTATACTTAGTTGGCAGTAGATTAGACCTCACATTTTGTTCGAATCCATTATCGGTGGATTACACATGAAATGTGATTTAGAATTGGTTTCTCTGTTTCCAGAGTACTAAGAGTTGGAAGTGCATCCATCGTTTGAGGAAAAAGTCAGTCAATTCCGGTAGCGTTTTATCTTCCTGCATCGATTTCAGAAGGCTACTAACAAATATCCTCAGTGATTCGCGGTAGTGGCAGAGTGTGTAGGAATGGTTCTTTCAATAAGCCTTCAGCAGAAGAGCACCAATCGCAAGAAAGTTGAAGCCAGCCCTCAGCTATTGTAGGATGTCGAAATTGCTACGGAAAACTTACAAGTAGGAGCGACTTTTACGTATTGTGTGACACAGCTATACGAATTCAAATGACATTCATAAGTTTGATGCTTATTAGGTGAGATCGTTTCTACATATTTATATAGATATTCATGTCTTAATACTCTAAGGAGTGTATCGAAAATAAGCTATCCACAAACTTTCTTTCAAATTATGTTGTAAACCGATATTTTATTCATACAAAAAATTGATCCTTTATTGTACGAGGTTAAACTTGAACATAATGAAGACCGGATGAAATTTAAGTTATTCCTTCACGAATTTTCGAACTTTGGATCGAATGCTCTTCATCATGTTCCGGACAAGTGTTGCATCGCGTTTTTTGGACGCTTGAGCCCAACTGCATGTTCCCAGCTGCCTTACCAGTCTTCTCGAAGACCCTTTTCACGATTGCCCAGTAATGTTCGATGGGTCGAAGCTGAGGGCAATTTGGTGGATTGATATTTTTCTCAACGAAATCTATACCCTTTTCCGCAAGCCAATTGAGAGTGGTTTTGGCATAGTGAGCCGACGCTAAATCCGGCCAAAACAGTGGAGGTGTACTATGCTTCTTATATAAAGGCAACAATCTCTTCTGGAGACACTCAGATCGATAGATTTCCGCATTTATAGTTCCGGTAGTGTAAAAAATGGTTGACTTCAAACCACAGGAACATATTGCTTGCCATACCAGTACCTTTCGACCGAATTTCTCCACTTGAATCGACCTGTCCGCATCGCTCACATCCTCCCCAACGACGACAGTAAAGTATTGTGGACCTGGAAGGGTTTTTGAGTCCTCCTTTACATAGGTCTCATCGTCCATCAAAACGCATGCATCCGGACGCTGCAAAAGACGCGAATACAATTTCCGGGCCCTTGTTGCTGCTCGCTTCTTCTGTTCTGCACTTTGTTTCGAGATTTTCTGCTTAGCCATGTGTCCAGAACCTTAATTTTCACTTCCTTTTCAATACGCTACATTTTGAAAACGCAGAATTTGAACCGCACAAACAAGTAAACAAAAGAAAGCTGACAGTCAAACGCACAGCATGCAGTGTTCAGAGCATAAAAAACCATCACAAATACATGCGTACAACGCAAATGTATGTGGATAGCTTATATTCGATACACTCCTTACAATATTCTACAAACAAAGATTACAATTACCAAACACACCAAATTTGAACCTGGTCATATCACATATTTATCGTAAATGCTTCTTATCCATTATCTTCCCACCCAACCTGTCATCAATGGGGGTGTCGGTGAGTCGCTAACATCTCGTTAAGTATATCTCATATTATCATTAACCTCCCTTGTTCCTCGTCACGGAATGTGTATGTATTCTGATCTCTGATTGGACAGCTGTTTATTCCCAAATTGTACGGTACGTCGTTAGGATATCGAACAACAGCCCAGTTAAAAAGTTTTTCGAGAAATAATCGATTGTTACAAAAATGCGAGACACACGACGGGCAAGGTGGATCGATCAACTGGAAGACGACGTGCAGACCTTTCACTTACTGCGAAACATGCGAAGAGCAGCCATGCACCGTTTAAACTTCTGCGAGAAAACTTCTGCGTATAGCAGAGGGCACCCAGGCCTTGGCCTGACTGATTGATTGATTTTAATCCACCAGTTCAGACTAATGTCCACAAACTAATCCACAGATAAATAATCTTCCTATTTTTCTCTATGTTTTGGAAGACCATCCGAAGATTTTCTTCAATCTTAAGTTGCTTAAGAAGTCAACAGTAAATCACTACAAAAACAAACGCTTCTAACATACCGTAGTTATCAAAAAATACTCTACCGAACAAACACTCCAAAACCCCTTTCTAAAGCAGTACCGAACACATTCCAGTGACCACTTTAGATCCGTCCTCTTCCACATTGTATGCAAAAGAGGCCCTCTAAAATCTATTTCGACCACACTTGGCACCGCCATGCCGCTGGCTACTGGACAACACTGATTCCTATCGAAAGTGCAACTACATGATTGCACTTGTTCGATAATCAACAACAGAGCTGAAGTGTGCTACTAGGTTGTAGGTACGCTTACTGGTCACCTCTCTCCCCTCCACTCCACCGGAGCGCGTGAATAAATCTGTTTCTCGTCGCCACTTTAATCTTCTCTTTTTCAACACCCGCCAATTCTGATGAATTGCTGTACGACGACGCCGACTTGGATTGGAACACGCGCAACGGCATAATGAATAATTTATGTTATTAGTGTTGTGGGGGACCTCTTTTTCTGTGCACAGTTCTGCATGTTGCAGAGTTCAAACCGTTCGTTGTTGTCACTTGCACTGATTGAATAAGTGTAGAGGTTATGCAACAAACTTAGTACCGCTGGAATTACCTTAAAACTCCTTCTGGTGTACAGGACTGAATGATGGACTGGAAGGCTTGATTAGTCTCGTTAAGTTTTATGTGATTTCAATTTATGCAGCTGTCAAGAGCTCATTTACCAGAACAAACAATTGCCACTTGGCGTAGCTACTGAGAACCTCATTCCTCTCTGGAATCAAATCAGATGCAGCTGTTGGGTGGTGGTCTAATTAATTATGGCATAAATTTTAGAACAACCATACATAAATCGACCATTCTTCTATCTACATATACGCCTACACTCCTTTTTATTCTTGGGCGCAATCATTACGAAGTGCAATAAATTTATCTCGCATATCCAAACTGGATAGTTAGCAGTCAGCTGGAAACCTTATATGTGGGTGCCCCACGCTGTAATCGTTAAATAGCTCAATAATTGAAATATTATACGTATTGTTTTATCTAAATCATTCACTGGCCATATTTTAATTACTGTTCCAACACACGACAGTTGCAACGGAGAACGGATTTGCCACTGGGTTCGGGCACATTTGCTGGAAGTGCTTTGGGCCCGTGTCAGGTTGCTGGCAAATTGGGTGTGGTACTCTGTGGGATCAGCTTCTACTAGCTGTGGTGGTATTTATAAATGGTCAGAAAAGGGCTGAAAAAATTCTCGAGCAACCAAGATGACAAAAATGTCATGATCAATATCGGGCTTGAAGCTAATTTATAGCCTAGAGGCGATATAACTATGTATAAAATTGTATGCTAGATTGTGCTGAAACCCTCTCAGTACACAGTGGTCAAAAAGTCGATTTTTAGCCAAATAGCCAAAAAGTTGATTAACGCTCTTAACTGATAGCTCCCCAAATAGTGGAGCTTGAGTGATGGCGTCTTTGGCAAACTGGATATGACAAGCTTCGTATTTTGACGGCATGATTTTTGTGACCAATCCCCCTTAAAGTGAGACAAAATTCAACTATTTTAGGATTTTGAGATAGAGACTTGATGTCTCCAGCAAAGTTGTAGTACAACTTTTATGAAGGCATATAAATCGTATACAAAACTTTCTAAAGAGCAGGTAGAGTTGGCTGCATCTAATAGTACATTAAAAAAACTTTCTAGTGGTGGTTAGTTTATTCGTTCACGACCCTCTGCTGGAGAGTTATGCTCAAAACAAATATCGATGGTTTTACTATATTTCATGATTCAAACAGTATAAAAAAAATTGCGTTGTCATGGTAACCACACCTTCAAACTAATAATTTTAACCTTAATTTTGCATTTTGTTTTTGTCAATATTTATAATAATTATATGTTACTATAATTAAACCAATTGATATTTCAATTATCATTAAACATTTATTTATTCAATGGCGTTTGCAACTTCAACCGCTTCTTTCGTTAGCAGCTGCTTATCATCGCCAGACAATGGTCTCTCATACTCTTTGGGTCAACCACGAATGCTTATAATCAATGGATCTGATAATACTAGAAACTAGTTCAGAAGATCGCAATTCGTAGCTTTTGTTGATAATTTTTAATCAGGTATTATATATGCAGAGCCAAACCAACCGAAATTAATAACACCGACAAAGTGCATGAACGTGCAGTAAATGAAACGGCTTACCGATTCGGATTATCTTCACTTCATGTGTAGATTCGATGTTTTGAATATTTTTTACACGTGGCGTACCGACTTGAAATACAGAACTGGTAACCTCGCGGAGAAGACAGAAAAAAGTAGCTGAACGAAAAAAAATATCCCGAACCGATTATATTATTGCTTATTGTTTAAATATTATTATTATATTCCAATAATCACATAGATCTCACCCATGGACGCCTTCTTAACGACACTAGCATGTTCATTAATTTCATAATTAAATTCAGGCACTCGCGACAAAATAAGCGCAAAAATTAACGTTGCAAAACCGCCCGCTAGATATGCAACCTCCATAACAAAACTCTGTACTCATGTTTATGATTTTTGTGCTAACGTAAGAACAGTACACTCAACGGAAACGCGCCGCGAGTACGGACACAACACTTATAGTTCTTACAAACGAAAAAGGCTATAGGAGCTTCGTCCTCGTTCATCAGCGGCTGCTCAGCGGTGGCGATGTACATGGATTCCCAGGGCATTCAGGTGGGAAACCTTTCTCACGCACTTTTTGAGTTTCGCATGATCCCAATCTATTGTATGATCTGATCCGGTAGAGTGTGCTGCTACGCTTGACTTATTGGGCCTTTCGTTATCAACGACGTTTCTATGTTCCCTCAAGCGGACTTTAAATTTCCGGCGGGTTTGACCAATGTACACCGCCGGGCAATTTTTACACGGGATTTCATAAATACCCGGCATTTCGTCCTTCGGAACCTTATCTTTGAGGGCACATAGAATGTCTTTCAGCGTGTTGTTGCTTTTCTAGACCACCTGAAAACCATGATCCTTCACAATGTTCTGAATGGCGTTAGTAACCTTAGGGTAGAACGGTAAACTAATCCTTTGGTTCTCTGATTTTTCTGGCTGAAGTGTAGTCGCGTCTTGTCGATGTTTTTTGCGTTCGTGTTTTCGGATGATTTTGACTGATGGAAAACTTCCATTTCTCGATTTGTCAATTACCAGAAAGGACGACGATACTCTGAAGTTTGGCATTTACCGAAAACCGACATCCACCGACCGCTACATCACCTCCGACTCGAACCTTTACGGTTCCCAAAAACAAGCCGCTTTTCACTCAATGGCACACCGGCTCTTTAGCATACCAATGGAGAAGGTAGAGTTCGAAGCTGAAAGGGCGAAAATCCACGAGGCCGCTGAACTGATAGAGAATTTGTCTACCAGCAACACTCCTAAGCAACCAAAAGTTCGAATAAAAGGCTATTTTTTTGCCTATTTAATCGGCTAAACGAAGAATTTAATCCAGTTTCTAACAGCCTGCTTACCAACTTTCGAAGTAAACTCACAGTAGAGTTCACGAAAAGTTCATACAGTACATTTTGATCAAATTTGTATTTGAAATTCGTTTTTTACTTGTGCTTCCTACCAGTTTCGAGCCCGAGTCCCCCTCGCCGAAACCGAGATACATACCACCACTTCATGTTGTCGAAATGGAATATCTTTTGATTTTAATCGAAATGCTGATTTCATAAACAAGTGTTAGCTGAAGACTTTCTCTGAACTTTGAAGTCTAAGATAAATAAAGTAGAGGGTGAGTCGATAATTTTTGCGACACTTCAGATTGATTGGTATATTGGCGATTCGGTGGGTTCGTGTCTTTCGGTACAAAATCCACAAAATTAGCCGCTACTTAGGCTACTCCTACACGGTTTTGGAGTATTGTTATGGCGCCAAATTGGGCCAAAACAACCGGTTTTCATTGTGCTGTCTCAAAAACGGCAAAAGCCAGTCGCTTAGTTGTGCAAATTTCACCGTTTATGGTGCCTTTGCTCGCGTATGGTTTACTCCGTTTGCCACAAGTGCATATGGCCTTCGGAATGAGGTTCTTCGAAGGGAATTTCGATAGTTTCTTCTGTTTGAAACGGTCATACAATGCAAACATATCCTTATCCGTGAAACATTCCTGTCCCGACCACTGTTTGAAATCTGATGTGATGTAGGTTTTATTATCAATAACGCTGCACCGGTATTTCGTTGGCAGCTTGTAGAGTTTGAGGGCATGCGTTTAGGCAGTAGGTTTGGCATGCGTTTTGGCCAGATCCCGGCTTTTGTCCAGCTTCTGGCTCGTGGTCCACTCTAATCCATTCCTGGAATCTTTGAAAGACCCTTGTGACGGTTAAATGATGTATATTCATCTGTTTTCGCAAGGCGCGATGCGACAACTCCGAATTTTGCATGTTGGTTAACAAAGTCCTAACGGTTTGGCGATTTTTTTCCATCTTGGCCGAAATCTCACTGTCAATCACACAACTAAGCAGATGTAAACAATACACTATAAACAGAAACTGGACAAGCGAGATCCGGCCAGAACAGCGTGGGACCACGGTGAGAGCAAGGGCAGCAAGCGCTTCTGCAAGCATTCCTCTCGATAAATCTGCCCGTCTATGGTGCCGGTTGTAACGAACGGCTTGCTGTACCGTCCGCACTCGCAGATCGCCTGCCACAACAGGTACTTCTTCGCGAATTTGTCCATCTTTCTCTTCCGGAACTTTTCCGGAACCTCCATGCGGGACGTACCGACAAAAAACTCGAGGCTGGGGCATTTTTTTGGTGTCCGCCTTGATATATGTCTCGTCGTCCATGACGAGACAGCCTGGCTTGACCAGCCACTCACGGTACAGCTTCCGCGCACGCAATTTGGCCACCGTGTTTTGCTTGTCAGTCCGGTTTGGCGTCTTCCTGACCTTAAAAACACGTAGCCCAGCCCGCTTCATGGTCTGCTGGACGAACCCCTTCGACGAATTGACCTTTTTGGCCACGTCTCGGGTGGAAAGGTTCGGGTTATTCTTAAAGTACTGCCTTATCTTCCGCGCCTTCTCTGGGTATTCCGTTTTCGGTTTTCGGCCGCTTCCAGCGGGCCGCTCGATGGTCTTCGTCTCCTGGAACATCTTCACAACGCAGGACACGGTGAAATGGTGGATTCCAAGCCTTTTGCCGATCCATCTGTGCGACTGACCAGGATTATCGATCACCGCGCCCAATATTTGCTGGCGTAGCTCTTCTTGTTTTGAATGCATCTTGAAAACTACTTGACTGATCGCGATAATTTTGCACACATAAACATAACACTCTAAACTAGTATTACGTAAAATTTCATTAATTTATACCCACGCGATAAAAAGTTACACAACATTCTATTCACGATTCTTCGTTTAGCTGATTTAATAGGCAAAAAATTAACCTTTTATTCGAACTTTTGGTTGCTCAGGAGTGTTGCTGGTAGAGCAGCTACTTAATCGTGAGAAAAGCTTACCAATCTCTAAAGTAATAAAACAAAATAGCCCTTTGGTGTTTTTCTTGAAAACGATCTGAGACCAAATTGAAAGTGAGATAATTTGGAAAATGGTCTTTGTTGTTAGAGATCACCACGTGCTTTAGACTTTCGGATTCAACATATAGTTGATTCGTAAGTTATTTTTCTGACTGAACCAACGTATTGCTTTTAACTATTCTGTTTCGAGCCCAGTGAAACAGCCTTGGCGTAACATAAGGGAGTGTATTAGAGCCCATTTTATTCATTCTATTCATTAATGACATGCGACGAGTCTTACGATTTTACGATAGCAGATTTTGCTCATGGTTGCAACTTAAAGCTTTGAGGGGGCCAATTCAAATTTGATTACAGATTTACTTTCTCTAAGTAGATGGTTGAAGTACAAACCGTTGAAATTGAACATAAGTAAAACTAAATGCATGGTAATTCCCCGGACTCGTCTAATTGAAGACGTCTTCGCGTGCGCGAGATTTAAAGTTTTGGCGTGATTAATGACGATTAACAAAAATTAGATTATCACATTGACAATTACTCTCTGTCGATTGAAGAACAACCTTACTATTGCTAGTAAAATACAATTATACAAATGTATATCTTCTCACATTAATCTTTGCCCTTTGATTTTTTTTTTTGCAGCTAATAAAACGCAAATATCCAGTTATAGGTAACAGTAACAGGTTTACTTCCACTTCTTTCTTTTTAGATGCTCCACCGCGGAGAAGCATAATTTATTTTGTATTTGTATTTGACATGTTTGCATGTATTTGACAAAGATGTTTATTTTTAAAATAATTAACGGTTTGCTGCCTCAATATTCGTGCAACCTAATTGAATGAAGAAGTTAAATTCATAGATATAACACTTGAAACGCGGACTGTGCTAAAACACCTAATTTGTTAACTTTTTACTCTTCACTCTTGATTCTGTATCTTGTATCTTATTATACAAATTTAAAGCACATGCTGTTTGAGGGATTCTATGGACCAGTAGTGAGTCGGCTGATTGAATGCCAAAGATGTCTTGTAAATGAGGTTGTTGCCCAAAGTTTTTTTGAGACTTTGTTGTGGGGTTTTTGGTTGGGGGGATTTTTTTTTTTTTGGTCTGTTTTGGGGGACAAAAAAAAACCAGTTTTTTTTAATTTGTTTTTTTTTTCCCAGAAATTTAAAACTGCACTGAGCGAACAAATCAAGAGAAATTCATAGGAATATCGTATGGAAATTTGCCAGAAGATATTATTGCAAATTTCATACGATTCCCTTATGGAAAGAAGTTCATAGGACGATCGTATGAAAAATTTTCACACAGAAAAAAAAAGTTGCAATCGGGATTCGAACCATAAACCTTGAGATCCAGAGACGAGCGACAATCCCACGAGACTATACACGCTTTTCTCGACCAATGCAACAATAATCATTTCATACGATTTTGTATGGAATGAGTCAATGAGCAAGGGTCCATAGTGGTACATAGTTCCGATCGTATGAAAATCGTATGGATAATTTCCTGAGTAATAAATATAAAATAAATAAATATAAAGTAAATGTAATGAGATTGTTTTTGCTTTTGTTTGCAAAACTGATGATCGGGTATTGCATTGCTATTCAAAATTAAATAATCTCAAAGAAAAATCGTCTAGCTCAAACCGTTGTGGGGATATGTGGAGGGCCCATCATCATCATCATGATTATCATCATATCATCATAATTTAAAAAAATGCTTTTCTATAATATTATTTTAAAAATGTGCTTATATTTTCTGGAAAAGTCTACAGCAAACACCGGTCAAAAAATGAGTGACTAAATATAAATGACAATTTGATGCGACATCAAACTAGTCAATAGTTAAATCTGAACAAAAGGATATGGTCTTCTATGATTAATTTAAGTTCAGTCCTTGAATATTTCATCCCAATTTTCTGTCAGTGACGGCTGTCAATTTCGATTGTCAAATATGATTTTTTTCTGATCTAACAATATAACTAATATAGGAAACACACCCACGGTTATTGCCATAAACATCAACGAATTTTAATCGTATAGGCCAGTATCGACTTAAAAAGTAGAGAGGTTACGGAATTTTGTTCAATATTACCAAGCGGAATTTTGACAATTGATCTGCACGGAACGAAATGTCACCTTCACTTACGGAATAATCGAGCGGAACATTGTTTTTCCAGTAAAAGTGACAGCTCCTATTAGTTTGCGTGGAAACCTTACAAATTCTAATTTTATGTTTCGTTCTTTTCAGGTGGTACTGCTGCAGAAATTTGTTTTCGATTCTTTACTTTTCCGTTTTAGTAAACGGAATTTAGCATGGGATTGAGATAGAAAAAGAAATTTCTTTCGAACTCGATACCGACCTTATGGAACTGAAAAAACCCTACTTTTCAACAAACCTATGAAAACCCCAATGCAAAACAAGGCAACATGCTTCGGGCTCATCTCGTAGATGTTTTGTATTATTTTTGCAACATTTTTCCGACAACATTGAAACATACGATTAGTTTCGTGGCCGAAGGCATTAGCACTATCTGGCAATGTTCCGCCTGCAACCTAACCTTGATCTTGTCGTAAGCTGTCTGTCGGTGCCCTGCCACAAGTAGGTCACAGAATAACAGTATAAAACTGGACCACTATTGGCTTTGCGAAAACATGTGATTTCGGTACAGGCACTACTTCCCATGTCGTCGCCGATGCCTACTTTGATTGATTATGTAAATTTTTTAGCGCATGTTCCCATCGATTGCCAACACAGATTGAATTGGGTCATATATCATTTAAACTGAAGTTGTGGCTTTCATGTTGGGTAAAAAAAAAAGCGCGTGACCCAACTACGAGCAAAACCCATAAATAAATCTGCACCCTTCGCGGAT
The DNA here is from genome assembly GCA_024533555.2 of Aedes koreicus. Taxonomy (NCBI): domain Eukaryota; kingdom Metazoa; phylum Arthropoda; class Insecta; order Diptera; family Culicidae; genus Aedes; species Aedes koreicus. The sequence goes on from JAHHFK020000098.1 coordinate 68,316, forward strand.
CGGACGGCGAACATGATCCCAGCTGCCGTGTCCGAGGCGTGTCCCAGGGAAGGGTGGCACCTGAAACATGCGACACAAGTAGCATGAGTAAACGTCAATCTTTCCGTCAATAGGCCTGTCCCCTGTCCACCGACCTGAAGAGACGGATTTATTGATTGTGTTTCGAGAACCGGCTGCTCGTGGTAAGAACAAATCCACTCTCATTAGCTCCAACCGTCTTTGAGATAGTGATCGATGTCGATACGACACCGCTGATAGCGTGTCTTATGCCAATCTAGGTACGCTACGGTTGACTACAAACAAAGCGCACCCGGTTCGGAAATTTGCAAACCTTTGCACTATCAGAGCATATTAATCACTGCAGAAACCTCCAAGTTTGGATACACTTCAGACCGGACTGCAGAACAGCAGGACAAGTATTTTAAGAATTAATTGAATAGTAATAAGCATGTTGTCTCGCCACCAATAGAGAGCGAAGAGAATGTTGATTTCTATTAGATTCAATTAAGCGACATAAATTGGTACAAACTAGACCGAACGTCAACGGTCGCGGCTTAGCTGACCTGTAGATTTCAAACAAGGGACGTACGGACTGGAGGAGTTTCGGTGAACGTGATCAAATGGCCACGATCGGCAGGCGTTCCGAATACGTACGACTAGTTCTGACAGAACATGAAATATGGTAATTGGACATGTTGAGGGAAACGAGCCAAATGGCGCTATGAGGTATGTATGAATGTATTCAAGTCCCGGACTTTTAAGCCATACTTCGTCAAATTTGAATAGAAAAACGTATTTTCAAACATATCACAGCAAGTTTCCCCTCATGATCCAAACAATTGAAAATAAAAGCATTCCGAGTTGTTCAAGTAAACGAGTGTTTCCCATTGCTAACCAACACACGTAACGGACACTTTCCATCGATTAAATCTAGCATGCAAAATTGGATTAAACCTATCATCGATGAAGATTGGCAAAAAAGGGAATCAAAGCTTATCTTTTCCACGAAATCACTACACACAATGGCATGCATCGCTTCTCAAAAGCACAACAAACCATATCAAAACAACAGAATCATCGGTCAATAGGTACACACCCCCCGTTTCAATTCCAGCGCCTACCAATCCAAAGCGCGAACAAAAGAAAATAAACTTCATTAATCCATCAAACGGGCAGCGTTTGTAACGAGTCCGCTGGCTGAATGTATATGAGTGATCAATGAACATTAAACTTTCATGATCGTTTGAAGTAATTATTTCCGACTGTTGCCTTAGCTACCGTGTCCCTGCCGCCAGTTTCCTATCCGCACCGCTCGCTGTGATGATGCATGATTGCATTTTTATTTATGACTCAAAGAGCACGTGGAGCGCAAAGCACTACCGGCGGACTACCCGAGCAAAGGATGTGTAAAGTTTGCAATTTGATGTTCTGAATAGGTGGAATTGTGACGTTCATTGAAATCGTTATATTAAATGCGTTATATTTGCTTGTCCTTTGACAGATACCACTGTTTGTAGACTACATCGGTACCTTTTACTCAGACACCAGCAGTTGAATTCGTAAAGGAAGAAATATCTTTCTCTTCGAAGAAATTTTGTCCGAAATATAGTCAGGCGTCTGAGTACGAGGTTCCGAGGAAGTCGGCAAGTAGTAGCATCTCTCAAAGGATAAGCAAATGTAACGAAATTAAAAGAAAATAACTCAGCCCATAACTCAGAAGCTCATGGTTTAAATTAAATCAAAATTCGACTTAAAATTGCTCTTGTTTTAACGTTAGACTTTACTCGGGTCTCCTCAATCTCCGATGCGGTTGATTGTCGGCTTTTTTATCGGTTTTCTCGCACATTCACAACCACATGTTTGAATTTTTCCTCTCCAATTATTTAGACCGGTGTCGTTGGAGCAGACAATATTGTAATTCATAATGATGGCCTATTGTTGATATGCTCAACCAAACACAAACTGCATAAATTAATTCAATTTGTGAATTATGCGAAACTGTGTGATTTAATGACATTGAAATGGATTGATAGCATTTAATATTATATGCATTGCAATTGATGCAAAACAAAGACGTAAAAGCTTTTTTAAATCGAACAACCAAACTGTAGTTTGTCAAATCCAACTATTTGTTACTTTATGTACTAGGGTAGTAACGTCCCTTTATTGAGATCTCGACAGAAATATGTTTGCTAAGAGAATAACTGTGCCGAGAGTCGCTGATACTATAACTATAGTTGTATTTCTGCGACATATTTAAGTATGAAAATAATGTAGTATACTTTCATGTACTAAAGTAATGCATGAAAATATTCCAAATTTGTGTCTATTTCGCCCTACCCGCAGAGATGCTTAGTTAATTAGAATGCTCAATACCCAAGTTATATTTTCTTTAAATTCTTCTAAACCCTACGTTCAACTCTGGCGAAAGAACTCAAGTTCCATAAGATCATGATTATGAGCTGATACCTGACCATAAAGGCTTGCTGTATATGAATCGCATACTTACAACCAATTTTTTCGAGGACCAAATCATCAATAAGTCTAAATACCTGACCTGCCAAGAAAAGCAGCTACTAGCAGAGAAAATTCTTCAGGAGTTTCCTTTTCTGCATGTAACGCGAATAAGTGAAGAAGCTCCAGCTGAGGTTTGTATTGACATGTCTATTTCTAACATTAGTATTACTTTTATTCACAAATTAATTGAATGTTTAAAAAATAGAATGTATAATTTGCTGTTTTAAAACCGCAATTGTTAACCATATTCTTTTTTAGTCATTCTTCTTCTCGAAACATGGTGGTCGTGAATTTGGATGCCACACCGGCGTTATAGAAACCCGAGTTGGTAATATGAGGAAGGATGTATCACATGAAAAAAGATTATTCAGTAGAACTAAGACTACGAAAGAAATCTAAACACCCGAAGAAATAAAGTATCTTGCGTGCAGCATTTCAGCTGTAATTCCTACTCCACAGAATAGCCGCCATATTTGCGAGAACATAAGGCAATGTTTTCCACTACATAATTCGCTATTGAAGGATGTATCACATGAAAAAAGATTATTCCGTAGAACTAAGACTACTTTAAATACCCGAAGAAATAAAGTATCTTGCGTGAGCATTTAGCGAATTCCACCAGAAGCCGCATATTATGTTTTCCACTACATAATTCGCTATTGAAGGCATGCAAGGACAATAAAATGCAAGAAATATTGAGATCATTTCCTCACTTACTGGCATATCGTGGTCTTTTGGTAAGTGTCAAAATTTACACATATGTTGTAGCAAGTTGGCTTCTTCTATTAGAACATTAGGTCAAATTTAATAGAAGTATTCTGTCATTTATTAAAATATTTGTATATAGTAGTTTATATTATTATTATTGTTAGATATATTATGTGTTCATCAACGTCACCATTGTCTACATGTAAATGTTCACCAGTTTGAATGTTAGTCAATTAAAAAAAAAAAAAAACAAACAAACAATACCATACCCATTTTCAACTTGCATGTATCGTCAAATATCTTGCATCAAAGTTGTTCAGCCATTGGTTCATTGGTCATTTCCTGAACTTTTACGACCGCTGATCTCACCACGGGGAAGGACTTATATGAATTCAGTTAAGAAGGGGAAAGAGACAGCTATCTGAACGTTGGCTAAGGAATAAGATGGTATCCACCATCGGTTCCGAGTATGACTTTTAATGATCGGGTTCATAAGGTCGTCGAACTTCCTCAAGTAGTTCAATAACCTCAGATTACCACTGACTACTAACCGAGGCCTATCTGAGGGTGTGCGGGACTACATCGGAACAGATTGCCCTGGATCGTGGAGTCAAACGGTAGTGGAATTTGTTTGGTTAGTTAGAGTCACGAGTTATACGACGTAATACGTCAAACGATTTGAAGGTTTTTAGTGTTTAATGCATTACGTTAATTTACCTTTCCCAGGCTAGGAAATAAATAGTAGGTTTGTGCGGTGATAAGTCGTGTGCGTGCAAGTTTGTCAGAAAGAGAAGGTAATCTGTTTAAAGTGTGTGTAAAATGTAGTGTGTCTCAAAATTCGAACAGCCGTTCGACGGCTTCTTATACAGGTTTGCCGGAACGGGATTCGAACCGACGGGTCTAACGACCCCACGCAGCCGCCAACACCATCTAGCCCAATCGACCACCAATCGACCGTTTCACTCTCCACCGACCGAAATTTCGGGCTTGCGGAAATACTTCCGAATACCGAAGGGGTTCGCAACGCCATCAAAGCGAACCATAACAACATCTCGGTAACCATTTTCGCCATTGTTGTTCATCCGTCGACTACTTGATTCGTCGTTTATGGAGGAATGTAGGAAGTAACGGAATCTAACACCACCTCTTCGATAGCCGCAACCGATTCCGTGCAGAGGCCGCGATACTTCGCCAGCGGTAACTAGAAGCCGGCAAAGAAGCTCTGCCGCAGCTCTAATTAAAGGAAAGGTCGGTAAAGGCGAAGCAACAAACAGTGAGTAACCCATGCGCATGTGAACAACAATATTTGAGACACACACACTATAAAAATAGACAGGTAGAAATCAGAAAATTCGCACACGTAGGAGGCAGTATACAAAACAGGGAAAGGCAATAAAATGATAAAAACCTAGGTTTAATTAAACAAATCAAAATAAAATGTTGTTTATTCGTTTCCACCACCAATATTGAATGTTGTTTGTATAGCCATTATGCCTTATGTGATGTCTAGATGCTAAGAGTTTTCTTGTCGTTCGATTAGTTCGGTTTTCGTGTTAGTTTGTAGCTTTTTCAGTATTTTTACTCCAAGTGTGGACTGCTTGGGAATCTCAGTCTCTCCACTCTCGTTGCGAAGCGAGAAAGGGAAAATTTGTTCAGTGAGTTCTGCCTGTGATGAAATAGGCACTCATACTCAAAAGTTCTTGGTAACTAATCGAACGACGCTCATTACCTGTTATACTCTTAGCCTATGGTGGAGCCATCTTGAAGTTGATAGCGGAGGTACTTGGGTTGACCGTGCAGTGAAGCTATATCTTCCCAAAACTGAATTCATATAAGTCCTTCCCCGGTGTGAGCACCGGGGGTGTAAAAGCTGGAAAATGACCAATGAACAACTTTGTGCGAGATTTTTTGTGATATATGTGAGGTTTAAAAGGGGTATTTTTTTTTTTTTTTTTTTTTTTTCTAACATATTTTAAAAGTGGGCAATTTTACCAAGGTAGAAATGGCGTCGTTGAAAAAAAAAAAAAAAAAAAAAAAAAAAAAATAAAATAAAATATAAAAAAAAAATTTATTAATAAATAAAAAAATTCTATTTTAAATTTCTTTTTATTCTTTTATAAAAAAACAAAACATTACAATATTATTTTTTTAAAAAATATTCTATTTTCTTATTCTAATAGAAACAATATTTATATGGATTATTTTATTATTCTAAGGTTCAACAAACATTTGAGGAATTAATGCCGAATTGTGATGAAGACAAGGAACTGGAGAGTTTTCTACGAACAGGAATGATACTAGACAAATACATGATACATTTATTATTTGAAATTGTTGTGTGCATAAAGCACACACCCTTTGCAGATAGAGATGTGAGACATTCCTATAAACGTATACACTACACAGCCCTGCAACATCACTCACACATAAGCTCGGCGCCGGCACTCACACGTAAGCCGAAGTCAGATCACGAGCATGAGCGCGTAGCTGAATCGGCCTCTTTCATGCTTGGACCATCGGACGTTGCGCACGTAGGTTGGTGAGTAGCGGTAACATTAAGCTGTCTTTCTGCCGGTGTCATCGGTGGAACTACAAATTGGCGATCCTGCCTGGAGCTGGAGTCTTGATATGCAGCAAGGGTTTCTATTTTCTAAAAGAAAAATGGAAACCCTCAACCCCTTTTTACATGCGTTGACTTTGTAATTATAGCGTTGACGGGAGTCCGCATTGTTATCTTGGCGTTGACGAGAGTCCGCATTATTATTTTGGCGTTGACGGGAGTCCGCATTGCAATTGATAGCGTTGACGGGAGTCCGCATTGTTATTTTTGGCGTTGACGGGAGTCGCATAGTTATTTTTAGCGTTGACGGGAGTCCGCATTGTTATTTTTGGCGTTGACGGGAGTCCGCATAGATCACTGCGTGAAACATAACCCCGATCTCCCCGTCTCCTTTGAGAACGGAGAATGAAAGGAGCACGAAAAAAAAACTGGAGTTAGCTTTTGCGTGCAGTGATCTATAGCAAGCTTAGCGTTGCTTACATAAGCATGCACTAGCAACGAGAACATTTAATGGAAGCGTTGGCGGGAGTCTACTTTGTAACCTTAGCGTTTGACGATAACCCGCTTGTGATTATCTAACAAGAAACCGCAAATCCTTCGAGAGCGTTGACGGGAGTCCGCCAAAAAAAAATCCTTGTGAGGGTGAACGGGCTCATTTAAAACAAGCGTAGACGAAAACTTATCAGTACGTTTCATCCATGATTTTTCAGATAAAAAAAAAGAAACTAAGAACTATGAACAGCAACGGTACCTACGTTCGTGCGCCAACCGTACAGATGAATGAAGAAGAACCAGAGTTCGATGCGTTCAACTGCGGATTCTCTGACGGCCTGAATTCCACCAAGCTTGGAGCTAACGAGGTGGTTGAAACGACGGAATTTTTAAGTGATGAGGAGGTAGAAGTACCCTTCGAGACTCACGAAACTATGTGGTCTTCTGTCGAGGATCCGAACGCAATAACCATGCAAAGGGAAAAAGGTGGTTCTGCAGCTTCGACCGTAAATGACAGGCTCGACCGTTTGGAAAAAAATATGCTCGCTCTAGCCGATTCCGTCAAAAGTTCGTCAAGGATAGATCCGATCGGACAAGATGAAACTGGATGGGGATTCTCGAAGGAACCATTGCAAGCAGTCGGTTATTCGTCCATTCGTGTGGACGCCAATCCCCCGTTCCCGAAAGATGTTCCGGCAAACAAACTGTGGGAAGCCTGGCAACGGTTCCGAGAAAATTTTGAAATTTCTGTATCACTGTCGCAGCCTCTTGATCCTGTCCGATGTACAAAGCTTCTGTTCCTGTCTATGGGAACCGAACTACAGGGGATTGTACGCGCTGCGAAACTCCGCCCAAATCTTAACGATTTAGCTTGTTACTCGACATTCGTTAAGAATATCGACATTTACCTCAAGGCGATGACCGATACGACGGCTGAACACGAGACGTTCACTTCCATGAAACAGGAGAAAGGTGAATCGGCCGTTGCGTTTCACGCTAGACTAATGGAGAAGGTCCAACTATGTGGTTACTCTCCAACAGATCAAGAGCGATTTGTGCGATCCCAGCTGCTAACAGGGATGGCCAACCGAGAGTTGGCGATGAATTCACGAACGTTTGCCTACGAGACTAATTTTATAGTGCAGACAGCTAATCGGAATGAGGCATTCGAAGGGCGAACCAAGCAGGAAGCTCCAGACGTATTTGCTGTTACGCATAGATCAGCACTTGAACCAGTTCGTAAGCGTACGCGTGGACAGGAACCACATGCAAGTCGAGGGTCAACACGTCGCCAGGATAAATTTCAGTCGGGACGGCGCTCCCGCTGCTTTAGATGCAATCGAGCGGCCCATAATGGGGGCATATCCCCAGCTCTGGGCCGAAAGTGCGGAATGGAAGGGCATTTCGCCGCATCCTGTCGTAATAGGAAGAACTACAGCGGACACGGAAATGCAGAGAAACAATCCAATGACGCCAAGCAGGTATGATTCTTTTTTTTTTTGGTAGTAATAAGTAGAGAAATAAAAGTACTCCACTCCTGAAATGAACTGCTTTGAGAGAATAAACGAATACAAAAATGTATCTTTTTTTTCTTTTGGAACATTACACTTATTCTTCCAGGAGATTAATGCTATTTCGCTCGATGACGTTTTGGTCAACTGCCGGGTGGGAAAATCAACACCTCCGCTTCCTGATTGACTATGGGGCCGATGTTAGTATCATCGGTGGCTCGGATTGAAATCTTTTGAATTACCAATGTCATCAGGGATTAGTTGATCTGAAGGTCGTGCACACACCGAAGAATCAAGAACTGCGGGCTTATCGGACCTTAAATCCGATGTAGATCAAATGCACATTTCGAGCCCTCGTTGGGTCGTTCAAACCGGTGGTTCAAGCGGACTTCTTGGTCGTTGGTTTATTATATTGCCTTTATTAAGAAAAAAAATCTAAGAGAGGCATTTTTTGCAAATCGACTTTATATTTTAAAATATTTTTTAAGCGTGTTAAAATCGATTTTACAGTTTTTTTTTCCTAAAAGTTAAGACGATTATCTAAAAGTCACCCATACATCACTGTTTTGTAAGTCTTGTCCTTTTTGAGTTATGTGGTTTAAAAAAAACGATCGAAAAACTTTAGCCCTTTTTCAGTCTAGATAAATTTTGGAAAAACAAAGTATGCAAAGTTGCTTGAAAAGACATAGTCTACACACCCACAAAGTTTGATTGGATTCTGAGAGGGTGCTGCCAAACGCTGGATGAGTTGGCATGAAATTCGTCTGTTTATCGTTTGGGCTAGGAAGCTGATTCAATATAAGAATGCCTGAGGTAAGCGCAGCATAATTTTTCGTTTATTGTCTTTATTTTATGAAACTTTATCGGAACATTGAGTTTTATGTTTTTTCTCTTATATGGCGTTTCAACGATCCCCAATGTCGATAGGACATTCGACACCTAGGGAATGCGCAATTATCCAATAACGATACAGCTAAAACATGTTCCTTTTGGATGTTCCGTTGCATGTGATTTCCAAGTCCTTCATCGTATCCTGGAACTGGTTACCGACATAAAAAGCAAATTATGCGTTCATAATTCATTTTGTTCGAATGCTAAATAATCATATTATTTAGAAAACGTTTCCATCTAACTTACTGAAAAGCTCCTTTACTTCTTCATCTATGGCCGCGGGTATCTCCAACACGTCCTCCATTTTTATTCATCGGAATTTTCACGATTAAAAGTTTAACTTTCAATGTGCAACCACGTTACCATGCAAATTTTCACGGTTCAGTAGAGATTTCAGAAACTCTGTTTTCGCTCCAGTATTTGTAATTATTTTAACGAAAATTGGTAGTTCTTTTACTGGGCAGTAGAGCTGGCAATGACATTTCAAAGTTTACAAATCACATCAGTAAAATAATAACAAATTTTAAGCAAAATACTTATATGAAATGCCGAAAACTAGTAGTTTTTTGACAGACACTTGACAATCAATGCCATTTTACTAATCATTCAGCAAAATTTGAATTTTACGGAACAAAACCGTATTTTTTTATTACTGAAAACCAACCCATGAATTTAGTGTGTAAATTATAAATAATATTAATTAAAGTTGTTTACAGCTGTCACCGCACTTCCTTAATAGCGCAATGAAGCTCAGTGGAAAGGGCATGCATTGTAATTACAATTTGAAAAGATTGGAGGTTTTGTGCCTGTCGGAGAAGAGGCTTGAAAGGAGCTTCACTCCAACGTTATTTCTTTCACTAAAAGAAAATAATGATAAAAATCAAATGTTTCGTTGTCACCAAACACCAAACACTATGACAATTCTCATATAGGGGCTTATTACGGTTCTCACTTTCCCCGTGAAACCCGTAATAAGGACAGTGACTCCCATTTGATTTACACCTGAGTTTTTTCACCGTGACTCGTTTTAACCCGTGAAGTGACACTCGTAATAAGGCCCATAATTCCATATTCGAAAAGTTAATATTTTAAGGTTGATGAGAAAGCTTCTGAGCCCTTCTCGTCAAACAATGTGGGTTGATTCAAAGCTGAATAATCCATTTCTTAGCTAAAGAAGCTAATATTTCATCGAATAAGCTGTTAAGCAGCGTGTAATGTTTGTTGGATGATATCGAACAACCTCAAATCCCAAATCAGCCCCTGGCTGCATGATTGTAATGTGCGGATTAGTCTGTGCATAAATTGACCAACCAACCGGCCGGCGCGCAGTTTGCTTTCCTTTTAGCATTAATACCGAGCATAACCTACGATTAACATTAAATGCATAGCTACCTCTATGTTTTGTTTTCCGTCAATGCAACGCACGAGTAGACCTCGTGTACGCCAATGCATTTTAATGTGATGAAAGAAGAGCACAACCCATTGATCAAACTCGCTAACGAGCGTGATTCCGCATCACGCCTCTCAGCATCGACATCTGCAATCTGTCCGTGGTTTAATTGACTGTGCAGCGGACGGACACTTAATCTAATGCAATCAGAGCCTGTCCGCGTGCACCGCGTCTGCCTGAGGTTGGGTGCCGCTTCGAAAGGGAAATCTCCAGTACAGATCGGATAGCAGTAATTAAACGACTGTAATTTTGTGGTGCTTTTCTATTCCAGAAACAATGTTGCAGGATCGGCAGACGGAAGTAATTATTAAAGAAGTGCAGTTGTTATGTTCCTCGCTTAGTAAAGTTGCTCCAAATCAAGATTATCCCGATCGATTCTGGGAAATTTTCGGTTTGGAAAATCTCTGGACTTCTTCAATTATGAGTGCACATGGCATACAATACGATTGCATAAATTGGACAGGCATCGAATGTTCTCTACTATCCACTGTAAAAGTGTACGTAAGCTGCACAAAGTTGAAAGCCGTAAATGTTTACTTAAAACGAATCTGTAATATCGATTTCACTCTGGTCAGGCAAATATGGATAAATGCGGAAAACTATATTTTCATCATTGTTACTGGCATGAAAGTCATCAGTAAATGTCTGCAAATTGTCTTTAGCAAAATCCATCCGCAAACATAAAATTCACCCTGGCAAATGTTCCAACATACACCTTCATATTTGCTTTTTCAATTTCCGCTTTTTCAGCCTGGTTGCAATAACGTTCCATCAACAACGCTGAATAAACCATCCCGTCCAGTCCACCAAGTATATATCCGTCACATTCATTTACATACCACCATCATTCTCCAAATACGACTCATCGCTACTTCTACTTGCCATCCAGAGCCACATCGTCAACAAGTTGACATTCTTGGAAATCCCTTTCTATATGTTCTGGATTCTCAAGTCCAACCCTGAGCAATCGCATCTCCCCGCAACTTCCTTTTTCGTAGTCGGTCTGCAATTATGATTGTTTAGTACGACGACGACGATGACGACGACGATGAAGATGGTGATGATGACTGTGGTAGTCCATCCGTTCCTGTCGGCGAAAGCCGGTATGGCATGGAATGGGGCTTTATTACTTCCTCCAAAGTAAACAAATTGAATGACGACAGCGCCGAATGTCATCGCCCGGGCTTTGTCCTCAATAGTCTTACTTTTCGTTCATGGTTTCAAATCGAGTCCAAGAAGGCGTAAAAGGAACCAAATTTTCCCTATCGTCATTGGTTCTGAAACAATTAGGTGGACCGTAACTTCAATAGTTTCAAAGACTTCCGAACGGAACTGTAATCCGCTGAAAAAGAGCCGTTTCCAATGGGAGTCGTTGAATCGTTTGAATAAATTTGATTGAGTGGATTGAATTGTGTGTCTGCTGGGGTAAACGTACTCAATTTCGGATACTGGGCGCTGCTTGAGTGGAATTTTGGCATTATTATCCTGGAGCTGCGTACGTGGCGGAAATTATAATTAATAGACAGAGCGCCAGCTCATTTGAATTTCATTTTGGATTCAATGCTTCTTAACAATATTGAATTATCTGAATATCTTGAACTCTGTATGCGTTTAGACAGAGTTATTTTAATTTGTATTGACCGGAATAAGGGAGCTTTGAAGGGCAATTTACTACATACACGGAAAAAAAAAATCCGTGCCCGTATCCGTGAACGGCAGTCATGGATTCGAAAACAAGCAAAAATACACCGTGAACTGAGACACGTAATCGGGAACTAGTTCACGTGTTTGAGTAAATATCATGCAAACGTGAACTAGTTCACGGTCAGTTTTCATTTTCGTGAACGCTTTTGTTTCTGTGTATAGCCAATTTGCAAATTTTGATGCAAATTTTGAAAGCCGCAGTACTTAACAAGTGTCAAATAAGGTGCGTATTAGTATCCCAAAACACATAGTTTATATAGAAACTGCTATGGGAAACTCAAATGTTGTGTTTGCATCATTCAATTCATATCAATGCAATTCATCTCAGAACTAGTGCTAGCATATATAATTCACATATTCATACACTGAAAATTTATTTTCATAAATTAGCTTTCACTCGTTTCGTAAAAATGGATTTTGTACATAGAACAAATGTCTCGTAAATTGTATGAAACATTCATATTGCTTGTCATCTGGTAAAATACTATCTTTACGCCTTTTAGTACAACGCACGAAATAAATTTCGTGAAGATTAGCCAATCGCTGCTTCTCTTCCATCGTACTCATACATTTTGGTGTTGCTGCTGGGGTTGGCGGGAATCATTGATCTATCCCAAAATAAAAATTAAAGCGCTGTCGAGAATTAAGTATACGTAAGTAAGTTAATCAAGTAACTTCTCACGAGTCATCATAGCCTTGTGAGATCAACTACGGATTTAATAACAGCTCTTCCCGAAAATACAGCAGCAAATCCCATGTCAGAAACATTTAAAAAAAAACACTGAACAACTCCTCGTGGATGCGTTTTTTTTTTTTTAATTACATTTTAAGTCGATAAAGGGGAGGGAACGGCTTAATCAGGGGTCACTATTTTAATCAGTTGTTAGGAAATAAGTCTTTAACTCCTACATTTTCCAAATTATTTCACTTTTAATGATACGATCATAAGCTTTATCTATTGGTCCAATGATTCGATGTATGCATCATGATTGATTACCAATTTACTACTGTCATTTTGAAGATTTAAAATACATCATCTAAAAACCATCAGTTTCTTACCTGCTGAAGAAGTTCGCTCAAATGTTGCTGTATTTTGCATTTAATCGCGTGTACCGGAGAGCATGTCTTCATCAGCTCTCTCTCACAACTAGGCTTGTTGCCAGAATGTGATGTTGAACATTGAGTTAAATTTATTACATATTTAGATAATCTGAAATCGCTATTTATTTCATGTTTCTTCCAGTCATTGGAGGTTGATCTATGCTTATGATTATATTGTCCATCATCTGGCACTATCATTTGCAATAAAAAAATATGTTTTGAAGCTGTCCAATAGTACCCAACGATAAATATTGCTTCGCTGTTGAACGGCAGCTATGGCATCACTGTTGCTTTTGAGAGAGCCCATGTTTCCTCTCTTCTTTGTTAACCATGAACATAGCGCACCGGTAACGTGAAGCCTGCTGTCTCTGGCATTTGTTTGTTTTTAAACGAAGCATCCCGTTTGTCGTCACAGTCGCTTTGGCTAACATTTGCGTAAGAGTAAATGAAATAAGAAATACACATTGCCAATCTAAAGATCAATGACAAACTAAAAGATTGGTCGTGTACGTCTGTCTTATAACCTGCTAGTAGACGAGTTTGTGATCGTAGCAATCTACATGTTTTGGAGAGCGGATGGGTAAAACGAAGGAGCGGGTTGAGGAAATTGACGTTTGCAGCAAATCGTGAACTGGCCTATTTAATTTCGCCTTCAACCCAAATTCACAGAATCGCACTCATACAATATTGTTAGTTTATGTACAGATTGAGGAGCTGAAGAAGACATTTTTTAATCGGAAAGCAATCCGCATGCTTTTAAAAAGTCCCTGCAATTGGAAACTTTATTCCATGGCTATGAAATTTTCTGAGCCTAATGCTCGTTGCTGAGGGTATGTTCCGATAGACCAGACGTAAGCAGAGGGATTAATGTCCGAATATTGGCAGTTCTAATTATAGATAACATACAGCTTCATCAAATGTCTCAGGTGCTGACTAAACTGATTAAAACCCGTCCCGTACCCTAGTAGATCTGTCAGTTATTCATGCAATCACGAGAGAGACGTTTCTTTTTCATTTGTAACAAAATATTCGTTACTCTTTGTATTGTTTTCGTACAATGCACGAATATTATTTCTGTGTAAGCGAATGCTTCGTGCTTGTGACAGTTGCACGTGTGGCATTGAAAACGAAGGTAGCTTCTTAAAAAGTATCAGGGGTGCTAATCGAAAACCGACGTTTTCCAATAGATAGCGCCACCAGTGATATTAGTGAATAATCGCTTCAAAAATGCCTCATTGTTAGACTAGGCATCTATCAACAACTCCGCTGCATTCCATTTGTTTATTTTTATCGGCATCTTATGTTTTAGTACGCGCAAAAATGTCGAAATTTGCCGCCAAATAAGCGTCATTTCCGGCATTTTTTTTTTTGCTTTCCATTCGAAAAATCTGCTTCTGAAGCGCATCGTATGTTTGCTGCAACTTATAGTGAGGCTGCAATCAGCAAAAGAACGTGTGTGGTGATTTCAGCGTAGAAGACAAGGAACGTCTCAGACCGGTGAAAAAGTTTGAAGATGAAGATTTGGAGGCATTACTGCAAGAAGATTCATGTCAAACGCAACACAAACTTGCAGATTCAGTGGGTGTGACTCGACAAGCCATCACATCGTTTGGAAGCCTTGGGAATGATCCAAAATCATCCGAGAGACCTCGAAAGGCGATTTTTCACGTGTGAACTGCTGCTCCAACGACAAAAAAGGAAGGGTTTTCTGCATCGTATTGTTACTGGAGATGAAAAGAGGATCCGTTACGATAACCCGAAGCGAAAAATCCCGGTCACAGCGGTCCACAGCCAACATTCATGGTTCGAAGCTTATGCTGTGTATTTGGTGGGGTGAACTCGGCGTGATATATTATGAGCTGTTGCAACCGGGTGAGACAATCACAGCTCACTACCGAACACAACTGATGCGTATGAGCCGAGCATTGAAAGATAAACGGCCAGATTACCAGCAAAGACGCGACAAAATCGTTTTGCTGCATGACAACGCTCAACCACATGTTTCTTAGGTCGTTAAAACTTACCAAGAAATACTACAATGGGACATCCTTTCACACCCGCCGTATTCTCCAGACATTGGCCTGGCCTGGCTGAGCAGCACTTCCGTTCTTACGAAGAGGCCAAAAACTGGGTAGATTTATGGATCGCTTCGAATGATGAGCAGTTTTTTCGACACGGCATCCGAATGCTAGCAGAAAGATGGGGAAAAGTTGTGGCTAGCGATGGTCAATACTTTCAAGAATAAATATGTATCCTATTTTTCACAATAAAGTCTCAAGTCTTGATAAAAAAAACGGCTGTTTTCCATTTGCACACCTGATACAAATCAGTTTCGTTGCAGAAAACAACGAACAGCTTCGTCAGTCGAACCTTCGATTTCGTAATATAAACCAAATAAAATTTTCAGTGTATATTTATAACTAAATGCAATGCTCAGAAGAAATTTTAAGAAAAAAAGTGAAATTGCAAATATCAGAAATTTTCAATAAATATCTACCGAAGCTTTTTTCTTCAAACTTGTAATTTCAAGCTTAATGCGTATCACAGTTAGATCGTTGACAGCGGTCGCGGTCTATTCTAAATTTTGAAAACCAAATAGACCAAAGGGGCTATTCATAAACCACGTAGACTTTTCTGGGGGCAGGGGGGTGTTCGACCAAAGTCTACGCTCCATACAAAATTTCAAAAAAATGTATGGAGAAAAGTCTACGAGGAGGGAGGGGGTCTGAGATTTTCAAAATTGAGTCCACATGGTTTATGAACAGGCCCAAACGAACTTTTTCATTATCACCGGAAGGTTCTAAATTTAATTTTCATGGTCGACCGCAAAAAAATAACTGTCATACGCTTTGTTTTAGTTAAGGCCCTATTTGGAACGGAATCCAAAGTGCTGTCTCAGATTATCTTATGTCGTCTATCGCCGCTAGCAAGCAAATTTGTGGGAAATTACCAAGCCGGTTTTGTAAACGGTCGATCGACAACTGACCAAATCTTTACGTTACGGCAGATCCTCCAAAAGTGTCGCGAATATCAAGTCCCTACATACCACCTATTCATCGACTTCAAGGCCGCATACGATACTATTGATCGTGAAGAGCTATGAAAGATTATGGACGAGAAAGTTTTTCCCGGGAAACTGACTAGAATTATCAAGGCTAAGATGGATGGTGTACAGTGTTACGTAAGGATATCGGGTGCGTTATCGTACTCGTTTGAAACACGCAACGGACTTCGACAAGGCGATGGTCTTTCCTGCCTCCAGTTCAACATTGCGCTAGAAGGTGTTATGAAACATGCGGACTTTAACATGCGGGGTACGATTTTCAATAAATCCGGCCTGTTCATCTGCTTCTGTGGACATTGTTGGCAGAACGTTCCAGGTTGTAGCTGATCGCGGTCCGAATAGGACGTTGGACCAACATAGTAAGTAAATTGAAACGGAATCCAGCCCGTTCTAAATTTGTTTTGACAGTGGAAAAATTACGTTGTACAACACCAACAAAGACAAAGTGCACAACCACGTCACTTGCTCGCTTGTTTTTAGGTTAAAATCTATCTGAAAATTAACCAATGAAATTTTCTAATTATATTTATATTTATAAAGTGTTTTTATTATTTGTGGAAAAGCTGCTCTGTGGCTGCTTTTCATCGTACCAAGGAATGAGTCTCGATGAAGGTATGTTTTTTTTACCATTTTTCTGATCGAAAATATTTCGACAACTATTCTAAATTTTTTCAAACTTCAACAAAGTTTTGTGAAATTTGATTAATTTCTGAGATCTTTACTGAAGCCCTTTGAAGTTTACTGAACTTTTCTGAAGTGCCCGTTAGCTCAAGAAAGTACGTTGTAGTTCTATGAAATGTGTTAGAACTCTATGAAACTCTGCAAACCGAGCTTAAGTTCTACCAAGCACATCCAAAAGTTCAAAAGGTGGCAAAAAATGCGCAACGTAAATGTTACAGTTTTGGCAATGATATCGTGAGAAAGCTGCATGATTCGGAAATGGCAGTTTTGCCCATCTGGAATAATGTGTTGCATTTTTGCCCCCAGCTAATGTTGCATTTGTTCTTCAAGTTACGATCTATAGCGAAAAATTAAACAAAATCATGCTCTTGAACTAAGATTAACAAATCGTAGATCACTGGTTCCACGAGTTCTTCGAGCTTTGATGAGCTTTATGTTCTTGTGTTCTGTGAATTTTGCTGAAACTTTACGATTTTTGCTGAAGTTACTGAAGTTTTACAAAGTTAGCTGAGATTCTGCGATTTTTTAGATTTCTGTAAACATTACTGAAGTTATCTTATCTATACATTAGTTCTGATAACTTTGCTGAGTTCCGGTGAAAAAAATTTGGCTAATTTTTTCCAAAGTTCTGTAAATTAGATTTATTACACTTCTGCTAAACATTCTGAAGCTCTGCGTGCACTTTGTTATTTACTTTTTTTTTAAATTTTGCAAGTTCTGTTGCGAGCTAAGTTCTGGGAATTTTACTAAAATTTTGCGAACTTCTAACATCTTCGGGATGTTGTATGAACTTCATTAGAGGGATATATGAACATTTTCGGATATTCCTGTGAACTTCTCTGATCATTTGTTTGAATTAATATGCATAGTTTCTTCATGGAGAAGTTTTATGGACTTCTTCAGGAAGTTCTATTATCTACGTGGGGAAACTTCATTTACATCTTTAACATGTTTATACGTTAGTGAGTTTCACGGGCTCGGTTAAACATTTAGCTGAATTCACTCGGCAAAAAATCAAACGATGCTGAGTCTCAGCATCACTTGAAACTAAAATATCAGGTAACTTCATTATTAAACCGATTCTCGGCAACACTACGAACCGAGAACAAACGTTAACCGAAAAGACCGACCTCAGCTGCCTATCATGCCAAAATATCGGTTTGGCAGTGTTGTAAGCCGAGGCCTGGCTTTTTATCTGTCAACTGCCATGCGCCATATTGTTTTTATTCGTAAGTGGCGTAAGTCGTATGTTGTTTGTGGAACGGTGAAAAAACGTTGAATAAACAGTGAAAATAGAGCAACTTCTCGATAACATACATTACATACATTTATTGGCACTGCATCAATAACCTATAAAACCGTCATCAATTCGACGCCAATTCACCCGGTTCATGGCTGCTTCTATCTTTCTCATCCTCGGTTGCGCCCCACGCTCGCCAAGTCTTGGTTTACCAGATCCGCCCATCTTGCTCGCTGTGCTCCACGCCTTCTTGTACCAGCCGGATTCGGCATGGCTGCGAGGCCAGCAATAACACAGAATGTGAACCTGTGCGGATGCGACCTTTTCCGGGGTTTTCGGGGGTTGCGCGAACTTGGGTGTAGGATATTTGGGGTTTTTTCAGCTCGGCAAAATATGTATCACCCCATGCTGAGAAATTACTTCCAGAACAGGGTGTTCCAGAACAGGGGATCTACGAGACAGCTATGGAGCAGACAATTTTAATAATCAAGGTGGAAGTTCTGCAAGGCTCCATCCTCTGGAACGGAATGTACAACAGAATGCTGATATTGGCGTAGTGATTGTTGGCTTTACAGGTGACATTGTATTGTCGATAACCTGCTGGTGGTAGAAATGCGGGGGTGCGCTGCAGACCGCCCACCACAAAAAGGACGTACAGTTGGTCAGCAAATGCAAAGTGCTATAGCTCCAAAAAGGGGGTGGGGGTACCGGGGGGCAATATCGAGAGTATCGAGGGGAACTTCAATGGCCGGGGGAACTCTCCGTAGGGGAAAAAGGGGAGGCGGCCCCGCGGCGGGCTGGGCGAAGCCAAGGCAACGCGGGGGGAGGAGGTGGTAGAAGACTGCTTCTGGTGGGTGTGGTCTCGTCGTGGCTGCGGGGGGGGGGGGCCCGGCTGGGCGGGGTGCGGAGGATAATCAAACGATTCGGGGGGTTGCGGACCGTCCCGAGCCCGCCCACACCCGGGCGAGCGGGGGGACCGAAACAAATCATACATGGGAGAGTGTGCTTTTTCTGGTATATATTCTCTCGCAGGGCTGGTAGCGGATGTATGGATAAATAATAGTGACTTTAGTGACTAAAATAATAAAAATAGTGACCAAATAGTGACTAAATAGTGACCAAATAGTGACTTCCATATTTTAGTATTTGTTTAATCTTTTATGCATTTGTTGTATAAGTACAGTAAAAATGAACTAAGTGATCACCCCCGTTTGAAAAAATGAATACTACTGCGGCGCAGTATCACTTTTTGGGGTTTTTTTTTGTAAAGAAGCCTGTAATCTAGTGACTTTTTTTCTCAACGACCTCCTACCTTGGTCCGCAGCTCGTTTTTGCGAAGACGGGTCTATACGTACGGTTGAAACGCCTTCCACCATGGCCTGTGCTAGAATTACTTCTGACTTCACTACCTTAATCACCTGAGGGTATTTAGGCTCACCTACAGCCGTTTTCTTAGTAAACAACTGGTTCCAATACTCCTCAATTCTGTACTCTGTACTCAAGGTCAGCACCTAGCATTTTAACAAGTTCCATTCGTCAATAAGAAGATCATAGTTGACCTGAATCAACTGAAGTAACTTGGCGATTTTCACAATATACTTGGAGCTTTCACTGGATGCAACGGCTGGTGGGTTGAGGCATTGGCAATATTTTATAAACGAGTTCTGCAAACCAGACTTTTGACGTAGGACTACGTCTTCGTTATCTATACTGGGGTACAATTCATTAAAAAATCGCATTGCGACCGTCACGAAAAGTGGTCAGGTTTTGAGTAGCTCAGTCATTTCTCAAAAGATTTTCAAAAAATTTACACCAAGCGATAGGAAGTATTTCTACGCATCAATTTCAATACAGAACATTGTTGATTTCGGGCCACATACTTTCATAAATTTTAAACCTTGCCTTAAAACGTATATTAACTCCTTCAGGCCAATGTGGTCATATATGACCCCAAAAGGATAATGGCTGTATACAATCACACAGACTGAATAAAAGTGTACACTGTTTTCGGCAAATTTATTTTCCATCATTTTTCTATCTGGAAAATATAAAAAAAAAAAAACATATGAGTTTAAGGCCAATTGACGACCTAGAACATCCTGAATATGAAGAAGTTCAGGGGAAAAAAAATAAATGCCTTATTAATAGTGTACACCGTTGTTTTAGAATATTGTACGTATGCATACGTATTCTTAAATTCTCGTTGATAAACGTTAAATAATTTTGTATCCTTCTGGGAAGTTCTAGGTTATCCAAAATATACTTGAGTTCAAAACTTCATATCTGCAGTTGTAACAGTAGCTTTTAGGGCTATATCAGGTAACGATATGTATTCAAACATATTGAATGAACCTTTCGGAAGGTCAACAGTCATTATTTGACAATGTTATGATGTTCTACGTCATCAAAACTGTCCTTGAGTTCAGAACTTAAAATCTACAGAAGTAACTAAAGCTCTTTGGGCTAAACAAAGTTACGCTACATATTCAACCATATTCAGTGAATATTTTCGAACGTAAAAAAACACTATGACATAAACGGAGATGATCTAGGTCATCCCAACTGTCCTTGAGTTTAGAACATAAGATCTACAGTAACAGTAGGTGTTTGGAGTGTGCAAAGGGACGATATGTACTTAACCATATTGATTGAATAGTGTGGAAGGCCAACATACATAATGTGACAATCTTGGGATATTCTAGGTACTCCAAGCTGTCCTTAAGTCCAAAACATAAGATCTACAGTTGTAACAGTAGTTCTTTGAGCTATCTATGGTGACCACATGTATTCAAATATATTCAATGAATCTTTTGGAAGGTCAACAGTCATTATTTTATAACTTTGAGATCCTCTAGGTAATCCAAACCATTCTGGAGTTCAGAACTTGAAATTTGCGGTAGTAACAGTACGTTTTTGGGCTATTCAAAGTTACGTCACGTATTCCAGTATATTCAGTGAATATTTTGGAACGTAAAAATACACAAGAAGATAATCTTGGGATAGTCTAGGTCATCCAAACTGTCTTGGCGTTCAGAACTTAAGATTTACAGTTGTAACAGTACATTTTAGTCAATACAAAGCTACAATAAATATTCAAACATTTTCAATTAATATTCTTAAATTTAAAAAACATCATAATCGAATATGAAATGTTCTAGGTCATCCAAACTATCCTTGAGATCAGAACATAGGACCTACAGTTGTAACAAAAGCTTTCTGGGCTGTGCAAAGCTACGATTTGTATTGAAACATATTCATTGAATATTTTGGAACAGACATTATCAGATAATCTTCGGATGTTCTTGGTTATCCAAACAATTTCAAACCTAAAAACTACAGCTGAAGATTTTAAGTCTTGAATTGTAGCTTAAAATTTACAGCTGTTTGGACTAAACAAAGTAACAATATGTATTTGACTGAATTAAGTGAGTCTTTTGAAAAGTCAACCGATATAACGAGATATCTTGGGATGTTATATGTCATCAAAACTGCCCTTGAGTTCAGAATTTAGGATCTATAGTCGTAAAGTTAGCTTTATAATCTATGAAAGGTGACGATATGCATTCAAACACATTCAGTGAAGCTTCTGTAAGCTCACCAGTTATTGTCAAATTATCTCGGGATGTCCAGGTTCTGACCTTGAGTTCCGAACTTAAGACATACGGTAGTAACCGTAGCCTTTTGAGCTTTGCAAAGCTACGATAAATATTCAAACATATTCAATGAATTTTCTGAAACGTCCACATACATCATAGGATAACCTTGTTAGTTTCAGGTCATTCAAACTGTCCTTCAAAACTTAAGGTCTACAATTGTAACAATAGCTTTATGGGCTATACAAAGTTAAGTTAGTTTGTTTTACATAGAATATCCCAATATTATCTCATAATGTCAGTTGGTCTTCCAGGACATTCACTGAATATGTTTGAATACAAATCATAACAATGAATAGCGGATAAAGCTACTGTTACAACTGTAGATCTTAAGTTCTGAACTCTTGGGCAGTTCGAACGACCCAGCACATCTCAAAAATATATTTCCTACCTTTTTCAATCATTTAATGTTATTGAGCACCAAATCAATGAGAATTCACCAAATTGCTTGTATAAATTAAGCCTGAAAGGGTCTATTCAAAGAACATTGAATTGTACCATCTAAATGGCTTACATTTGGTATCGTAGTTCTACGTCATCATTTCGAACAACGTAATGGGACTGTACTTTGTAATTTTTGATTACGTGCTTACCAGCAGCAACGTTATGCTTATTTGCATTGTTGAAAAAAAGGAGTTTGTCGATCTCCTTTAATTTGACCAGCTCTGCCATTGCTTCCTCCCCAACATAAACTTTTTCCGCTGGTAGCAAGTTCTCAATATTGTCCAAAATGTCCTCTGAAAGTGAAGTATTCGCGGGCCACACATTGGGCTTACAAACTCGACCGACGATGGTTCGCACCAACCTTTCCAGATCAGCGTACATTAGATGTATGAGTGGTTCTTCCCTCTAGAAGAATCCCTAGAAAATAGCATTGAAATAGATCAGTATGCTTATCAATAGCTCATAAACTTTATCAAAAAATTTAGATCAAATTCTACCAAACAAGTTTTACAACTTTGCCAAGAAACATTGGTTTTAACAGCAGTCAATCAAAGTCAGAAAAGACTTAAATAATTGATGAATTATGATTTTTTTTTTGAATCTAGTGTATCATAAACTAAGAATATTTGTCTCAGAAATTTCATTAAAAAAATATAAAATTTCAATATACGAGTTTTAATGGAACTTTGAAATCATAACGCTTTTATAAACTGGTCGAATTGCACTGTATCCCGATTTCACTTATGATCGAATTGAGTCCACTTGACTGTCGGGATACGAACAATCAAATCTAGATTCAGAATTACTAAGCGAGTAACCGAAAATAAGTCCTTTATCTGATTTACAATTCTTCCCCACTTTTCTCGACAATTTGGATACCAAACGAGTAGTCCGCTTTTGAAAAAAACTGAATCTAACAAAATATTTTTGAAAAAAAGTGAGTGTAAATCAAAAATGACTTGATTCTTTTGATAAACATATTGCATATTGAATAAACGTTTTAAATGTTTTACTCCTATCCCGTTCGATTCGTCGTGGGGTTCACTGGGTTTATATGTATAGAAATATGAAAAAATATTATGAAATACCTGCAAAATTGAAAAATAATGAAAGATGATGTAATATGGCGTTCGCCAGGGCATCTAGTTTTTTGGTGTATATTTTGCGACTTTTATATAGTGTAACCAGAACGCTTAATTTGGTTGACTATTGAACAATAGGTATAAGTGATTTTTTAAACTTTTTACAATCGGCGGTGCGAAAATAGTGACTTTAGTGACCATTTTCCTGAAAATAGTGACTTTAGTGACTTTTGGATGCAAATAGTGACTTTTTAGTGACTAGACTCAAAATAGTGACCAAATCACTAAAAAGTGACCTGCTACCAGCCCTGCTATCGGAATCACCTTGGCGGAGGACAGCGAGTGTTAGAACTAGAGAGGAATACGGAAGTTACGAGAGCGACTTCTATGACCAAATGCCATCAGGACGGTACATGGACTTAAACAAGAAAGAACTGCTCATGATTCAAAGAAGGAACAGTCTCCCATAATAGAAGCACAAGTCCCAAACATTTTCAAAAATTTTACGTTCTAGCTTCAACTGTTAGCAGATGACGAAATTTTAAATAAGAAAAAACATAATTTATAATTTATACAAGAATGCATCTATAAGAGCATTGGGTTCATGCTCCAAAAGATCATAAATTACTAAAGTTAGACCTCCAAAAGCATGTTTCTGAAACATAGATTGAACATAGATTGAAAGTTTCAATAGATGAAAGATCTGCTAGATGCTGCATAATTGAAAGAAGGAATGAAAGTTCATTGTTATCATATTCTGAAGATTTATAAAAAAAAAAGAAATTATCATATCCCAAAGATTTCATAAAATAACAAATTCAATCTTCCACATGACATGTTAGCAGATTGAAAGTATAGAAATTAGAAAGAACTGCGTGTAAATAAGGAATTATCTCCCATGCAAGTTTAATAGCTTCATGTCGCAAAGATTCCTTGATATAGTAGGTATGACGCATTTGGCCTAATGACATTCGGATTAGTGGAATTCGACCTAATGGCATTCAGCCTAATGGCTCTGCACCAATTTTCTAACATTTATTGTACTACTTTACGGATCATAAATCATGAGCGTTATAAAATCCACATTGATACATGGGTTTTAAAAAAAACCCTGAAGACAACCACTTATCCCTATACAATCTTCTCATGAACAAGCCTCGAGTGGCTCAGACAAATCATGAACGTTTCAAAAGCATTTAAAACGCTGAAAATTTAAAATCTCAGCTTAAATTGTTTATAACCAGTTCGCTTAAGCTATCAAACATGTTATATGCTCAAGTGCGTTTCAATTTGCCGTTCACAAGTTTATCTCATAATCAACCAACGGAAAATACACAAGATCCAATGGAACAGCTATCTTCTTCATTTACGTCACTCGTGGTGAAATTAAATATTAAAAATTTCCCCGCCACGCTTTTAGCGTAATCTAAATGGCGAAAAACTGCTGATAGCTGCTAAATGCGTTTAGCGCGCTTTTCATTCCCCTTATTTCTCGACGTTTTACGTACTTATGTGGGTGTTCGTAACTTCAACTCAATTATTCGTTACTCACAATTACGGAGGAGTAGCGACAAATCGTGCCTATTGCGTCATGGAATGGAATTTCTCATTCCATTCACATGTTCAAAAGGGCAGCCTATAACCGACAGCGATAAAAATCCGACGACAAAAACAACAATGGCATAATTGGCGGTTTCGCATGGCGCGTTTGCCAAGTGTCAAAAATAACTCAAAGGGAAGAAACATGTGAATGTCTACTGATAGTTGCGTGCCAACCCTTATTTTTGTTGTCTTACAGATTGAACGAATACAGATTTACAATGAAAAGGCTACACCCACACAAAGGGAATTTTATTTAGAACCCTGTTGTAGCATGTGCTCGTCCTTCTTATGCTATAGCAGGTAAGTTGGGTAAAACGCGTGTCTAAATTAATCGAAACCGACTTATAATCAATTCGTTTTTGGTTAGCGTTAGAGTTCAACCAAACATTCTAGCATCCGAAGGTTTTCACTGGGAACGAAAGTGGTATTGTTAAATTAATCAAATTTATATGAATATATGTGTGTGTATCCAATCTATGCTTTGCATTTGAACATAACCAAATTCATTCGGATAAGGGTACTAAAACACACTTTCAGATTTAGAATCTTAAAGTGAGTGTAATTTGAAATTCTGTGTTTTGAAATAAATTTATAATTAGATAGATCTCACCAAAGATATAAATTTTATCTGAACTTGTAATTTTAAAACGATGAGCGGGGAACTTATGAGTTTTTAGATTTGATAATTTATTTCTCGAGTAATTCATGATTAGGGCCTAAAAGCCATTTGTAAACAATGACTTTAAACGTTGATCTCTCATGAATCACGAGAATCCCACTATATCCAGCTACTCCATATGGTAGAACAAACATTCTTGTACCAAATGCTGCTTGCATTTCACGAGAATGATTTAAGATTCAAGAGAAATCGACATTTAAAGTCATTATTTACAAATGGCTTTTAGGCCCTTAACATGAATTACTCGAGATTTGTCCTTAAACTTTAAGATATTGAACATGCGAAAGATCAGCGTGCATTCGATACCATCTACCCCTATTCACCACCGACACTACACTTGTTCCGTTTCCCTCCGATACTGTGCCAAAAAGAAGACTGTTAATCCTTCGCCACCCCTTCCTTCGTAATCCCTTGTGTGCACGTTAACCATCAACCAGCTGGTGGAAATGCGAGAACCATCATGTACAGAAATCCACGTCCAAAGCAAAGCCCAATGGTAAACACAAACAAAGAGTATGTATTGAAAAACGCATTCAAAAGAATCCCATTCTGTCTGCTTCCACTGTTCTGTCTAGGCTATTGTAGAAAACCTCTTTGTGGCGAGACCTAACCGAAAATATTGGATGGAGGAGTTATATCATTCTAGCATCGATTGGTAGTAGGCACTGAAGGAGTTGGGAAGCCGGAATTATCACGAGAAAATTTAATTAGGTCGAAAGTTTCAAACTGAAAAGAAGTTTGGAAAGGGTGTAGCGTCACTTCGGCATACTTCAGTTCGCTTTGTCATATCGAGAAAATTAAAAATGTTTTGAAGAAATCAATTTTCTGCCAATAGCGCATAAAGGGTGTTCCGATCAAAATGTTGTCGACTTAAAGTTGACGCATTTCTTTTAATCGTGTATCGTACCCTCATTTTGTGGATATGGTCGTGTAGAATGATGCCTTTGATTTTACATTTCTCGACAACTTATTCAAAACGACGTATCTGATTTTGCAAACAAAGAGGTAAACAAATATTCAAACGTGAAATTCTTGACATCCATAAATTATGAAATGTTCTGTAAATTTTGCTGAACGATTGGTAACGTGAGCTGTCACATTTTTACCGAAAATGATGTCAAAAATTTACAGTTGCTCAGCAAAATTTACAGATTCGTTTGTAAATGGGTTTTTTTTTATTTTTATTTCTTGATTTTAAAATTGAGGATAATTAATGAGTTAGATTAATATGTCATTCGCATTCATTTCTTGCCCATTTCTGTTTATTCAGATAATTTATTTGTGTGTTAATAATTAAAATAGTATAATCAGATAAATGAATCACTTGGTTACCGCTGCGTAAAATATCTTAGGAATTTTCCATCTAACGTTGCTGCAATCGGATGATCCTTGGAGTAAGCCAACAAAATTCCTTTCCTTGTGAATGTGGCTACGGTCCCGGAAAGTTGCTGTCCATATCTCCATTTTTTGGCACTTATTTTTGGCTGCAACGTGCAACTCACCAGAGCTGGCCAACATTCAACTTCAAAATGGTGGGAAAATATTGCGTTTGACAGCATGGAATAAATTTACAATCTGTTCGGTATTTTTTTTACACTTTTGCAAAAGAATAAATTTACAGTTCATTCGTAATTATTTTTACAGTGCTACGGAACTGCTGCCATTTACAGTTTTAACCGGTAGTTTTTTTTTTCTACAATGTTCGGTAGTTTTCTGCAAATTACAGAAATTCCATTGTTTTGATTGCCGGAATTTTGTCAAATGTCATATTTTACTAAATGTTCGGTAAAATTTCTGTTTTACAAACCGAATTCTGCAAAATAAGTACCGAACATGATATTGGAAATTTGGTGTGTAGCACTTTCACACAAACTAGGACCACCACCCCAAAGAATAATACTTCCCTAACATGATGGATGTGTACGAGGGGGTGGCTGAGAGTTTTGATAAATTTACGTTTGAATCTATGTTTACCTATTTGTTTAGAAAATCAGATACATCGTTTTGAATAACTTGTCGAGATTTGCCAGAGGATAAACGTACCAACCTTAAAAGATATTTTAACCAACCAAATTGCCTTTTATTCATTAAGAAATTAAAAACTTCACTTAAATACTTCTTCAGTTCTTTGGAAGCTTTTTGATCAAATCATTCGATGTTTTGGCCGCAAAATTATTTGAATATACTCTCCCCTTCAAATTGGCCCAGAACTTCTGGTTGGATTGACGCTTCCACATGTGGATATGCATTTTGGCTAAATACTTCTTGACCGTTTGGCCGGTCGCACAGACCTCCCCGACTTAACACACGGAAAAGAGGCCAGGAACAAAATTTTTGAAAATAATGTGTCGAAATTAGATCATTCAAAACTTTGGGAATAAAGGAAAAAAAAAAAAAAATCAGGGAAGGAGGGGGGGGAATTTCAAAGGAGAAAAAGATACTAGGTGGGTGGAGCTTATATTTGGGTTTGGGTTTTTTGGGTGGGGAGGGCAGGGGTTCTCGATTTTTTGGGGGGGTGTGGGAAAATAAAAACCTTTTATATATATAATATGAGGGATGATATTAGGGGTATTCCTAGAAAATGTCGTATTTGCAGACAACTTCATATCTATTGTTCTGACATGAATTTTGACATTGACAGCTATCACATCCGAAACTTCATTCTATTCTCTAGTTATTTCAGTGTAAGTTACGCATCATTAGTGAAAGTAAACAAGTTTTTGTGAAGCCGAAAAATGTCGAAATTCGAGCCATCAAAGCAGCATTTGCGGGAAGTTTTAATTTTCCTGTTTAATTCGAAGAAAAATGCATCTCAAGCATGTGAATTGCTCTCCGAAACATACCCGGACTACAAAATCGACGTTCGAATGTGTCAACGTTGGTTTGCACGCTTTAAAAGTGGTGATTTTGTCACTGAAGACAAGGAACGCCCCGGCCCGGTCAAAAAGTTTGAAGACGTCGAATTGGAAACTTTGCTCGACCAAGACCCCTCACAAACGCAAAAAGAACTTGCAGCAGCATTGAGAGTTAACCAACCAGCCATTAGTAAGCGTTTGAAAGCATTGGGAATGATTCGAAAGGTCGGTCATTGGGTGCCATACGAATTGCGGTCGAGAGACGTTGAGCGCCGTTTTTTCACATGCGAAGAGCTGCTTAAACGGCACATACGGAAGGGTTTTTTGGATCGAATTGTGACTGGTGACGAAAAGTGGATCCATTACGACAATCCAAAACGTAAGGCAACGTATGGATACCCCGGTCATGCCACAACATCGACGGCCAATCCCAATATTCATGGCCAGAAAATCATGCTGTGTATTTGGTGGGACCAGCTGGGTGTGGTCTACTATGAGCTGTTGCAACCAAAAGAAACCATCACGGGCAAAGTCTACCGGCGACAACTGATGCGTTTGAGCCGTGCATTGCGTGAAAATCGGCCGCAATACGCTAAAAAACACAACAAAGTCATTTTGCAACATGACAATGCTCGGCCACATGTTGCACAGCCGGTGAAAACATACTTGGAAACGCTCAAGTGGGATGTCCTACCCCACCCGCCATATAGTCCGGACATTGCGCCATCCGATTACCATCTCTTCCGATCGATGCAACATGGCCTGGCTGACCAGCACTTCCGTAATTATGACGAAGTCAAAAAATGGATCGATTCGTGGATAGCCGCCAAACCAGCATCATTTTTCCGAGAGGGTATCCGTCAACTACCACAAAGATGGGAAAAAGTTATAGCTAGCGATGGCCAATACTTTGAACAATAAATGTATAACCATTTTTTCACAATAAAGCATCAAATTTGCAAAAAAAAAGACATTTTCTAAGAATACACCTAATAGAATTTTCTAAATCCTATAAAAAAACTCCTGAGAGTACCTTGTCTTTTTTGGTTAAACTTTAACAGATGTTTTCATCTGGCATACTTTCCAGATGCTTGACAGCAATACAAACTGAATTTTGGCTGATGAACAGTCATGGGCATTCAACTACGCACGAACTTTTGAGAGCTATAACTTTAATTCGTTCAAACAACGCTGAAGGCTGCTCTTCTAGACGTAGAAAAAGCATTCGACATCTTTTGGCATCAAGGTTTGATTGCGAAACTGAAAAAGTTAAATTTTCCGCTTTATATCATGAAACTAGTTCAAAACTACTTAACTGATAGAACTTAGCAAGTAAATTATAAGAATTCTAAATCTGCTCAATTGCCTGTTAGAGCTGGTGTTCCTCAAGGTAGCATTCTTGGGCCAATACTTTATAACATATTCACTTCAGATCTCCCTGATTTACCTCAGGGCTGTCATAAATCTTGCTTTGCTGATGACACAGGTATTTCCGCTAAAGCAAGAAGTCTTCGTGTTATGTCCTGGAGACTACAAAAAAGCTTGGACTTTTTACTGATTATTTCAGAAATAAAAGATTTCTCCTAATGCTTCCAAAACTCCACTTATAATATTCCCCGACAAGCCTATAGTTGCATTTTTGAAACCAAGTAATAAATTAAGTAAAATATCTTGGACTGATACTTGATCAAAAATTAACTTTTAAAGATCACATTGAGGGCATTCAAGCCAAATATATAAAATGTTTATATCCACTTATAAAGATTTTCGGAATCAAATTGCACCACTTTTAAATGGCTGTAACTTTTTACCTATTGGATATTTTCTATTGAAATTTTGGGTGGAATTAGTTGAATGTGTATTTGTTTACGCTGTGTAAGTTTCACTAGCAGATGTGCAATCGTTGCGAAGATGGAATCGGAAGAACAGCAGCAAGGCAAAGACATTTGGCGCACGTACCTCGAAAATCCGGATCATTCTCATCGTTCCATCAGCAGGAAGCTGGGAATGGTACATTCTACGGTGTCTCGTGTTTTAAATCGGTACCACGAACGTTTGACCATCGATCGGAAAGAAAAAAGTGGCAAAAATGGATCTCCGTATAGTGTAAAGGATCACAAGCGGGTAGTTCAAGCTTTCAAGAGGAATCCCAACAGTTCAGTTCGAGATGTGGCTTCTTCGCTGAACTGAACTGAATCTAACCAAAACTTTCGTGCAAGATGCGAAAAAACGTGAAGGACTACACACGTACAAAGTCCAAAAGGCGCCTAATCGCGATGAACGGCAGAATACGGTAGGTAAAACACGTGCACGGAAGCTCTACACCCAGATATTGACGAAACCACATTGCCTCGTTATGGATGATGAGACGAATGTGAAAGCAGACTACCGGCTCCAGTTTTTCACTGCTCAACATAAATTCGATGTCCCTGAGGACGTTCGAAAGCAGAAGATGTCAAAGTTTGCCAAACAATATATGATTTGGCAAGCAATTTGCTCATTTGGAAAGCGGAGCACCGCATTCGTGACAACTGGAACGGTCAATGGGCAGGTGTACCTGAAGGAATGCCTCCAATAGCGTCTACTTCCTCTTCTGAGGTTTTCTGGCCGAATTTAGCCTCGTGCCATTACTCGAAAGAGGTTTTGGAGTGGTACAAGGCTAGGGAAGTCATTTTCGTGCCGAAGCATCTCATCCCCCCGAACGCACCGGAACTGCGGCCAATTGAAAAGTACTGGGCCATCATGAAGCAGGCACTTCGGAAGAATCTTAAGGAAGTGAAATCGCTGGAAGATATGAAGAAAAAATGGATTGCCACGCAAAAAAATGGTCCAAATGTTGTACAGGACCTTATGAGTAGTGTAAAGAAGAAGGTTCGTGCATTTGGATATGGAATTGAAATTGAATAAAACAATCACGGTAAAATATTCATAACATGTTTTATTTTACTCCCTGAAAGTTTCAAGATGATTGATTGAACGGGCGAATTTTGCCGAATATTTGTGTGTGTCGCAATTCAATTCCGTACACCCTTTAAACAGAAAATCCAAACTCTGTTTGAAGAACAAAATTCTAATGATGAAGTTTGTCAGAAGTAGATAATTTATCATCTCCATTCTAATATTCAAAAAATTTTTTAGACCGTGCATGCTATATTCTGTGCCAATAGGGTCTAATTGTTGTGCTACTAGGCAAAAAGAACTTCAAAAGATTCAGAACAAAGTCCTGAAAATGATTTTGAAGCTGCCACCCTGGTTCAGTACGACAGAATTAGATAGAATTTTGAACTTTGAGACTTTAGAAGAAATGTCCAACAAAATTATTAATAATTTTAGACAAAAATCAATGCAATCTTCAATTGTAATGATCACTTCTCTGTAAAGATGATAAATAGTTTTAAGAAATCAACTGTTTTTCTTACACGCGGGGGCAAAAAAACACTCTGAAAAAAGTGGTGAATAGAGGAGGTAAAAACAAAAAAAAAAAAATAATTATATATAAATCATAGTATATAAGGTTGAAGTTTTTTTTTTTGGGGGGGGGGTTGGGGATTTCCAAAAAATCGGGGAAAATTTTTTTTTGTTTTTGTGGGTTTAAAAAACCACAAAAAATATATTTTTGGGAAAGGAATTAAAACGGGAAACTAGGGGGGGGAAAAGGATTAGTGGTTTTTTTGTTTTTTTATTTCTCCCACCAAGTTGGAAGGGGAAAACTGCCCTGGGATGCATAGTTGACGTAAGCGCCAAGACGACCAAAATTCACTTTTTGTTTTTTTTGCATTCTTTACCCTATAATACATTGTCTCCAAGCACAAACAAACAAAGTTCCTTCGAAAAATTGTGAGATAATTTGAAAAGAACGGTTTGGCGTAAGCACCATTTGGTCGCATGAAAGACGACTCTCCGCATATGTTGACCCATAGTTATGCAAAGCTGACCGTACACATCAAGGGTGGCTGTAAGCGAAGTTGAATGCACCAGGGAAAGCAGATTAGAGTTTACATACATACTTGCCATCTATCGATCTATGGAAAACAACTGGCCGGTTCCTTACGATCAGTAAGGATACTGGATCAGGATATTGTATCACTCATACTGCCTTGACATTTGGAGTTGAAAATGGGATAGAATTGATGGATTTTTTTTTTGTGGCGAGAAAGTGAAAAGGGATGATCCTGGAATTCTGATATATAATTAAAACCACAGGTAGTAACATTGCAGAAGAAACTAGCAAGTGGGTGTTGAAATTGACGGCATCATTTATTGTACACGTTCCGAAAGCTCACAGCTTTCCGAGAAATTAAAAGCCCGCCATAACACCAACTCGGCCATCCTTAGGGCCTTCAAAAGCAAGACCATTCTGAAGGTGCCTCGGTTCGATTACCGGTACGGTCCAGGAAATTTACAGGTAGGAAATCATCTCAACTTCCCTGGGAATAGAGTATCGTTGTACCGGCCACACCATGATACGAATCCATAAATGGCAACTTTGGCATAGAAAGCTCACAGTGAACAAATGTGGAAGTGCTAGGCGATCGACTTTTTTACAGGAACCAGAGGGTATTCTGGTAGTATATAGCATCGGTCACGCCCTTTCGGCAAATGGTTTTCGACCACACTATGTCTTACAACAAAAGCGTCGGCCGGCACTTCGAGCTCATTTTTCTAGGGGTCATTAGCCTCAGGATCATTACCTTGTTGTACTTGCGGTATCGGCTGATTATCAGGAATTTCCACCGTCAAATCTGCATCACTCTCACCGTCGTTATCTGAACTTGAATAGGACAGCAATAGAGACAGAGCAGCTTTGTCGAACATTTTCAAATGAATTTTATTTGTCAATCACTGAATTTTCGGAAAAAAAAATCTGACGTTTCAACACACGCGTCCAGTTGCTTCCCGATTCGTGAATGTACGACATATTATTATGTCGTACATAATAGCAGCCTGGTTTTTACGCCAAACTATGAGAATAAACGTTCAGTAATATGCCTGTTTATTCACATAAGTTGGCGTATGCGTTTTAAAGATGATAAAAAAATGAAACGATTCTAATTATCTTGCTGGCCAACTTTCATTAATAAAACTTCATCAAATGGACAGAACATTTGTCCATAATTGTTGGTATACACTGCATTTCAGCTTGAACTCAGAAAAACGCGTTCTCTCAACAATCGGCATGATGGTGGTTACGTCAACTATGCATCCCAGGGCAGTGTAGGTAACACGACAAAATTTGCTGCTTTTACTTACAGTAGATTATGAAAACCCAACGAAAAAAAAAATAATTTGTGTTTGTGTGTGGGCGTATTTGGTTCTTGTTGAGATAGTGTGAATTTAATTAGTTATACCAGTAAGAATACAATTGTTACGCCCATTTATACCTATTCATGCATTCCCTTTGGTGTTGACAGAAAATATAATTTACATGCGTACCCCTGCACATACCAATATTTCAAAAAAGTACCTAAAGTGCGTACCTAGTACGTATAAAAAGGATTACATTACAAAGTCATGATATCAGTTTAACAGTGTCTTTCATAAGTAGCGCAAAGTGTAAAACGATTTGAAATGGAACTCGAAACAAAGCATTGTTGTAAACCTTTTCGTGAAATCGGGAGACGGTGTTCGCCTAAACTTAGAAATTTAACTGACAAGTTAATTGAAAAACTTTTATCCATGCAGTGTACGGTCCATTTGGACACGTCATTAAGAATTTGTGATTCATGTCGGTTATATTCGTATCGTCGTAATCCTGTCGAAAGAGTGGAGCAACCAGAAAACGGTGGACATGATGAAGCACCAACCACATCACGGAACGATTTGAAGGAAATACCATCGGCAGCTTCTCAGGACAGTGACCTACCGGATTATTCCAGGATACACAAAATTGAGTTATTCAATAATGGAATTGCAGGAATAAATGTGTCTCCGATATCCATTAGAGAATTTAAAAACGATAAATACCGTCGCCAAAAATTTGCCGCAATTGTAGCAGGTATTAGAAAATATCTATTCAGCTTACCACCACAAGAACAAGTCGAAGAGTTAGCTACATTGAAAACAAAGGTTGTGGAATATGATGAAATTATTTCCAAATTGAAAGAAAAATTCATAGAACCTGATTGTTCGAGAATAGATAAAATACGTATATTAACAGATTTGCCTAATTCGTGGACGATTCAGCAGATAACGAGCAAATTTGAAACAAACAAATACCTTGCATTACAAGCAAAAGAATTGGCAGCTGAAAATGGAGTATTGGCTACCCCCAACGACAGATCGGGGAATCGTTTGAATCCGGATATAAAGAATCAAGTAATACAATTTTTTGACGAGGACGACATCAGCAGAGCCATGCCGGGACAAAGAGATTATGTCTCTGTAAACACTAATGGTAAGCGTCAACAAATTCAAAAACGGTTATTACTTTCATCACTTAGAGAAACTTTCACTCGATTTAAAGAAGTCAGTGAACATAAAATTGGATTCAGTACTTTTGCAGCATTACGACCAAAACATTGTAAATTGCTAAATGCTTCAGGTTCTCACAACGTTTGTGTTTGCGCAATTCACGAAAATATTGATTTAATGCTTCACAGTTTAAAACAATATTCATTCAACACTGATTGTAATCAACATTTTGAGAAGTTATTGTGTAATTCATCATCAAGATCAAAATATTGTTACCTCCGTGAATGCGAAAATTGTCCCACGCTGTCAGAATTTGAGATAAGATTTTTAAAAGAACTTGAGAAACATAACTTGTCTGAGATATCGTTCGAACAATGGATTACAACTGATAGATGTAATTTAGAAACGCTATTAAAACCTGTCGATGAATTTGTTGAATATTTTAGCGAGAAATTAGAAAAACTATTAACTCATGATTATATAAAAACAAAGCAATCTAAATTTTTAAAAGATACAAAGTCTTCATTAAAAAAAGGAGAAGTAGTTATTATTTGCGATTTTGCAGAGAATTATTCATTTGTACTTCAGGATGCTGTTCAAAGTCATCACTGGAACAATGATCAGGCTACAATTCATCCGTTTGTTATTTATTATATGGAGTCAGGAATGCTTAAAAATCTAAGTTTTGCAGTAATATCAGAAGTTCTAAGACATGATACAATTGCGGTACAAGTATTTATTTCTAAATTACTAACGTATTTAAATCAACTAATGAATATAAAAAAGGGCATTTTTATGTCTGATGGGGCTGCTTCCCAATGCAAAAATAGAAAAATTTTTGCAAGCCTCTGCAAGTTTAAAGAGAAATACAACATTGATTCTGAGTGGCATTTTTTCGCAACTTCAAATGGTAAGGGACCATGTGATGCAATTGGCGGCACATTAAAACGAATGGCAACAAGAGCAAGCTTGGCCAAACAACATGAACATCCAATAACAAGTGCGAAAACTTTGTATGATTGGGCTATTAAGAGATTTCAAGAAAATTTCACAAAAATATCATTTTTCTATGTTTCACAAGAAGAATATGAAGAGGGAGCTGCAGAATGTGGTGGTAGTTATCAGCAAACAAAAATGATTCCTGGTACACAGAAATATCACTCCTTCATTCCAGTTGCAGATAACAAAATCGCTGCGAAAATATTTTCAACTGACGAAATACTGAGTTTTCATAATATTTATAGGAATGTTAGGAAATAGTGTTTGTAAAAATGTAAACAAATTTTTTTTTTATATAGTAGAAAAAATAAATAAATCATGTATGAACAAAAAAAAACTCAAAATTTTTATTTGGTAATTAAGATTCGTTAATTTCGTTAATTAAGAAGATGTTCAATCTTCTTGGTGTAAAAAGATAGTTGTTTAAAATTTGATGTACAATTTGAAAAGAATACTTTTGAAGATGAACAATCACGACTAACTTTTGAAAAAGGGATATTTTCATGGAAAAAGCCATTTTTTCGACATTACTTTCAAATTATCTCGAAAACGGGTACATATAGAATGTTGCTCACCAAGAGCATTTTTGTTTCAAATCATTAGAAAAATTTTATTATATTATTAAAATATGGTTATATATGCGAAAACAACAAATTGGAAAAAACTTGAATTTTTCTTACTTCTAAGAACTTTTTTATCTTAAGTTGCTTCATCGTAGAACAACTTCTATTCTTTTTTTCATATCTTAGTCTTTTTGAAAAAAAAAAATTATAAAAATCGGACGTTGGACAGATTCGCTAATTGATTTTTAAGTTTAATTTTTGATTTTTTTGAAGAAATT
The DNA here is from genome assembly GCA_024533555.2 of Aedes koreicus. NCBI lineage: Eukaryota > Metazoa > Arthropoda > Insecta > Diptera > Culicidae > Aedes > Aedes koreicus. The sequence goes on from JAHHFK020000098.1 coordinate 104,801, forward strand.
TTTTTTTTTTACAGTGTAAATTTTTTTTTCATAAAGTCAAATTAATTTACTACAACTTCTTCTCAGACGCAATTTTATTACAACCAAAGGTTTTCGAGTTATGATTTTTTGAAAAATACACATGACAAAACACATACGCCCTTTTGAAAAAAATGTCTTGAGTCAAAAAATTCCCTTAACCCGCGGAAAATCCATCATCACCAATTCCGAAGACATGTGCAAAGTTTCATCCAAATCGGAGAGGGTCGTGCAAGATTTTGACTTTTTCCGGCTGATTTCATCTGGAAACGTTCTTAGCTGTAATTGCGCAGCAACAAAGCGATAATCTGTTCTTTTGTCAGCATTTTAATACTCTCACTCTCGTTTACAACACCTCACAACAATGACTGACTAGACTTTTTACAAGCTTTACAATAACATGACAGTTCATGAACAAGGTTCACGAAAATAGGAACAAAATCGTGCAACAGAATTAATGAAGTCACGTTATTATGATATGCGGATCATGATTCCCAGTCATTTTTAAGGTTACGAAATGCCAAACAGACATGAATTGAGTACACGGAAACGTGATTCTTTTCATGAAAACGTGATTAAAGGAGTATAAATCACGATTATGAGTGTAAAGTCACATAAATGGGGTTGATGTTATATGTGGGGTTCATAATCTCGTGAGTTTTTGTTCGGGAATATGAGAACAGACTTTTGTTTTCGTGATATAAGGAACAGCTTTTCTTAAGGAAAAAAAGTTGGAGGATTCAAATGGTAGTGATTTTAATGACAACAAGAAAGATTGTTAAGCCTGTAAGAATCGAATGGAAGTTGTTTCAAGACCGCATAAACCCTGCTCGTTAATGAATTTTACGCCGCTCGATCGAAGTAAGCCGTTCTTCCATTGAAAGTGACATGTGTTGTTTGTGCGCCAGATTATTGTTATTAACGCCTTGTTATTTATCAAAAAAATTATCGATAAATTCATCTCCTGGTATATTTTGGACACTTGAATACGTGTTGATTAAAAGCAAGGCAATCAAATTGACAAGGTAACCATGAGTAAGTAGATGCTGATCCTATAATTTTACGTTCCGAAATTTGAAAGTGTGTTTGGATTATTTCTAACAAAATGATAACGGTAATGTTTAAGTGGGGATTACTATTAGTCTTGAAATGGTACACAAATACAAAAATTTGGAAAGCAATCCAAACATATCCAAACTTTCCAGACAGGGTAAATAAGAGAAAATCGATTTTTTTTAATGCAAATCAAAACAACTGCAACTTTTGTGCGCCTACTGGCAAGGATGAAATTCAATAATGCGAGTAGCATTAATAATAATATTTAATGCTTTCACTCCAACCTCTGTGAAACTCCCATTCAAAAAAGGTAAACTCCATCCTTTTTTACTAGATAAAAATCCATACCCCGGGAGCATTTTTTATGAGATACCATCCATCACTGGAGTTGATTCGACATGACCCCATTCTTTTGAGCGCAGCAATTTTTTCGCCATCCTTCCTTCATTTTGCCAAAGCAGCAGCAATCAAGTTTCCCATCTAACATGATCCATTTCGTTTTTCTCTTTCGCTTTTCCGATTGCAGCGAGCATTTTTCGGACAGCAGTAATTCTGCTGCTGTCATCCGATTGACGGAGGAATCCGACGGCACCGATGCTCCCCGGAAGAAACATCCGGGCGGTGGCAAAAAGGGACGCCGAAGAAAAGGCCACAAAAGAAAATCAAACGGATAAAACCGGTTGCCGGCAGCAGTTCCGACAATTCGAATGCCCCTACCGCCGAAGATGACCGGCGGTGGAGAGAGGACCAGATAGATTCTTCACTAACCAGCATAACCAACTTATCATTAAACGAATCTGAACAGCAGCAAAAGCAAAAGCAAAACCAGAAACCAGGGCGGAAAAAGTACAGACAGAAGTCATCTTCGCAACCGACGGCGGGCGATGAATCAAACAGAAAGTTGACGACCAAGAAGAGCTCCATCCGGTCGGGAAGACGAGACGAAAATTGGGCCAGAAAAGCCGGCCAGCATCTTGTCGTATTAAATGGCGATGATATTTACGACGGAAATATGCAAATAACAGTTCAAAGGGATGTCGGCGTTGTGGCTGGGGACGAAGCTGGAGGTGTAAAGGAAATGGTAAATTTGTCCGACGAGGGTGACAGTTCGAGGCCACAGAAGAAAGATCAGCAGCAAAGGAAATTGACACCGGCGGAGCGGGAAGCTCGAAGGCTGAAAAAGCTGGAAAAACAGCGGAAGCAATTGAAAAAGTTTAAGAAAGGTAGGTGGATTTCTTTTTCATCCCGTTAGTCGTTTCGATTTTATGTTTTGCTTTTACATTGTTCTCGGTTCAATGGGACAAGGAAAGTCCATAGACAAACAGTGAGAGGGTGAGACAATGCTGTCACAATTGTCAATTTTGCAAGTCTAATGAACTTCCCGGGAACGATACTGTGGAAATCAATTTCGGTTCGGAATTCGATGTTGCGATAGGATGTTAAAGAGGTTCACTTTAAAGATTGCCATGAAGCTGGGGAAATTTCTGGCATGCTAGAAAATTGGTCATTTATTATTAAATTTTAACGATCCCTGGCGTGACATTTTCATGCATCTCAATTCAGACAAAATACAAGTGCGAAAGTTTCCACACTCAATCCCTCGCTTACATCCATGCAACATCCCCGAGGTTATATATTTAAAAAAAAACTGGAAAGCGGATAATTCTGTCAAACTAGGACAAAGGTATCATTATAGTTAATTGCTCAACAAGCGTAGCACCGCACTTGCACTCGCCCCGGGCAATCCTGTCTACATGGTGGACCAGAAGGAGACCCGCCATAATCCTGTTTCCCTCAAAGAATCAGCAAATACACACATGTTCCTTGCTTTAACGAAGCTCTAGGCCACCCCCTCGCAGGCAAACTGTTTCATTTTTTATTGCTCCCACATCTCTCAACACATTCACAACTCGTCCGTCAGCCGGAAGCTTTTCGACGACGACCGGCATCGCACAGATGTTTCCGTTTTTTTTTGTTGCTATCCGATTAACAGTAGTTTCTGCTCGCCATACAAACCTCCTTACTCACGGTTTATACCTCCAGGGGATCTTGTGCTGATGTCACCGCCGGAGCAGTTGCAGCAGATTCCACCCGCTCCGGCCACCGAGCCCAGTCCCGGTGTGAGCTCGGTAACGTTCGCCTCGGATGACATGCTTCGGACGGAAGCGGTCTCGCTGCAGCGCATCATCATCGTGGGGGATCTGTCGTGCATGAAGGATGACTTCATTCCAGCACCGGCGATTCCCAATGCGGACATCAAGTATCTGAGGTAAGCCGGTGAATGTCAATTATTGCGTTGTTGGAGGGCTTGAGAGTTCATTGGAAGCATATTTTTATTCATTGGAAAGTGGATTATAAGTCCTAAGGTTAAATTAAACTTAGGGTAAATGATCCTATAGTTGAGGTAGCACAAACTGCTTAACGCCTCCACTATTGGATCATTTACCCTAAATAAACGCGTGTGTCCTTCAAAATCTCAAAAATTATAAACATTTATTTTATTCTATCTATTTGTTTTATTTTTTTAGGCTCAATCATGTTAACTTTACGGAGTCGATATTTAAATGTTATATTTTTTTTGATATGGTGAATAGCTTTATACTACGATTAGTAAGACTTGTACCGTTTACTCGCGGTCTACCCGAGGGTAATATGGGTGACATTTTCTGGAAATGGATTGGATAAAGGCACATGGAAATGGTATTCTGTAGTTTCATCAGATTGTTGTCGCCAGCACTAGAAATGTGTTCAATATGGTTAGGGCTCCCTTTTTGTGTTTGCCTGGTTGTGATGACCATTGGGTGACGATGAGACTTCTCAAGATGTTGGAATAAAAAACTTGAGAGTGGAAATAAACCACTTGTGTATTGGTCACAGTCTGAATAATGTATGAAAATTTATTTGTGATATTTACTCCAGGTAAATACCCTCTCCATGGCTGGATTTTGTACCTGGACGCTGGTGGGAGGGCCCAATCTCATGTTAATGATGCATCTGAGATAGCTGATTTATGATTGACGTCGCTAGGTCATGTCATTGTATGACCTTCTTCTCTAATGAACCATTCATGGGAGAGCCTAAGGTCCAGCCACACAAAGTAGTGATAATATCACACTCGCTCCACTTTCTATTTAATAGCCGCGTCGTAGCACGCATGTATACAGGCACTAAAGTTGAGTGTGATATTGGCGGGTTGGGCCGCAATTCACTAAAAATTTAATCATAGATAGATTTGTTCAATTTTGAAAACGTTTAATATTCAATTTGTGTCCTAGAATTTCCTATGCAGTGGACTTCTACACCGTGGCCATAAGTGTTGTGGTTTTGTGGGATGCGGAGGGCCCGTTTAGGAACTCAGAGTATCGTATCACTGGGGTTTGTCATAGGTGGGTTTGTTCAGAATGCAAGAGGTGTGCTACCGGCGGGCTTTGCCGCAATTTACGCTTAGACGAGGCTAGAAACAGTTTGTAGACGCCTGACATCAAGTAGTTAAGGGACACGACAGGAAGTGCAGTTTTCATTGGCGTGGCAATTCTTTCATTGTTGTTTATTCATTGATTGTCATTAACTAAACACCAAGTATACCAAATTTCAATTCTAATTCTTATTCTTATATTGATTATATTTTAAAAATGTGTGGTATACGACAGCCGACTTTCAAATTATTGCAAAACATAGAGAGATGTTACTTTGATATAGCAACTTGCAGCGTAAAAACAACATTAAATTTACAGTGGCATCTCAAATAGCCTGGTCACATTGATACGAACTACAGGAAATGACTCGCTCTATCTTTTCGGAATGTGCCGTATTCCATTGTAATGTGGAATTGTAAATTAACAATTTTATGATTTTCTTATTGCAGAATTTTTAACCGGTCCAAAACGGTACCTTAACCACCTACCCTAACCTATCCTTGTTCCTTCCCATAGAGTTCATGTGGTCTGAATAGACTAGTTCACCATTACCCCTCCTCCATCATCGGCTTTGGACTGACTTGCGCTCTTATTGCCCCACCAAATGCAGCAAAATGAAAATGAAAAAATGAAAAAAATGATATTTACTCCAGGTAAATAAAGGTTAGTGAGGTCACCTAGATACTACAGAATATTTGGACAAAACTATGCAAAACTAAAACTGAGTCACTCGATCCACGATCTTTGGTCGGCAGCACATCGCGCTAGGGAGGCTTGCGGAGGCAACGAGCTAGATGCCGCTTTGGAAGCAGTTCGTAATTTGCGAAACGTTCTGAACGACACTCGTCGCGCCGGTCAGGAAGGTAATTTGAGACCTTTGCCAGGTGAAACGGCAGATAGCTGCTTCAAACAGCTGGCAGCCGCTAGCAACAACGTTGATTCATCGCTGTATCAACTCATGTCGGCCGTTCAACAGAGTAGCTGGAAGAGATGCCGCTCTTGCCTTGGGAGAATACACCAAGAGCGTCCGTGGAGTCGTGGCTACAACAAAGAACCCCGTAGTTGTCGATTGCGCCGATGAAGTGATTATGGATTCAATTCGTGTAATCGAAGAAGCTCAGAAGACGCTGCAGAACCTCGGCAATCAAGATCAACTGGTACAGGCGATTAGGCGAACCAAAGGTGCACTGGGCAGAACTACCGCCTGGCACTGTGCATCAGTTTGTTTGTAACCGTGTAGGAAGTAAGAATAAAGAAAAGAATAAACGTTGAAAAGAACAAACATCCGGATTTCATTTCTTCCATCAAGGAGCATCCGATCCGTTTTCCACTACTGAGCTGGGACACCCGATTACTGCTGTTATTGAACCTGCCACCTATCCGTTGCGAGGCGATAGTCGTTGGTCCCATCGTTCCGATCCACAATTAGACCCTCCCGTGGTAATTTACTGTGGACACCGGTTCAATTGCACACGGACAACCTACCGCAGGATTGATCGTTTTGTGTTGCGTTTCAAATTTTTGCCTCGCAATTTTTCCGCTGCCGCCAACTGCATTCCTACAGCCTCTACACAGCTCCACGATTGCAGTAAGACTGAATCAAAGTTCTGCTAAGAGCTCTTATGTAATGGCGTCTGATGCTATGAAACGAAAGAAGGCGATACCAACGAAGGCAATGTATGTGTTTGTTTTGTAACTGTTTGCACCAGACAAGTTTTTGTGTTTTGTTGGATTTTACGAACAAATTTGGTTGAGCAAGGAGTTTGTTTGAAATTTTGTGTTTCCAACGAAATTTCTTGTGTGGAATCGTTGCTCTTTCAAAAACCAGAGCATACGAATGGTCTAAAGAGTTCAAAAGAGGTCGTGAAGTAGCCGAAGATTTGCCTCGTTCCAGACGCCCTTCAACATCGAATATCGATGAAAACGTGGTAAATATTAAGGAAACTGTTCAGTTGAACATCGTCATGCGAGCCTTACAGAGATGGTTTCTCAACATCTCATATGGAAACGTTCAGCACAATGTAGTTGTTTGGGCATGCAACGCGCTACCGCACGGCTCGTTACAAATGCGCTGAATATCGACAAGATTGGCAAATGTTGTAACTGAAGACATGGCTATCAAGGCCATGAGGTTATTACAAAGGGACCCCTCTCTACGCTACAGACCTACCGTCTGTAGGTCAAAAGAGTGGTGGCGAGATCTAACGGGAGTAGATATTCCCACGTTGTGTCAGCTTCCTAGGCTGTGGCAACGGGCATGGGACTCTACGCGCCCCAAAGTGGATTGGCGCATCCGGCAGTTATGTGGAGCAAGGGCAAGCCCCGAAGTTGCGAAAGCGGCCTATGGGGAAATTGCCTCCACATTTGAAGGCCTGAACCTGCTGTTTACTCGTTAATAGAGGAAGAGGTTGGTTACGAAGCGAAAGCAAAGAGTACTAAATTTATAATTTCACAACATTTTCAAAATCATTCCAGACATTTGCGTGCGCATCAGGGCGTTACTTTTGAGTTCAATTGATAGCTTTTGTTGGGCTTTTAAAGCTCCATTAATTTATACACATGGACTGACGATTCTTCAAAAACATTACTTTTTCGTATTTGTGCTATCTTTGAATTGTGCTTCTTTTTGTTTGAGAAAGGTGAGACTCTGTTCTTGTTGATGGTGGTTGAACTTGTCAATGTTTTGCGAATAAACTCTCTGTCTCAAAATAGCATGCCATGTTTTCATGGTGTGAAATTTAGTGCACTCCTTTATTGTCCGCTTTTCTAGACTGGAACACAGGCGTTTCCTACTTCTATCTGACTATCTTGTCTGTCGGTTGGAACATGAGCACTACCTCTTGTCCTAGCCTTTTATGGCTTATGGTTCTAGCGCCAATCCTCGCTTGTGGTTTGCGGTAGTGACACATCCGCCATAAACCGGCAAATTTCCAGTGAAACGCATCTTTTAATTTCGTCAAGAGGGGCCGTTTCTTCTTTCATCTGTTCCACAACTTGAGCTTGCAATTCAGCAGGGTAAACAGATTCATCAGCATCGAATTTTAACTTTTTGGGTACCGGCGCTTCCGTATGAAGGTCTAAACTGTCCAATACCGGCGTAAGTGGATGAGGATGTCGCTGAACAATGTGCCTTTTCAGTGATTTGAAAGAAGAAACAAAGAATTACTATTTAAATATTCTAGCAACTGGCCTTTCACAACAAGTTCTTAAATTTTCTCTAATGTGTGCAGCATATTGAAAGGACGAAACTCTTCGGCTTTTATCGTTCCAGCAACCTTTTGAATCGGAACAACCAACGATTATTTCCACACTTCAGGCACGTGCCCAGGTTGTAATGATTCATTAATTAGGTCCAGTAAAATGCGACTAATGACATGAAAACAATCTTGAATAACTCTAGCATTAACATTGTCTACTCCAGCCAATTTTCCTAATGAAAAGCAAATATTTCTAAGTTCATCTATTATCTACTTTTAACTGGCTGCTTTATTTCATCAGGTTCATCAATCAATTCAATAGATTGATTGATCAATGAAACGTTATTGACGAAATATTCATTAAACTTAGATGCAATTGCTTGTTCAGACTGTTCAGACTCACGCTCTGCAATTGCTAGGTTTTAATAAAGATTTCGAAATTGTCCATAACTCTTTGTTATTGTCTTGCTGATGATCAATTTTCCTCTGTATATATTCATAACGAGTTTTTTAAGGGATTGTGAACATTTATTCCGCGCGATTGTGTACTTATGCCAATGATTATCACTATTAGATCTACAAAATTGTTTGTACCATTTGTCCGAAAAGGCGCAAAAGATCCAAATAGTATCAGCTGTTCGAGTTCAAGGAAACAAGTTTTTGTTCAACTAGTCGATTTGTACACGTTTTCAAAATTTTTGTAAGAACAGCTGCAGACTCATTTAAATTATCGGTCGCGATTGGAAAATCCATGCTTCTTTCAACAAGGTTAGAAACAGCGTGTTTTGAATATTTCCTCCAGCACTTCAATTTCGCTAAAACTTTCTATTATTTAAGTTATTCTCAATTACGTTAATCCCTAATGTCTCATGATTGGTTATTTTCAAATCAGTGTCGACAACGGAACAAACAGAATCAAGATAAGAATAAGCATCAATTAAAGTTCTACTGTGCCTGGAAATTCGCGTATATTTATCTACAATTTGTCTTAAATTGAAAAAGTTAGCTAAATGCTTCAAATGGTTCGAACTATTATTATCACGCCAATTCCTTGGTCCTTTAGGGTTTTCAAAAGTCCGTGCATTGCCAGAATGCGTGATTGATGTCATCATAACCGTTTCCAGACCGGCAAAGATTGCTGTCCACGAGGTTAATTCGATAGAGATGTGCATCTAACTGGTAATGGTTGGACATAAGCCTATTCATCACGCGTATTACGGTTTACGTGCAGGTCCTTGAACCACGCCCTCGATGAAACAATAGGAATGATGGAGTGTAAAGGCTGTCCTAGATTTCCGGTGTCCCAATCGGTTTGTCAACTCGAAAGGGTACTTCTGACGTACTAAATCGAAAGAATCCATCATGTGAAATGTGGCTATCATCCAATTCGCTTTCCTGTGCGCCCACCTTTGCGAACGAGTCCGTTTTATCATATCCTGGGATTGAGCAATGTGAGGGACTCTTACAAAGGTGATCAAATATGATCATTCGACCAGCACAATCATCTGTTTCCTTAGTTTTGAAAAGATATAAGATGACCCAAGTAACAATCCTATTGCCTTTTAGCTTTTATTCTTATTTATAAGGGCTTAATTACTGCAATACACATGCCATTTTGTTTAAAAGCGGCTTTCAATGATGCGAAAGATGTATGGTTAATTATTTTACTTTTGGCTGTTTTTATAACCTTTTCTAGCAAAAAGGTGAAGTCCAAAACAGTCTTGCTTTTAAAAATAATTGACGAGGAAATCTATTCCCTCATAAAACCGTTCAGTAAGTCAATAATAAATCTCGTTCATATTTGTTCAAGAGAGTTATGATAAAATACTTCATAAGTACGCTTTATCATTATAAAAACCACCACTAAGCCATGCGGATTTTGACGAGAGCATACAGCATATATTGTAGCATTTTGAACTACATAAAGAGTATGATAAGCTGCTCTACCGTTTTTTGTCATAATAAAATAAAACAAAGATGGATTCGCAAAGCAACAAACTAGGAAAAAAGACGTTAGCGTAGATAACTTCTATGAGGTGCACGTAGGGGGGGTGTTTTTTATGTTTGTTCGCGCGACGGAATTCCTTCGGACACAATTTATAAATACGCGACGATTTGTTGGAATAACTACTATTTATTACGCGAACAGAGAAATTTTATTCCAGTACGGTGTAGAAATACGTGTTGTACACGCGACGGTTTATTTGCTCACTGACCTAATGATTTATATATAGTGCCAGCTGACCGGCTACAAACGAAACGATCGAGATACGATCGGGATAAAAAAAACTGTTCGCACACTACTGTATCTATCGATTGCGTTGAAACAGACCGAGGACCTGCACGGTGATAACAGAGATAACAGTAGTGGCGAACAGTGTGGAACATGTTTGAGTCACTCATTTGACCATTAGCTCTGTCCATCTTTAACATAAGCCGGCCGCCTTGGAATCCTATCGATTTCAATACCTCCTACTCTATCTAATGTGTGTTTTCAAATTCAATGCCTGGTGTGTACAATAATGCTTCTTATATACTAATATTGCTGTTGCCTTGTCGATCGAAAAGTTGACCCACTTTCGGTGACGAGATGACCTTGACCCATATACAAAACAGCTGATTCCTCTGCTCCGGACTGCCTATTGTTCGATCGGTTGCTGCTACTGTGCGATGGTCTGCTAACATTTCTCGCCGGTGGTGAACGTTGAATTTGCCAGTGTACCTCGGTTGGGATTGAACATGGATGTAGTATCGTGTAGTTTTGATGTGTAAACCGGAACAACATACCTGGCAGAACATATTTCTGTTCCATGGTTTTCCGGACTCGATGATTAGCTGTGTGGTAAGGCTGGTTTGCAGTTAAGTGTGGATCTTAGATCGCGCTGTTCGTGTTAATTTACTGATGCCTTTTCTTCCGTAGACTATCGACTTCATTGGTGATGACTAATTTCTCATGATCTCCTTATGTTGACTTCGTATGATGTGCGTTCGTGGACTCGGTGATGCGACTTTGTGGCTTTGTGACGGCTGTACATGGTGTGACTGATACCGTGTTGAGATGACCTGTGCGATGCGTGACGATGCTCACGGCTGATCCGCACAGCGCGTGACGATGATTTCTATCAATGAGATGAGAGGGTGCTTTTTCAAATGTACTAATAAAAAGAAAAACGACTTGCCTGAACGGAGGCCCTAAGGCCTCCGGTGGACGCACAGCTGGCGTCGACGGTTCCTCTATCAACGGTGGTTTGATTCGATTGATGTACTAATGCTCGATGGCTACGACGGTTACTGCGGTGACTGCGATGCTGGATCTACATTGCTGAGAAGGTCCGAAAGGTTGGCCATACCCTCTGACGGTCGGAGCGTAGAAACAGGAGGTTGAATTGCGCACTTCTTCCTCGAATTGCTGTCACTGGTTCGTCGTACCTCGAAATATCAAACGTGGTTGTGTGTTTAATTTTGGAACTCGGATATACGATTCCCTGACAACTAGCACTTTGCTAGTTTTTGATTTGAGCCTCAACCTGATCTGGATGCAAACGATACACATGCAATACCTTCACCGAAAACGACACATATTACCTCGAATAATGGACAACTAGACAGCTCAGAATTGGGATTGAGTGTCAGGCATTTTGGACTGGCCAAAACGCAGGGAGGAGGTATGTCTGGAGAAAAATGAGAGATTACTTTTTCGAAAATTGAATTATACATTAACTTAACTGGATGTGCGGAGGCCTCTCGACCTCCGCCGTTGGAGGAGTCCTAGTTCTCCTCTTCTGATATGACAATGTTATTTCTGATTGGCAGCACGCAGATCTTGGATATTGCTCTTCTGTAACTGCCATCTTTAGTCCGCACGGTTACAACTCTGATGTTTCCGTCGGACCCAGGGTGAATGTCTGTCACTCGGGCCAGTTGCCACTTCAAGGGTGGCAGATTGTCCTCCTTGATGACAACCATAGTGCCTACGGCTAGATTATCTCTTTGTCGTGTCCATTTCGTTCTGTTGTGAAGATTGGAAAGATATTGTTCTGACCATTTCTTCCACAATTGCTGCGTGAACAACTGCATCATTTGCCACGCTGAAAGTCTGTTTTCGGGTATCGCACATAGATTGGGCTCCGGTATAGCCGTCAAAGGCCGCTGAACTAGGAAATGTCCTGGTGTTAGCGCCTCAAAATCATCGGGGTCGTTGCTGATAGGCGTCAGCGGTCGGGAATTTAGGATTGCTTCGGTTTGCGCCAGTACAGTTTGCATCTGATCGTAAATCAGACTGCGGGTGCCAATCGTTCGTTTAAACAGGATCTTGAACGATTTAACTGCTGACTCCCAAAGCCCTCCGAAGTTCGGTGATCGTGCCGGGATAAACTTCAGCTCAATTCTATCCTCTGCTGCGTGTCGTGATATTGCTTCTTGGAATTGTTGACTATCAAACAACCGCGCCAGTTCATCCAACTCCCTCCTTGCGCCAACAAAGTTCTTTGCATTGTCGCACATGATGAGAGCCGGTTTGCCACGACGAGATGAAAACCTCCTCAACGCAGCCAGGAAAGCTTGAGTAGTGAGATCTGCTGATAATTCCAAATGAACTGCCTTAGTAACCAGACATACGAAGACTGCCACAAAGCACTTGATTGGACGAGCTCGACGCTGAGGGTAGACTACGTGAAATGGTCCGCAATAATCCACACCAACTCTTTGAAACGGAAAGCATGGCGTTACCCGTTCGGGAGGTAAATCTGCCATCAGTTGCTCCTGGATTTTAGGCTTCGCACGAAAGCACTTGACACATTCATGGATGACCTGTCTAGTTAACTTTCTGATACTTGTGGGCCAGAACTGCTCTCGAACGCTGGAAACCACTTGTTGTTGACCAGCATGGAAATGCTTTTGATGGTAAAATGACACAATTACTCGAGCGAAAGGATGTCGATGATCCAGAATGTACGGATGTTTCCTACGTTCCGGTACAGCAGCATTCTTCAGCCGGCCACCAACGCAGATGATGCCTTCAGTAAGTTGCGGATTGAGCATAGCAATTCTTGATGATTGCTGTACCTGACCACTCTTGGAGATGTCTGCTAGTTCCTGGGGAAAACATTCGTGCTGCGATTGTTTCACGAGAGCTTTGATCGCGTCGTTGAATTCCGCAGATGTTAGGAATCTGCCCCTTTTGCAAAAAAAATTTGCCGGTGTTGAATTCCATTTGAATCGCTGGATATAGGCTGTCAGTCGCACAAGTTCTACAAACGACGAACGAAGACCGAATATTTCGCTTGGGGCTACCGTTGGAAGAGCAGCGACTACAGATTTTTCCTCCAGATCTGCTTTGTTGATGGTTTCCTCGTCAACATTCGTTGTGCCAGGCCAATAGGTTGGATCCGACATCAACCAGTTAGGTCCATGGAACCAGCGTGACTCGTACTGTAGCTGTGATGGTATCATGCCTCTTGAGATGATGTCCGCAGGATTATCTTCTCCTGCAACGTGATTCCAAATTCCTCCCTTCGTAATGTGCTGGATTTCAGAAACGCGGTTTGCCACAAACTGTTTCCACCTCGAAGGCGACGATGAGAGCCAGCAAACGACGATGGTTGAATCAGCCCAGAAGAAGCATTTCGCAGAAACATTTATGCTGTTGACGATCTTCTCATAGAGATGCGCTAGGAGCAGTGCGGACGATAGTTCCAAGCGCGGAGTCGATAGGGATTTCTTGTTCTTTTTCAAATTTTCGAGTGGAGCTACTCGAGATTTGGAGGTTAGAAGATGTACTGTTATGCTTCCATCTGTAGCTAACGTGCGTACGTACACACATGCCCCGTACGCTTTGTTCGAGGCATCACAGAAGCCGTGCAGTTCTACGGCTACGATGGAACGACTTATCCCTACCCATCGAGGTACTGCTATTCCGTCCAAACTTGCCAAATTCCTCCTGTATTCTCGCCAGCATTCCTGTAACTGCGGATCGAGAAGGTCATCCCATCCACAGTCTTGCTTCCAAAGATCCTGCAGAAAGATCTTCGCTTGAATGATTACTGGTCCTACCAATCCTAAAGGATCAAACAGTCGAGAGACATCTGATAGGACACACCGCTTCGTGATCTCCGTTGACTCGTTCCACGTCGGCGAAATGAAACGGAAACAATCCGTGCTAGGTTCCCAGATTAAACCCAGCGTTTTCACAGATGAGCTCGAAGAATCTAATTCCAATCTCGCACGTTCGTCCCTTAATCCCTCCGGCACCTCTGACAGCAATACCTTGCTGTTAGAATTCCATTTTCGTAATGAAAATCCAGCAGATAGCAGCAGTTGAATCATCTCCTTGATTAGCACCTTCCCTTCTACAATGTCGTCTACGCCTGACAACATATCATCTACATAGAAATCCTTTCTCAAGACCCTTGCAGCAGCTGGATGCGAATCTTTCCCTTCATCAGCCAAACGTTGCAGACATTTTGTAGCCAGGTACGGTGCAGACGCTGTACCGTAGGTAACGGTGTTTAAAACGAATGTTCGAATAGGTTCAGTAACGCTATCTCTCCATACGATTTTGTGTAGTAGACGGTCCGATAAACTATGCAGCACCATCCGATACATTTTAGCAATATCTCCGACTATAGCATATCGATGAATACGAAATCGGAGAGTGATGTCAACTATCGTGTCCTGAACTACAGGTCCAACCATCAGCGCATCGTTCAATGACACTCCGCTGGACGTTTTGCACGAAGCGTCGAATACTACTCGCAGCTTCGTCGTCGTGCTGTCAGGCTTGAATACAGCGTGGTGTGGCAAGTAGTATGACGGTGCACTTGTGTCTTCCTCGAAGTACTCCTGCATGTGACCCATGGCTAGATATTCTTGCACGAAATCCAAATATTGCCTTTTCAGTTCCGGATTCATCGAGAAACGACGCTCCATTCCCATAAAACGCTTGATGGCTGTCGATCTTGATTCGCCGAGCTGTTGAATTGTAGCCTCCCTCTTTGGTAACGTAACAACGTATCTCCCTTCTTCATTCCTGTAGGTTGTCCTATCGAAGAACTCTTCACATGCAGATTCTACAATCGATAGTGTACTTGTGGATTGACAAGTCTCAATTTCCCAAAACTTCGAAAGCTGTTCTTGAATCTGTGCCGTTGAACAAACTAGAGCGTACGATGAACTTGTAAAGTTTTCAGGAATACGGCCGGAAACAATCCAACCGAATACGGTATTCTGAAGCGTCGGACCATCCTCTGTCGCCTTCTGTCTCTCCTCCTTCAGCAGCTCCATATAATACTCTGCTCCGATGATGATGTCGATTGGTCCTGGCTCACAGAACTTAGGATCGGCTAGACGTAGACGATCTGGAAGATTCCATGTCGTGGTGCGGAAACTAGCGGTTGGAAGTGACACAGTCAGTTTTGGCAAAACGTGAAACTGCATCTCCTCTGAGTACGACGAAATATCCTGCGATCTGGCACCTACTAGTGCCCTGATTAGCTTTGTCGAAACGGCTTGGGACTGTCCAATACCTTGGATTGACAGAAAGACTGGCGTTTCATCTAGCTTGAGTTTGCTAGAGAAATGCTTTGTCATAAGGCAGTGCTGTGAACACGAGTCGAGCAGAGCTCGTGCAAGCACCGAATTGCCATAGCGATCCTTAATGCTGACCATTGCGGTCGAGAGAAGAATATTTTGTGTAGGTGTGATGGGGAGAGCTACATGTGTATTGCTTGTGGTGGCGTGTTCTGTGGCTGGCTGAATGTTTGAGTCATGTGAGTTTGCAGTGTTAGTCCGTGTCTGATGGTTCGAGTTTGGAGGGCTAGATTGTGGCTGCCTAAGCTGTTGGTTTGCTATCGGACTTCTTGACTGTGCGGGTGGAACGGAGGATCTAGGTAGATCAATGTGCAACCACGTGTGATGCTTCTGATGACAATGGTGGCACGTTCCCCTTTCGCAATTTCTGGCGATATGTCCAGGATACAAACAATTTCGACAAAGTTTATTTTTCATAACGGCCTCATTCCGCTCCGATATGTTCATTCGCTTAAATCTGATACACTGGTATACTGAGTGACGTGGTTCACTGCAAAAATAACACTTGTTGGCCGATTTCAGGGTTGTGTGGCAGACTGCGATCCGTGCTGAGCGTTGATTTACGATGACTGGCTTGACAGGAGCAATTGATTGGAGAACCGAACAGTGACCTTTGAGAAACACCATCAAATCTGCATACTTTGCGACCTCCTTGCAGTTATGATATGTCTCCCAGTGGCGAAGTGTCGTGGAATCCAATCTAGAACACACCATATAGGCTAGGATTGTACTCCAGTTGGCAGGGCTTTCACCGATCTTCTCCAGCATTTGAAGATTCTTTTCAAAATCGCCAATTAGCTGGTTGAGTCCTTCGTAGGTCTCCCTTTTTAAGCTTTCTACAGCGAACAGAGCATCGAGATGAGCCTTCACGATTAGTTTTTTTATTTTCATACCGGTTCTCTAACGCCTTCCATGCTACAGCGTAATTGGCGGCAGATAGTTCGATTGCGGTTAACTCCAGTAACGCCTCACCGGACAAAGAAGACCGAAGATAGGTAAACTTGTCAATTTCCGTGAGCAGAGTACTATCGTGTATAAGACTCCGGAAGCTGTCACGGAACGGCACCCATTCATGAAGCTTCCCGCTGAACGAAGGTAATTTAATTTCAGGAAGTTTCACTCTGGCGAATTGGTTTGCTGCATGCTCATTCGGTTGTTGTTGTTCAGATGCTCCTTTCACAGATGCTCCAAGCAATTGGAACGCCAGCAGATCTGCTTTCAACGCATAGTAGCGGTTCTCGAAATCCTGCATCAGCTGATCGTTTTCCTGCTCTTTTCTTGCTACGCTTCTTCTTCTTCTTCTTCATCATCGGCGTCTTCAAGCAGCAACTCGATCTTCTCCCGGGTCTCGACAAATTTGTAGAGAATGTTCTCCAACGCATCTAGACGTACGCTGACCTGACGGATATCATTTTCTTCCTTAAAGTTGACCACAAACTTCTCGATTCCATCTAGCGAATTCCGCAACTGATGTTCACGTTTGGTCAATGCTCGGAGATCTGCCATAATTGATCACTTCACTGCACTCAAGGTTCAAATTTCACACTTTTAGATTACAGGATTCACCTCTCTGCAATCTCACTGCACTGTACTACAACACCTCACCATGGCACTACCGATCGACTCAACGAACCACCCACGGAACCTCACGACTTGACTGACGATCAACCAGATCAAATTGACTGCAGCAAGAGTATCAGCTTCTGAGAACCAAATGCCGACAAAACTAGCAACTCGAGACCAAATAAGACTTATGGCGAGCGGACAACAGGGCTACTGATTGGAAATAAAATAGACTCACATGCAATTGTATTCATTTATTCGTAAACAGCCACAGAAATTTGAAAGCGCCTCATGCAATATGCCACCAACATGCAATTACTCCCTTTTATTTTTGCAGCGATTTATCCGCCTTCATCCAGCTTCCTACTGTCTAGCGGTTCCAGCCTTCCAGCTTCCTACATTTATTCCAGGTAACGATCCGGTCAACGTCGCAGTTTTCAGGAAAACGATTAATCACGTGCAAAATATGTCGATGGCTCCGTTGGCGCGAGATACTACTCGTGATGGCGATTCACTCACTTCGAAAATGGTGACACTATTCACCGTGTCGCTTTTCACAATAGTCTATAGTCTTAATATGAACCGTCGTCCATCACGGTCCGCGGACAATCACTTTCACCATTATTGTTCACTGTGTCCGGGAATTGTAGCGAACTTCACTGAAATATCCGGCTCGAAGGACCAAATGTTCGCGCGACGGAATTCCTTCGGACACAATTTATAAATACGCGACGATTTGTTGGAATAACTACTATTTATTACGCGAACAGAGAAATTTTATTCCAGTACGGTGTAGAAATACGTGTTGTACACGCGACGGTTTATTTGCTCACTGACCTAATGATTTATATATAGTGCCAGCTGACCGGCTACAAACGAAACGATCGAGATACGATCGGGATAAAAAAAACTGTTCGCACACTACTGTATCTATCGATTGCGTTGAAACAGACCGAGGACCTGCACGGTGATAACAGAGATAACAGTAGTGGCGAACAGTGTGGAACATGTTTGAGTCACTCATTTGACCATTAGCTCTGTCCATCTTTATTTTGAGGTTTTTGGGAAAATGGATAATTTTATTTTAATTAGTTCGGTGAAAAGTCGGTAGGAATGATGATGATTATCATCAAAGCGAGATGAGAAGGGAAATAGAGAATGTTTGGGATGGAGGAGAGAAAGAAGAAGGGGGGGAGAAAAGGAGAGAGTGAAAAATAAAGAAAAAAAATGAAAAGAGAAAAAAGGAAGGGGAAAGGGAAAGGGGAAAAAAGAAGGAAAGGAGAGAAATGGGGGAATAATTAACCGATTTTGATGAAACTAGAAGCGTTCGACGGGAAATTCATTCTAGTTTTAGCATGTTTATTCAAAATTTGGTTCGACTTCCGGACACCGGAGATAGCACGGATACTTTGAGGTTATGTCAAATGTGCTAATTTTCTGTAGCTCGTTATTTTTTACGTTACTTGAAAATCGGAAATATTATAATTTATAACAAGTCTGTCAGTGGTTAAAGATCGTGAATCGGCCCATAAACAACCGAGATATGGCCATTTCCATAAAATGTAGATTTTTTACCCTATTGCCTGACACTTCTTATGTTGAAAAACTCCTTTTTAATTTATCTGTAACTCTGCGTACCCTTAACCAAATTAGATGCAACTTTTTCCATACGATTACAAATTTATCCTAGTTTTTGGAAGAGTAGCGGACATTTCGTTATTTTCCGTAGTTCATTATCGGGAATCGTGAAGGAAGTACCCTACCAGTGTAATGGCCAGAGTTAGAACTGTATCAAACCTGGCTTGCGACATATCAAACTTCATGATTTTACAAACCAATACCACTGGTAGTCAACCTGAGAGTATTCTTTCACATTGGCCACACCTGGTGACGTTCCGGATTCCGGGTTCCCCCTGGGAAGTGGCCAGATTTCGAATGATGTCAAACCCTGGCTTGTTTGATGTGTCAAACTTCATGATTTTACAAAACAATACCGCTGGTGGTCAACCTGAGAGTATTCTTTCACATTGGTTCCCCCAGGGAAGTGGCCAGATTTCGAATGATGTCAAACCCTGGCTTGCGACACATCAAACTTCATGATTTTACAAAACAATACCTTCAAATCAAATTTTGAATAAACATGCTGAAACAAGAATAAATTCCTCGTCGAACGCTTCTAGTTTCATCAAATATGGTTTATTATTCACCGAACTGTATCACTTTGAATCTGGACAAAATTTTGCTAGTCTTCTCCTTTTTGATCATCCCCTGTATATTTCGATTGACACGGTTTATTGTTAAACAGCATTTTATTTAGACGAAATACGCGTATCTGTCAAGATAAGCAATAAAGGTAGTTGGAATTAAATGGAAATTACTAATCATTCTTCTTATTTATTAGTTACTGCCGTCGTTGAGGAGGATGTGAGCGATGCGGACAGGTCGATTCAAGTGGAGAAATTCGGTCGAATGGTACTAGTATGGCAAGCAATATGTTCCTGTGGTTTGAAGTCAACCATTTTTTACACTACCGGAACTATAAATGCGGAAATCTATCGATCTGAGAAGAGATTGTTGCCTTTATATAAGAAGCATAGTACACCTCCACTGTTTTGGCCGGATTTAGCGTCGGCTCACTATGCCAAAACCACTCTCAAGTGGCTTTCGGAAAAGGGTATAGATTTCGTTGAGAAAAATATCAATTCACCAAATTGCCCTCAGCTTCGACCCATCGAACGTTACTGAGCAATCGTGAAGAGGGTCTTCAAGAAGACTGGTAAGGCAGCTGGGAACATGCAGGAGTTCAAAAAAATTTGGGCTCAAGCGTCCAAAAAATGCGATGCAACACTTGTCCGGAACTTGATGAAGAGCATTCGATCCAAAGTTCGAAAATTCGTGAAGGAATAACTTAAATTTCATCCGGTCTTCATTATGTTCAAGTTTAACCTCGTACAGTAAAGGATCAATTTTTTGTATGAATAAAATATTGGTTTTCAACATAATTTGAAAGAAAGTTTGTGGATAGCTTATTTTCGATACACTCCTTAAGAGTGATTGAGCAAAAAGCTTAACTTCAACGAAGAATTAAACTTTTTTGAATAAAAAAATAAATAAAAAAGAAAGTACAACGTATTTCGAAAGCGGACTTAGTTTTTCTGCTCTTTTCAAGCACTTTCACAATGAATTTTATTTGGCACTTAAAATTTGAGACGTTCAAAATACTGATGGGTAAATTTTTTCTCCAATCAGAAGTGTTTTTTGTCGAAATGAATTTGTTGAGACTAAATAAATTTTATGAAAACGATTATAATATGAATAAAACTGTTTTGGGTGGCTTTGGCAAGTGTCTAGAGGAAGTGGCACGAAACAGGTTTTTATAAATGTCAAATTGCTTTTATTGTAGCTTACGTTTGGTTTTCAAACGTTTTTTAATTCGGTCATTATGAAATCTTTTTATTTTAATCCAATCTAGAACTGCCTCTAAAATATGCCCTTCAGAACCTCTGCGAGGGTGGGCCAACTAGTCAAATTTTAGTCTTTATGAGGTTTTGGGGGTCGTTTTATAACACCCTTGTAGGAATTCATAAAACTTAAAATGTTACTTGGGGAGTGTCTGCTAGGTTTCATCAACCTAGCAGACACAGCAACATAAAGACACCGAAGCCAGTGGGATCCATTGAGGCGAGACCCATCTAATCTAATCTAATCTAATCTAATACTAACGCAGCCAGTACGAGAAAGCATCCTGTAAATAATTGGGTTAGATGACGCCCAATTATTTTTTTTGTCATTATTGATGCTTGCAGCATATCAAAGACTTGATACAAGTGTCAAAGCGGCCAGGCCTACTGCGTTGCATTAACCGCAAAAGATGATTCTGTAAAATGAGTTGGATTCAAATGAATAGATTTGAACCACAGCCCATTTTGTGAATCTACAGGGGAGGAAGGATGCGTGGACATCCCGTACCATACGCTCCGAGGTAAGAATAATAAAATAATTTTTAAATAAATATTGAAAATCTGAGTAATGTTAAAAATGGTAATGATAATGATAAGAGAGTAAAATAAGTATGCACTGTCATATAGAATATACTACAATGTGAAATGATAATAACAATTACACATGCATGCAGATTGTTGTCCCCCATTATGAAATTAAAAGTTTATACAATGTATCACAGCCTCGAAGAAATTATTTTACAAAACCTGGAAATCTCATAGATAATCTGAAACTATAAATCAAATAAAGAATACAACCATATGCAGTGAACCTCAAAGGTGCCACAGTGATTTAAATTAGTGATATTAATTTAATTACGAATTAATTAGTTAAATAATTATTAAAAAATAATAATGTGAGTGAGAAGACAATTATTTATAGTAGAATGTATGTCTGCAACATAGCTGATCAATTTCTCATCGAAAAACTTCAGCCGTTGCAGCTACTATAGTTTTAACCATTACAATCTAGTAAGATTAGTATTTGTTATTACTAGAATAGTTAAAGAATATAATAAATGTTTGTACAAAATATATCCGACATCCATTGGTTACTCACTGAAAACAAAAAAATCAGGTACACACCAACATCCCAAAAGATCCGGAAAAAACTAAAAACAGAGCCGATCACTACAATCATCAAAGATACAATTCCAATAAAAAGACATGACATTTTTATGAAAAGCAACAGACCATTCCACAAGATACCCTTTCGAAAGCCTTCCTTACACCTAAATGTAACCATTTTAATGCAGAAGCAGTTTAGAAAGCAATTTTAATGATGGAAGAGTCCGGTTTGATGTATTCCGAATCAAATTGGAACATCTAACACAATACCACCAAACAAACATACTTGAACACAATCCCACACCGCCTACAAGCGCACTCCAATCCATCACGGAAACTGCAGTTGAAGTTGAGAATAGCTACTTCAATGTAAACGTCATGCCTAAAATGTAAATGCTAAAAGACAAATGCAGCTTCCAATGCTTGCCATGCTGCTAGAAGCTCCCAAGATAAATGTTATCGGTCTGCTAAGACGATCCCAAAACGTACTGAACCCATTAATGAAATGATACTGAAAAATATACAATGTGAATTGCTTGTAGTACATACGCGGTCTTCTGTCGCACCCCTCACCCCACTACCTTCAAACTGACAATATGATAATTGCCATATTTCAGCTGGCAGTCCTGTGTGATCACCTCGAACCCGTGGAAGTTCGAAATAGGAACCGGTGAGGACTGTATGTCGGCCACATTCTGCAGGCTGTCAACTCACCATTTGAAGCCCCCAAATGCTAGTCAATCTCCATAAAAAGTGGAACCACTCAATTTATTAAAACTTGCACTCTCAACAAAAATCAAGCAGATACTTCGATATTGTGCGTGTGGATCTTTACACTCCATTGTGCATTCTGTTCACACAAACGCATGTTGAAAACAACACCCTCCGTGAATTTGAATACGATAAAGTAAGACGAAAGCTCCATGAAGCTGTATGACGTTTAAACCACGTACTTTTATGCACCAAACCAAATGAGTTGGTGAGGGGAAACAAGTGCCAGTAAAATGTTTCTTAGGAATTTCTTGGAGAGAACCCCGCACTCAGAATAGGTTCTCGAAAAACGGAACTCTTCGCCTTATAGAAAAATATAGAATTGAAATACGAATGCCTACAATGCAAAAAGAGAAAGGTTGCACCTTTTGAAGAACTACTATAGGTGAAGTGAGCACGGTCTTTAGTGTTACACGGA
This sequence comes from Aedes koreicus, assembly GCA_024533555.2. Classification (NCBI taxonomy): domain Eukaryota; kingdom Metazoa; phylum Arthropoda; class Insecta; order Diptera; family Culicidae; genus Aedes; species Aedes koreicus. Next base: position 127,395 of record JAHHFK020000098.1, read on the forward strand.
AGACACATATCCGATTTCTTCAAAATTTTATATTACAAACGTGTTCTTCACTTTGAGTGCGAGGCAGAAATTAAAGACTCAATTTATGCGTTGAGTACATACAGCCAAGACCGTAACAATTGTTCGGGACGATACAGTTTGGTTTTTCTAAATAGTATATAATTTTGTAAATTTTGCTGTAAATAATTAACTATATAAATTTGTAAAATAAACTTCTTAAATAATATCTTCAATAATATTCATCGATCCTTAAAGAACAATCAAAAACTTGTACGCTATAAAAGCTATCATAGGCGGAAGTGAACAACTATACATTGATTTAGATTGTCTCAATTGCTTCGAAATAAATCAGTTATCCTGATAGCAACATGATTTTGTTAATTATCGACGAAATAATAAAATATGTGGTACATTTACCGAATCAAGGCTAATATAACATCCCGTTACTCGACTGAACTACTGTAAATATTGATTTCAATTTGATAACTATAGCCGATTTACCAACCAATCTTAAGTGTTGCAATAATTATCGACAAACCCTGACACGACAACTTGGCCACTGACCAAAGTGCAGGGAATAAAAAATGTGTTTTGTTCGAAGAATAAACAAGTTGCCACCATGCATCACCAACGCACTTCGATATATGACTCCTATTTTATTGGCCAAACAAAAGCCAACAGATTCATTTTAAGACCTCGCCAGCCATGAAACGTTGCACATTTATCCTTTCTTAAAAACCTCAAAATCTTCACATTTCTGCCAACCGCTCAACAAACCGCTTCTCCATTTCGTCAACCCAATAAACAATGTTTACCCGTTCCATGCTCATCAACCAATTTAATTTCCATTCCATCCACAGAAACGACATTTACGGTTTGGAGAACTCCTTCTTGGAGGCCGAATACCACTGCCGGCTGGGTTACGAGCTGCGCTATCCTAATGCAAACGGAAATAACTCGAACCTAATCTGCCGCAAATCCCGCTGGATCGGCAAGCGGCCTTCCTGTGTGCGGATTAAAAAGCCTTCATTGTCACCACCATCGCCGTCATCATCATCGTTGTCGCCAAACGAGGTAACCACAGCGGAAGGCAATGCTGCGATCTTTCCGGCAAACCAAGAAAACGAGAAAAACTTGTGTGGAAAGAAGCATAATTGTCAGCAAGCGTGCTACATGAAGCATAACGCCACGAGGGTTTGCTCCTGCTTCAAGGGTTTCAAAATGGTGGACGGACGCTGCGTTGGTAAGTAATGGTTTCCTGAAGGAAATCCATGATAAATTGGATGAATCTCGTTTCTTCAGGTGCAAACTTCCCGCTAAATTTGAAATTTCCCATAGAAAGCTCATTTACCGGCCGAATTGGAGGAATGCAAAAATCACCGCTCCATGCTCGTCTAGTCAATAGGGGTGAAAAATAAAAATTTATTACCTCGTTTTCCGAACCAATTTATCAACCGAACGCTGTCACACTGTAGTGCGGTGGGGAGGTACAAATTGCCACCAACCCACCGACCGCCGCCGCCATCCGTTCGATGGGACATTAAAAAATATTCCCTTCCGGTGACTCGCATCTAATAAATTCCAATTTTGCTGCCATCATTCTTTTAACCACCACCCTCCCAATGACTCGCTGGGTGCAATAATTTATGGTGAGGAATCAAATTTTTAATTGACAATATATCATCCTTGTGGGTGCCGGGGCTTTGGTCAGACAATCCTAGAATAAAAACAAGTAAAAAAACGAGGGACAAAAGCTGTCGGCGTGTAAAAAATCAATTAAGAAGATGGTCTCTTTCATGCCATTTCAAGGGGAAGAATGATGATTTATAAGCCATCTGTGGCGTCTGAAGCGGTGTAAGAATAGACCTCGGAAGATTTACAGCTCTTTTCATCGGTAGCCATTAGGATGTGCGGGGGGAGGGGGTGGCGGATTGCGAAGGCGCTGGAAGACGATGGTCCTCGGAAATTGGCATGCTTTCGCTTTTTGTGGTGGGAATATTGATGGTCATTACGAGGGTATTCTTTACGAGCGCCAGCGTTAAGCCTTTCGGCTCGAGTGAGGAGGGGGGTTGGGGTGAGGGGGGGTGATACGTGAAAATCCCGGGTGGTATTTGTTTCGGGGGTGGGGGGGGGGGGGGTGTTGGTGTATAATTTTGCCGTTGGCTGCCGGGGGGGGTTGGTGGTGGGGGGGGTTGGGGGGGGGTGGGTGTTTTTGTTAGATTTTTTTTTTTTTCCCCCCCTAAAGGGCGATACGGTCAAAATTTGGTCAATATCAACTTGACGTATTTCTTTCAATTTTGCATTTAAAAAACCTGAACACCCCTCATTTTGAAGGTGTGTGTGTGTAAAATGTTGCTCCTATTTTGATTTTGGAATTCACTCTTCAGTTGTCAAAATGCCGTCCAAGCAAGAAGAGAAGCGTATCAAAATTTTGCTCGCGCATCGCGGAAATCCGAGCTACTCGCACGCAAAGTTGGAAAAATCGCTAAAAGTTGCCAAATCAACCGTTACAAATGTAATTAAAGTGTTTGGGGAACGTTTGTCGACAGCCAGGAAGTCTGGATCGGGGGGAAATCGAAAACCGGAAGCCGCTGAGACGACAAAGAGAGTTGCCGGTAGTTTCAAGCGAAACCCTAACCTATCTCTCCGAGATGCCGCAAATAAGCTGGGTGTATCGTCTACAACCGTGCATCGAGCCAAAAAACGAGCCGGACTATCGACTTACAAGAAGGTAGTGACTCCAAATCGCGATAATAAACAAAATACGACGGCCAAAGCGCGATCCCGGAGGCTGTACACGACGATGCTGACGAAGTTTGACTGCGTGGTAATGGACGACGAAACCTACGTCAAAGCCGACTACAAGCAGCTTCCGGGACAGGAGTTTTATACGGCAAAAGGAAGGGGAAAGGTAGCAGATATTTTCAAACACACGAAACTGTCAAAGTTCGCAAAGAAATATCTGGTTTGGCAAGCCATCTGTACCTGTGGCTTGAAAAGCAGCATTTTCATAGCTTCCGGGACTGTCAACCAAGAAATTTACGTGAAAGAGTGTTTGAATAAACGTCTGCTGCCTTTCCTGAAGAAACACGGTTGTTCCGTACTGTTTTGGCCGGATTTGGCATCTTGCCATTACGGTAAAAAGGCCATGGAGTGGTACGCCGCCAACAACGTGCAGGTGGTTCCCAAGGACAAGAACCCTCCCAACACGCCAGAGCTCCGCCCAATTGAGAAATACTGGGCTATTGTCAAGCGGAACCTAAAGAAGACCAAAAAAACTGCTAAGGACGAGCAGCAGTTCAAGGCAAACTGGCTTTCTGCGGCGAAGAAGGTGGACAAGGTGGCTGTACAAAATCTGATGGCAGGGGTCAAGCGTAAGGCCCGGCAATTCGGATTTGGAAAAGCGGAAGCCTAACTGAATATTTTTCCTGAATTTTATACTAATTGAACTTGAAAAAGAAATTTAATTTGATTTTTTAAATAAACGATTTCACCGATTTACACGCGTTTTCCCTTGACCAAATTTTGACCGTATCACCCTTTAATAGTTTAATTGGCTGCTTTTGTGGCGATGGTACACGTCCCATGATGGTGTTTCATATTTTTCGGAAGTTTGTATTGGATTTGAAAGGCAAAAAAGCGTAAGAATTCACCATTCAAGCATTGCTGTGTGCAGTTAGAAAAGGCTATTTTCTAATTTAAACGAGGCGTTTGTAGAGTTCACCCAAATTTCCAGATACCACCGATAATATAAAAGACTCGTATTAGGTTTTAATACAGCGTTCGTAACCAACTGACTATGCTTGCAAAAGCTACGTTCTCTGACCCTAGCCTTCTCTTTTCCACTCTCTCTCTTCCTATTGTGCTCTTCTAATATGATTTTTACGAGGGGTGTTAAAATGGTAATGTTGTACTCTACACCCTTCTCCTGGTCTACAGGTTAACTTATTGAAAATATTACAAAATACAGCAAAACATTGTACGTAATCATTTATCATAGCGAGCTGGCAACTTAATGGATCTCTTCGGCCGTTTGGGGCCAATTATAGATGTCGAGTCGACCATCACTTTGACCGACAGATCTATTTTGCTATTACAGATGTCGAGATCGACGAAATTTTGTCGAATTGATCGACTCAATCGACCGCTCGGAAACTAGTGACTGATTTTTCACATTTGGTTGAGTAAGAGTTTGCTGTGATAAGCGTTTTTGATCGGCAAATGGTAATTGGCTGAGCAAGGTAAGAAATACACTAAACCATTATTTGTTTTGCTGTTAAATTAACAGAACAACAATTTATTTATAGCAAAAAAAAAGTCTAATCCTATTAAAAACAAAACAAATTACCGTCAGTTCGAATGGCTCATCCAACTGATTAAAATTAATATGGACATCGCCATAGGCTTTTGTGGCGTGGAGCCAGCAAAACTTATGCTAAGCAGAACTGGTAGGAAATTGACCAAGAGCTCGATTCATTTGGACCACCAATGCGCCTTTGGGTCGGAATAACAAAAAGTAAATTTTATTTTCTCGTTTGAATACTATTACTTTTGTGATCCTAACATTGGCTCTCAAGCCTAGTCGGTTTCCACACTGAGACTCAGAACAACAGTAAAAATGATGAGCTATTGAAATAAACATTAGAACTCTGATTTTTTTTTTTCTAAAGTACTTCTAAACGCATCATTTCAGTACATTTGCACTAGGGATTTGCAAATTTACCCTCGAGTTAAGCGGTTTATGAAATCAGTTCTAGATTCTTAGAAGTATGGAAAAATAATACCCAGAACTTAGGGCACATCCTAGAAAATTCAGAAGGAGACTTCCCAGAGCTTCAGAAAGAGACCGCCAGGAAAAAATAAAACTTCTCCGAAGGTCAGGCAGAAACTTCTCAGAAGTATACTGCCGTTATAAGCATAACTGTCCCATGTATATTGGGAATCCCATAGAACATGTGACAGTTATGCGTATAAGTACAGGCAGTATAGGGAGCACTTGTTAGAAGTTCAAGCAGGAATACTCCAAAAAAATCAGGACCAAACAATGTTCCCAAAAGTTCAGGAGATAACTTCCTCGAAAATCAGAAGAGGACTTCTCAGAGCTTCAGGAAGAAGTTTAAAAAAGAGAACTTCATAGAAGTTTGGAACTTTCCAGAGGTTCTGGAGTTCTTCCCAGGAATTCAAGATGCAGAAGTTTAGGAAAAAACGTCCCCGGAGTTCAGGGACAACTAACCAGGGCACTACATATAATTTTTCAAAAATTCAGAAACAAAGTTCCGCATAGCTCAAGACGATACGTCATAGATGCTAAGGAGATATCTGAAGTTTAGGGAAATTTTTCCCAGAGACTCCGGAAAATAAACTTTCCAAAAGATTAGTTCCAAAAGTGCTAGAGAGTTTTCCCGAAGTTCGGAACAGATTATTTCAGAATTTCAGAATGAGGATTTCTCGAGGTTAAGGAAGAAACCTTTCAAAAGAACAGAAACAAATATTCAGAAGCAAAGAGGGTACTCCCTAGTAGCGTGAGCAAACATTTCTCAGAAATTCAGGAACAAACTACCCCGAAGTTCAGGAGAAAAAATCCCCAAAGTTCAGAAGACGACTTCTCAGAAGTTCAGGAAGAAACTTCGAACAAATGTAATGGATGTTTCCTAGAACATTCTGGAGATCAAACTCTCAGGTTAGACAGGACTTATCAGAAGTTTAGAAAGAATATGCTCAGGAAAAAACTTTCCCGAATTTCAGCAAGAAATCTTACCAGAGAGGGTACGACCTATAAGATCAAGAAGGAATTTCTTATAAAATTCAGGAATTCAGAAGAGGACTTCCTAGATGTTTCTCAAGAAATTTCCCAACAGTTTAGTTGAAACTACTGAGAAGTGATAGAGAGCTTTCCTGATGTTCAGAATCGAACAATCTAGAATTTCAGAATGAGGTTTTCTCGAAGTTTAAGAAAATCCCTGGAAGTTCAGGTAGATACTTCTGAGAAAAACAGGAAGAAAACTTCCAGAAATATACGAGGTAGTTTCTAGAAGTTCAAGCAGGAATTTCACAGAAATTCAGGAACAAACTTCCCAGCTGTTCAGAGAAAGCTTTCCTAAAGTTCAAAGAGGACTTCTCAAAAGTTCAAGAAGAAACTTCCAAAAAATTTAAGAAGATTTTCCTAGAAATTCTGGACAGAACTTTCCCAAAGTTTGGAGAAATTTTCTCCGCAGTTCAGGATGAGACCTATCAGAAATTTAAAAAGTAACTAAGTTCAGGAAAAACAAACTTGCCAAATGTTTCTGGAAGTTAAGGTTGGCTTGTTAGATGTAAATTTCCAAGAACATCAGGAGAGACTGCCGAGAAGTTTATTAGGAAATTTACCAAAAGTTCAAGAGGAAACTTCTCCGAATTTTAGCTTTTTTTTTATCACTGACGAACCGAAGAAGCAGTCTATGCAAAAATCATTCATATGATCATAATGATATTCATTGCTCATGACACCATATTAAAATATGGTAAACACCATCTTCCCTACTGTTCACATCGTACTATGGGCTAAGACACACCTCGTTTAAGAGATGTGATCCTCGATTCTGAAAAATTTCCCACTTAGGGTACTAGAAACAAAGGAAATAGTTTAAATGCTTTACCAGAAGGTCAAAGAACCTCGAAATAAAATCGTTGGGGTAATATTTCAATGACATTTTGAAAAATTTCAACACTAAAGTCAACTGTCGAGTTCGGTTGCCGACTCGATGAGATTCAGTCGGCTTCTGTAATGCGCAATTTTGCTCAACTCGACAGTGACAAGTGTCGAGTCGAATTGCTCGACTCGACTTCTATAATTGACCCCATAACTATCTTCTACGCGTTAGAGATAGTGGCCCTCTCAACCATCGTAGAAAATACAACCGGGGCCGTATCATAATTAAGAGCCACCAAATGCTTTCTAAAGAGTGTACAATAGAATTGTCTTGGCCCTTTTTCAGGACTGACTTAAATCAATTAGCGGGATGGCTCTGACGTGTATGGGAATTCGATTGCTGCGTAGTCCTACGTCAACTTTGCGTACAACCCCATTGGGCTGTCCCTTAAAGTTTTTCACAGGTCTTCTAGTGAGGAGTTCCATTGATGACACAAGAATACACATATTCGTCAACCGCTTTTCTCCAATCTTCCTTTATCGATCTGGCAATCCGTAATGTCCGCAGGATCCCCTGGTTTTGGCGTTCAACTAGCCCATGCATTTGAGGCCAGTAAGGAATGGTGCGTACAAGTCGAATGTTCCACCTGACGCAGTAGTTTGAAAATTCTTCGCTTGCAAAAGGATTATCGGTTTGGACTGTTTCAGGGTAAGTGTGCTCCCGAAAAACACGCTCTAAGGCATCTATGGTCTTCGAAGCATTGGTAGATTTCATCTCAATGACTGTCAGAAACCGGCTTTAATAGTCAACAACGACAAGAAATGTCGCACACTCTTTTGCCGAGAAGAAGTCCAATGCTAAATCTTGCCATGCCCGATAAGGCATTTCCTTACGAAGCATTGGCTTTGGCGGTCCTTGTTGACTAACTGAAGCACAGCCAGCACACTCTTGCACGTGATTCTCAACACCACGGTCCATATACGGTCACCATACTTTCTCCCTTAGATTTCGTTTCATTGATACCACTCCAGGGTGGACACGATGAGCGATAGCCAACGCTCTTTACCGCAGCGGAAGAATAATCCTGTCTTCTCTTACCACAAGCCTGATAAACAAACAATTTGGGAGGCCTCACCTGAGTTTTGATAGCCTGAACAACGGCTTTAAGCTCATCGTCAAGACAGGTTACTTTTTTAATCTCGTCCAGCGTTACAGCCGATAGCCCGTCACCGATTTCACAAACGTAGTGTTCTGAAGCTTCATCAAATGGTGCGTCTGTCTGAGAGCATAACCAAAAACCATAAGCAAAAAAATCAGAGATATTTTCCGACCCAGGAACGTGTACCACTGTAAAATCATAGGGTTGAAGCCGCAAGGCTCACCCCTCGGCACGCGAGCATGCGCGCTTCCCTTCTTGATGCTTCCCGCCGACAATGAACTCCAGTGTCTTATGGTCCGTAAACACCGTGAAGTGTGTACCGAACAGGTACGGGTAGAATTTTTCCACAGCCCAAACGACAGCTAAGGCTTCGCGTTAGGTTTGTGGATAGACTCTCTCCGTCTTCGTAAGGCCCTTCGACACGAAACTGATGATCCTTGGTTGATTCATGCTATCCTTTTGCGTTAAGACAGCACCAAGACCGACTGCAGATGCATCCACGTACAACTCGGTGGAGTCTTTAGAAGAAACCAAGACGATGGACGGTGCTCACTAACTCATTACGAAGGTCGTCGAATGCTTTTTCTGATCAGCACCGAAAGATTCCACCTCGCCTCTAATAAAACTTCGCAGTGCTTCGGTCCTTGAAGAAAGATGAGGAATGAACTGGCCCACGAAATTTAGCAGGCCTAAAAAAACTTCGAACTTCCTCCTTTGACTCTCGTAGCCTGAAGTTTTGGATCGCTGCCACTTTTTCATCCATTGGACTGATCCCATTTTTGTTGATTTTGAACCCTAGTATCTCAAGCTCCTGGACTTCGAATACGCACCTAGCCTTATTCAACACTGCATGGTTCAAGGACTGCCAATATCTTTTGAAGTCGTTCATTAAGCTCAGCTAGGGTCCTTCCTTACACAACAACGTCGTCGATATAAGCAATCACGCCTTCGACACCAGCGAGCATCTGTATGTGTGTGTGTATGTGTCTTTACAATCAATCTCCCACTGACCAGCAGTGCTTTTATGGAAGAAACTTGTCTGCATTTCTTCAGTAATTTATATGTGATCACTATGTGCAAACATTTTTAGCCCTGGAGATTGAAGGTGACAGCTCTATTGAAAATTCAACGACCCATTTCAAGAATGCCTGTTCATACACTTACATTCTGAGGTCATCTTCATATACAATAAGCCCCGAATGAAAATCTTCACACATCAAATGGATATGTGAAGAGTTTTCACACTTCCAGAATCATAAATGGAAAATCTTGATCCTGGCGTGTATATAGTTAAGGTATATTTTTGATAATCAAAACGACCTCACCAATGTACCTTATCTAATGTTGGAAAGCTCGTCCGGATGCAGGAACGGGTCACTAAAAACACAAAAAAATGGGAAAAACAATCCATCTCAAGAAACACGACCATAACACACTATGAGAGAGATTCCATCCTCAACGTCCTACGCAAAGCACTCGAAAAAACTATAATTTCGCCATTTACTTTAGTTGAAAGAAGCAATATTTTTTAATTTTTTTTCCGCGAGAACGACGCTGCAAAAGCAAAACACGTCATTTTCAAAGCACGACTTGCTGCGATCCTCCTCAATAAACTTAACCATTTGGTATTTTTTTTTTTTTTCGTTTTCTTATGAATGTTCTAGTTGTTTAATAGGGGTGGAATTTGAAAAAAAGGAATTTAGCTTAAAAATAAATTAGGTGTAAATGAAACATTCGCAACAATTATTAATTAAGTTGAAGTTTATTATGTGTTCTTTGTATATAACCTAACGGAACGTTTTGCAGTATGAGTTATTTGTGATTTCTTAGCAGTAATACATTTTCACTCAATAATATTTTCTCATCGTAGCTTGACAACACTGCGAGTGTGTCAGTCGGTAATATCGAGCTTTGAAAACACAGCCGCTCCTTTGAGTTTGTTGAGCAGAGTGTCAATGATTGGAAGAGGATAGTGTTCTCGTTGAATTGCTTGGTTCGGATATCGCATATTAATGCACAACCGAATATCATCTGTTCCCTTAGGAACCACTACCATGGGTGAGATCCACTCTGAAGGGGCGAGAACGGATTCAATGATATCAGCATCCAACATTTCCTGAAGTTTACGGTTGACCTTGTCTTCCATTGCTACAGGAATTCTGAGATACGCCAACTTCCGAGGAGCTACGGTGTAGTCAATGGACAACCTCAACTGGACATTGGGAAACTTCGGAAATGCCTCTTTCTTCGGCGCAATGCTGTTCACCTCTAGTCCTAATTTAAGTATTTTAAGATCCTCGGGGGTTCTCTTGCTCAGTAAACATCGTTGTGCTCCTCGGATTACAAAAAATTCGGCATAGTTTTTGGGCTTCGTTTCATTAATTGTTATCCACGCTTCGAAAACGGCGGAGACTTGGAGAATTACCGATCGCACATGAATTTTCTTTTGAAGAGTCTGGCGTTACTAGACATAAGCTTTTCCCATATTTGTTCCATAACCGTGTTTATCATTGCCCCAGAATCAATAAGAAATAGAACTGGAAGCTGATCAATAAATCCCACAAAAGATCCATCGTTTGTATTTGCCTGGTTGAATAAATAGTTAAAGAACGTAATCATTAGTTTTGGGTTATTTTTATTTGACTGAACTCATCGTTTTATTCAACAAAGAAAATGATAAATTAATTCATTTTAATTCATTGAATTCATTTGAAAAATCGAGAGCAATTTAAAAAAAAACAACATATATTCATTCTACCTTCGGTGGTCCATTATCTTCATGACGACTAGGATATTATGCTCCGAAATCAGGAAGGCTTCCACCCCGCAAGGCGTTTGTTGCTTCGGGCTTCTTCCAAGAAAAACTATTCCTCATTGGGACATATCGACCAGCTGGGCATTTCCTCGCAAAGTGGCCTAGTTCACCACACTTATTGCCCTTGGCACTCCCAGCAATGCAATCCTTCGAATTACGATGGTGTCTCCACGAGCCCCAGTGACTGCATTCGACGGAAGACCGAAGACCACCAGCCCACCTACGTTCACGCTTAAACTGCTGTGCCGACGTACCTACTCTTGGCATTGTCTTCTTTTCGCAATCCTGTTTGACTAATGCCACCGCACCGCACTCCGATCTGAATGGATGCGCTTTTTCCTTTAGCTTCATCAATGCTTCACGATTGATCGCGTAGTTGACCAATTCGTCCAAAGTCATGCTTCCCTCAAGACCTTTGTCTCCAACCCTTTCATCTGAGGCACCGACGGTTATCTGCTGGAGCAGTTCCTTTTCTTCACGGTCGCGAAAGTCACAATAGGCAGCTTGCGAGGGCAATCTCAAAATGTATTGGTTGACGATTGACGGAGCGAACGAAATACCTCGAGTTCCACTCTCTCGTTGCGTTTTCCACCGAAGAATGCATTTAGCCGCTTGATAGCGTTGTCGTACTCCGGCTCCTCATGCGGAGCGAACGGAATTTTAACAGGTCCTGCATGAATTTCCGCAGGTTCCAGCGATTCCAGCTTTTTCAGCTCTAGTACGATTTCGCACGTTCGATCTCATTCCTTCCTCTCTCGCCGTAGATTGGAGGCATCAACAGCTTTGTTGAGAGGGTCCAACTGAAAATGGCTTTCCAAATCCACCTGCAAAATAAAATCGAAAACTTCTGATTTGTTTACCTACTTCACACGTTTGCAAGACATTCAACGAATAACAACTCATCTCCAAATATAGGGAATAATTAAAGTACCTTATGTTAAAGCACACAATTCCTATCGTAACCAGAAACTACAACACAATGATTAGCGGTTTACTTTTCCTTTTTCATAAAAGGTCTCGCACCCATTCGTTGTATGCGTACTTTCATTTGAGAGCTTTCAAATCGTATGTATTCGTAGTCACCAGAGTTGCCACGTACACCTATAGGAAGCGTTGAAAGTGAATGCTTCCAGCGTTAACTTTCGCATTTGCCACAACTACATATTTCTTCGCTCTTGCGCACGCCCGGTCACCAACCGGACTCGCATCTTTTATCTTTTTGCTACGCAGTATGTGTGTGCTACGGCCACCAGCCGGTCTCGCATCATTTCTGTTTTTATTCTTTTTTTTTTTGCCTCCAGCTCTGTATGTGTGTGCTACAGCCATCGATTGATCTCGCAACCTCTTCACTTTTCGTTACTCATTTTTTTTCTATTCCGCCATTTTATGACTTATATGTCGATCACATTTCTATCAAGATGCATCCCTACCGCTGGTAAGCGCTACGGCCTCTACCGAATTAACGTCTTTTGAACGATAACTTACATCACAAGTTTACGAAAAAATATTAATCCGTAACAAAACTGCAATTCAACGACTCAACACTAGGAATTATCCTTGAAATTATCCAACAAATTATCTTCACACTCAAAAATCACATCTTCTTACTCCTTCGGCGTAAGGTCAACAAAACGCGGAACGTTCTGCAATTTGAATATACTCACCATGAAATCGTACGTAAATTTGGAACAGCCGATTTTAGAGTTCACCCACATTTCCAGATTCCACCAATACTATAAAAGACTCGTATAAGGTTTTAATACAGCGTTCGGTTTATTCCTCCGATCTCGAATACAATTACTAACCAACTGACTATGCTAGCAAACTCCACGTTCTCTGACCCTAGCCTTCTCTTTTCCACACTCTCTTCTTCTATTGTGCTCTTCTAATATGATTCTTAGAGCATCTCCAGGGGTGTTGTAGTTCTAGATTCATTTTATATGTCAGTTATAAATATTTCTCTTGGAAAAATATATAACAAACATACCCTCTCTTCAGCAGCAGTTCCAAATTTTGTTCTAAACCTAATGACTTGAATGTGTGTGTATAATTGATGCTCAAAACTTCTGTGGGCATATTCTCAGAATTCCTTAGGAATTCTTCTCAAATTTCCGCTGTAATTCCTCTCAGAACTCCTTTGGATTTTCCCTCAGAACTACTATCCCCTTCGAATTTCTCTAGAAATCTCAGAAATCGTCTGGAATTTTCCTCAGAATTCCCTTTGAATTTTTTTAGAATTCCCCTAGAATTCTCCTCAGAATTCAGTTGCAATTCTTCATAGGATTTTTTCTGGAACTCTCCCTTTAATTCATTCGCAGTTTTTCTTAGAATTCCTCTGGAGTTCTCCTCAGTGTTCTTCTGCAATTCTCATTAGAATTCCTGTGGAATTAATCTTGGAATTACACTGAAATTCTCAAAATTCCACTCAAACTGTCTTCAGAAGTCCTGCGGGATTCTCCAGAAGTCCACTGGAATTCTTCTCAGAATTTCTCAGGAATTCTTACTAGAATTTCTCTAGTATTCTCCTCATGATTCTTCTTAAATTCTCATCAGAATTCCTCTGAAATTCTTTGGGATTCCTCTCAGAACTTCGCTGGAATTCCCCTTAATATTCGTCTAAATCATTTTCGGTTCTATACCTAATTTAAATATTTCACAATATGGAGAAATTCTCGAAAACAATTTAAAAACAAAGAAATAGGGATATGATGGTCAGCGAGTTCAGACTTGTTGCTGCAACTTGAAATTATTAACGAAAAAGTAGAACGTATACAAGATTCAAACAGATGCACGACCGGACGTTGATTCAAAGTTTGACGGTTGACTTGATTCCATAGACACTACCGCAATGACAAAAAAAAATATAACTTGGATGAAACGCGTTTCAAATTTGAACAAAAATAGAACAACGTAGTATTTCAGTTTTAAATTTTAACATGAAAATGTTCGAAATTATCCAACTAGAACGCCTTGCTGAAGTTGCCTTTGTTATAAATCCAGTTCTATTTTGTAGCGACCATACACTCCGGGAGATGCCCTTACGAGGGGTGTTAAAATGGTAATGTTGTACTCTACAGCGTTATTCATAGAAGCAAAATTAACAACGATGCCATGTAAAAAATTTATCTCCCGATTCTGAAACAAAATGAATTGCAAAACCGTTGACATAAGAAATTGACATGCAAGTTGTTTTTACGATGCAACTGTTGGTTTTGAGTGGTCTGAAAAATGCAACGGAGATGGTCCAATTATAATGATTTAAGAGGCAAATTACCATGATTATGTTTCAGTTCAACATTGAGGTGCTGATAATTAAAATGTATCTTTATATTTCAGTTGTCAAGAAAAATGCAATGAAACGTGTTCATTATCTTTGCTTAGGTTCTTAACGAAAAAGTCGCTAGACGAATGTGATAATTATGGTTATGGTTAGTGGCCATTTAAAGATGTTAAACTTACACACACATTTGTCAGTTACTTCAAACAATCTATTGAAAACGATCCGGTTCAAACCCGCTTACTTTTCACCTAGATGGAACCGTAGAACTTACCTCAATGACAGAGCTTCTTTTCCAATGATTTTGTTCCCTTGTTGGAGAAGCATGCTCGTGACGGTACTTCCCGCTTTGACATATTTTATCGTTTTTGCTACCACTTTCAGTCCCCGTTGGCTGACCAAACCTTCTGATTGAGTTACCTACACCACGGAAGCAGACATCACCTGCAGGCGTTCGAATTTCTTGTTCCAGTCCATTTGTGTTTGAATGCCAACTGAAAGTGGCGCAAAAACCGCAGTCAGCCGCAGACTTTTATCGAATGGACTGTTCTTCCGCTCGTGCCTTTGTTTCCGTTAAGTGACACAAACACTGATAGAAGGTTAACTTTCTTCGAATGTCACTTTCACCCGTCTGTTTATCATGAAGTGCTGAAGCAACGGCCTACTGATACAAATACAAATAATAATTCGCCATTGATCGTCAACAGCCATGCGCCTCCATCGGATGGAGCACCAATGCCCCATGAAAATCTCCGAAGCCACGCACCGAATCAGCAGGTTAAAAGCATCAACCGCGTTATGAATTATTTATTTGCACCAAATTGCGGTCTACCCCCAGTGGAGTGGAGAGTGCTTCATCGAATAAGTGAGTGAATGGAAAAGGGAACAGAGATAGCTTTCAGGATTCCATCACTGTCAGGAATCATGACAGACCGTGTGCCACGAAATGGTACTCCAGCGTAGTTGGAGAAGAAGAATGGCGAAATAGGAGTGAAGGGTGGGCGGATAAACTACCCGACAATAACATTACCAGCAGGACATCTTATCCCGCGGTCACATTGTGTTGAAGTTCGACTTTCTCACAAAAACATGGTAAATCCGCGAAAGATAGTTGTAAATCATCCGTTTCACCGGCGTCACATTTTTTGCTGTTGTGGGAGTTGATTCGACGGAGGGACAAAGGGGATTGGAGGGAGCGGGAGAGTCCTGTGCTTGATGCACTCGCTGTTTTCATCGTTGTCGTCGTCGACGTCTTTGAACATAGTGACAAAGTGATGTCTGAAGTCAAGTTGTCACGGGATAAGATATGGGAATGGAGGGTTTGCTGTTTTTCATTCATTTCGTTCCTGCTTCCGCCACTTGTTCGACAATCTTGAGTAAGGGATCTTGTTACTTTATCTTCCTAGGTACATGAAACGGTGTGATAATTTTTTCCTGTTGTATGGCTGTTGAAGATGCATCTGGAGAATCGTGTTTAGCGAAATGCTAAAATTTGTCGAGTTCTTTAGTGGGTGAGAATAATGGTTTGTTTTAATGTTTTTATTCGATCATATAGATATCAACGAATGCAGCGAGTATGGCGAGGATGTTTGCGAGTATGGATGTTCGAATACGATTGGCTCGTTCGCCTGCAAGTGTCCGAAGGGTTTACGAGCTACTGACAGTAATAAATGTATGGGTAAGTATTCGTCAATCATCAATCATGTTTAGATAATTGAAAAGTGAAAATCAGCTTGAGTTTGAACGAAAAACCTCTTTGTACCATTTCCAATTAATAATATATATTTTTATTATTTTCTTTATACATTTACAATAGCAAACCATAAGGTTTTGCCATATCGCAAGATCTTAAATTCTCCGCAATAATTAGTGTTGATACTATTGAAATCAGGGATCAGATGCTATATCATAACTCTACACGTAAAATTTGTACTCTAAGGTCAATGGACTCTTATTACGAAAGAGGCGAAACTTAGATAAACTTAAAGGACAGTTTCTATGCACCTT
The DNA here is from genome assembly GCA_024533555.2 of Aedes koreicus. Taxonomy (NCBI): domain Eukaryota; kingdom Metazoa; phylum Arthropoda; class Insecta; order Diptera; family Culicidae; genus Aedes; species Aedes koreicus. The sequence goes on from JAHHFK020000098.1 coordinate 143,282, forward strand.
TATTGCGTGGTAATACAACACCACTTAACCCTGTACATTCCAGAATTATCACAAAACATGTTAAAACGGTCGGGAGTTTCTCATTTAGTCAGAGCACTTGTTCACTCGTCTAGAGTACTACTTCGATTACATTAAAACTTAACTCTACACTGAAAATCTTAACTCTACACAACATTAATTCTAGGGGAGGAGCTTGGATTCACTTTTGTAAAGACGATAGCCGATGTGTTGTGGACTCGGACCACCAATACGTGTGGCATCTAGCTTTCCTGCACGGGTGAAATTTTGCTGGTTGTTGAACCTTAAATGTAGGTCAGTAATTTGAGCTTTTATTTTGAAGTACTAAAGGCTCAATTCAATATTATGATTTGGAAGAAATAAAATGCTCATGCAAACATGTGAATGCGATAAATTTGCAAAGAGGTCTGTTGCGAAATTTGCCTGAACATGCCCTTCAGAGTGTTGGCAACTCACAAGTGCCTTGTTGTGATTTATGACTTGAATTATGAAATGATCTGTAAATGATCATTTTGGAATACTACAATGTACTGCCGATACTCGCATATCAGTCCCATTTGAATTTTCATCATTATTGAGTTAATTTTGCCAAAGGTTTTTGTATACAAAAAACATTAAAAAATATCAAATTAGTATTGAAAAGTAAAAAAAACAATACCAAACCATGTGTAGCTCATATGAATAATACCCGCATATTAGTCCCATTGGTCAAAGAAAACAAATGAAGCAAAATTTTATTTGGTATTAACGGGAGCAATAATAACAAATATTCGAATAATGGTTATGTAAATTACCTGGCCGAACCAACCACACTACTAAAACTGCTGCTCGATTAACTTAAAAAATGTGGTAGTAACCTGAGCGATGACTTTCCACTCAGACTACAGAACTCGGCTAGCCAATATAGGGATGTACATTATGTAACCAACAGTGAAATCTAATTTCCTGACGCCTCTTAAAGATTGGGTGTATTATTTCACAATTGGTTGTATTATTTCACAGTTATGTTTTTATTAATGAACTTGCTGAACCCGGTGCGTGCGCTGCTACGCTTGCAACTAAATAAAGGAAAATTTAATATAACTGGCAAGTTTATGGTTTTTTTTTCGAAATGAGTTTTTTTCTTCTTGAATAAGCAGGGGTTCAAACTTCTATTAAAACATGCTTCATACCCGAGAAATACACGTTTTGTGTTTAAGTAACCTGGATAATTCTCATTTTTGGTAGAAATTTGTGTTTCATTTGTATGGGAGCCCTCCCTTCCAGAGGGGGGTGGTTTCTCTAACCACCATACAATCATTGCCTTCAAAACCCACCACATGCCAAATTTGGTTCCATTTGCTTGATTTGTTCTCGAACCATCACACTGGGCTCATCGATTATAATAAAAATTTGAGTTTCATTTGTTTGAAGCCCCTCCCCCCCTTCATCAGAGAGGGGAGGGGTCTTGAACTACCATAGAAACATTCTTGCCTTCAAAACCCCCCACATGCCAAATTTGATTCAATTTGCTAGATTAGTTCTCGGGTTAGATGAAATTTGTGTCTAATTTGTATAAGAGCGCCCCTTCCTGAGAGAGAAGGGGTGTCAAACAATCATAAAAACCTTTCCCAGCCCCAAAAACCCCTTGATATAAATTTTCATTTTTATCGGTTCAGAACTTTCCGAGTCTATAACGGTCTGACAGACAGACAGACAGAAATTCATTTTTATGTATATAGAAATGTAGCCTCCAAAAAAAACCCCATATGCTAAAAGTGGTTTCATTTACTTGATTAGTTCTCGAGTTATACAGAAATTTGCTTTTTATTTGTATGGGAGCCCCCCCCTTCAAAATGGGGAAGAGTATTGAACTGCCATAGAAACATTTCTTGCCTCCAAAAACCACAAAATGCCAAATGCCAAATTTGGTTTCATTTGCTTCATTGGCTCTCGAGTTTTGCTAAAAATTATGTTTGTTTATTTTTATGGGAGTCTCCCCTTCCAGAAGGCGTAGGGGTCTCAAACCACATTAAAAACATTTATTTCTCTCAAAAACCTCCACCTGCCAAATTTTCCATTTGCTTTAATTTTTATCGAGTTATGCAGAAATTCGTGTGTCATTTGTATGAGAGACCCCTCTTTCAGTGAGCGGAGGAGTCTCAAACCACAATAGAATCATTTTTGCCTTCGAAAACCCCCATCTGCCAAATGTGGTTCTTTCGTTAAAACATTTTTTGCCTCCAAAACTTCCCTGCTAAATTTGGGTTCCTTTGCTTGATCAGTTCTCGAGTTATACAGAAATATGTATTTCATTTGTATGGGAGCCTCCCTTTAGAGAGGGGAGGGGTCTCAAACTACCATAAAAACATTTTTTGCCTTCAAAAACTTCCGCATGCTAAATTTGGGTTTCTTTGCTTGATCAGTTCTCGAGTTATACAGAAATATGTGTTTCATTTGTATGGGTACCTCCCTTTCTAGAGAGGGGAGGGGTCTCAAGCTACCATAAAAACCTTCTTTGCTTTCAAAAACTCACACATGCTAAATTTGGTTTCTTTTGCTTGATTAGTTCTCGAGTTGTGTAGAAATATGTGTTTCATTTGTATGGGAGCCCCCCCCCCCCTTTCAGAAGAGGGAGGGGTCTCTTACTATCTTAAGAACCTTCCCTGGCCCCAAAAACTTCTGCATACAAATTTTCACGCTGATCGGTTCAGTAGTCTCCGCGCCTATTAGGCACAGACAGACAGACAGACAGAAATCCATTTTTATATACATAGATTTCAAATAAACCAACGCCACGACAATTTAAAAGCTCTGAAATAAAATTTCTTAACAGGCAAGCACTCCCAAAACAGTTTTTGCTCTAATTCGATAGGACGCAAAAAAAAGCTTAAGAAGCGTTTCTTTGCGAGATTCGACCAGTCTAATAGGTTTTTCAAAGAGTTATCCAGTATGAATCCTTCAGCGCAGACCTGCTTTAGTTGTTTCTTAGAAAACAAAGAACAACTTTGAACTTCTCCATTACCTGTAACAGAATTGCTAATTCGAAGCTGCCTTTTCTAATTATGATCTGTCTGATTTGGTCTATGTCTGGTCGATTCTATCATTTATTCAGCGTGTATTGACTGACGTTGAACGAAGATCGGAAGAAACTAGTCGGTTACATACAGCGTTGCCAGGTGGATTTATTCAATATCGGTATTGCTTATTAAAAAATATCGGTATTTATCGGTATAAAGTAAAATTCAGATTTTTTTCAAGTGAACTATAGTTTAATTTTGATATAAGATTACAATATATTTTGGCGATCATTTTTCTTCTTTTTTCAAATTTTATATGGACAAAGTTTGACGTAAACATAAAAAATAAAATAAAAAATACATTAGCCATTTTTTTATATTTACCATCTCGAGATTGAATATGTATACTTTGAATAAATATACATTTCAATATATATTTTTTAGAATACACACTTCTTAAGATGTTATTAAGATAACAAAAATCATGTATAGCGATAAGGTTTTTGAGCCAACTCCCGTTGTGCTAAGCACATCCCTTATTTTTTTTAAATAGATGTTAACACAAAAACGGATTAATTCTAGTGTTACCGCTTCCAATTTTATACACTTTTCCATACATACCACTGGATTTGTTAGACACGAAAAGCTAAGATATGATCGGATATTCAACACTGCTTCTTGAGCGCATAGTGAATTTGATATTTTTGATTTTTTTTTTTGCTTGATAGAACGAAAATAGGCGACTACGACGAAGTAGCGCTCTACCCTATCAATAAACGGATAATTTCTTTTGAAAATCCCATATTAAAAAGCATAAATGTATAAAGTATTGTTGCTTGTTACTATAGGACTGATGAGTTTACCCAACAAACAAACGAAAGCAGTAAATAAGCATATGTGCATTATTACAACTGAATTAAGACTTTTGTGGCTGAATAAAAAATCTGGCTGAAATATAAGCTGAATAACTATGCCTTGAATTGAAACAATAACATTATTTCAAGTGTTTCATTTTGTTTGAATAACATGCTTATTAAAAGCTATTTTAGTATTTATATGTAACTAAATTTACACAGTTCAACAAAGAGTCGAATAACAGTTTATAAATCCGTTGAAACATCGCTTATATAGCCTATTTATAGTTATGCTGTATAAATGATGCTATATTCATTGAATTCAGTTAATTCCTATGTTTTTGTTTATGAGTTTAATTTTTGGTACTGGTGAAAAAGTATTGACCTGTTTTCAAGAGTTGAAATTATAGTCAATTGCTTGAAGCAAATAGCTCAAAGGCTACCCTTTACATTGCCCATCAGAATAGAAAACAGCGCAGTGTTTACAAATAACATCAGAAAACATTGTCATATCTTTTAATCGTCTCTTGTTCAATATGCCCTTGCCAGTAATGCACGTAGTAAAACCGAACATCAACCATCAAAGCTTGGTAATTCAGATGTTTAATAACAGCATTTAGAAGGTTTATTTGAACAGACAACGCTATAAATAGAATATCAATGTAGCTCAATAAGAGCATCACTTCTGCTACTATTCAATATATATTGAGCTTATATAGCCGATTCGTTTGTACTTCATTCAATTTTAGAATAGCGCAGTTGGTAAGTCACGTAGTTGAGGATACGAAAGTTGATAGTTCGAATCTCGCTATTTAATGGTAATAAATAAATGTTACAAAATGTTTCTGTTGTTGTCTATGCATAATAATATCAAATTAAATATGCACAATATGAAATCCAAATAAAAATGTTTGTATCATATGGAAAATCATACAAAAACCCCAACAAAGTTTTATGAAAATTTAAAAAAGTTGAACAAAAGTTCAATAAAAGACACCACAACTTTTTTAATATGCTCAATGATGTTGAAGAAAAATATATTATTCTTAACAAACACTCGCTTAGCTCAACGAAGGTCTCTTCGACTCTCGGAATTACCCTCAAGTTCTGTAAAGCATTCAAACAGCAGTTATTCAATTATCAGCTGAACTCCATTGCTGCAAACTTGCTTCTTAAGCATATGCAATTGGCAGTGTTCAAAAGCATTTGGCGACAGCTTAATAACTTCTCCAAATTTGTGTGAATAATCCCTGAACAAAAGCTGTGATGGAAAATAGTTCAGAGATTATTCAACACGCTGCTGAATTAAATCGCCATAATGATGTTTATTGAATGAGTGATTGTTTGTTGGGTATTATGCTTAAAATTACAACCTGTCTTCATTTGTTAACGCATTTAATATCATAATTAAACTCGATAATTTTATCACAGACATACAACCATAACACATCTACTTTCAAATTAAATGCTTAAAATGGCAGGCATCCATTTACTCTAACTTGAAACTTTTTCCGTTTCTCGCTCGCCTCGCATAGCACGTGAGCAACGGAGGAAACAAGCTAAAGCTAAAGCTAAAGCTAAAAACAAAATACAGTGACCATTCGTTCATTGCAACATGTTTACATTGCAATGAGCGAATGGCATTCGCTCATTGCAACATCTGAGAACGTCAAATCGACTGTCAAAAACTCGTGAACAATAGATCGTAAATGACAGATTACTGCTTGACATTTACATATGACAGTTAATTGCTTTTTAATTGCAAAACGATGCAATTAGTGGACTTGCAATGAAAAGACGTTTCAATTAACGAAATTGCAATAAGCGAATGGTCACTGTACGCACAGTGAGCGCAGTTGCAGCCACAGGCGAGGGCGAGGGGTAAGAAATCTAAAAAAACACGCTGATAAATCATAAACCAAATATAATGTTGAAATAACTTTCATTGAAAATCGGTATTTATCGGTATAAAAAGATAGAAATCGGTATTTTCAGAGCCCTTGTCGGTATATCGGTATTGAGAATAAAAATCGGTATAAATACCGATAAATCGGTATACCTGGCAACGCTGGTTACATATCCAACACATCAACGTTTTTCTTCGCTTGTTTAGCGGCATTGGTAAACTCGGGGAACGTTACTGGTGGAGTTCAACTCATATTTTTTTCAACAGCATCATGAAGATTCTTTTCGCCATAAACAAAAAATTTAAAGTCTTTTTCTTTACCCTGAATTGATGAGGTGTTAATCAACAATATCAAATAAAGAAATAGTAATTTTTTATTTGAGCTGCGCAATTGTCTAGCCAAAACGTTATATTGCGAAGCCTGCCAAATGCTTAATAACTTGATGGAAACAGCTGATGATATCGTTCGCTGATCTGCCTGCTACTGCTTCATTCCATAAACACGCTATTACCGCATTGGATTTAGCGAAGTTTCTGGCTGGAGCAAATGTTTCATCGAATGCTAGAAGGCGTTGCGAAAAAACGATCGATTTGAAACCTTCAAGGCGTGGCAACTGAATGACATTATATTTCCTTGTTTATACCAAGCAAATTTGTACCTTTTTGAGATCCACAGCTAGTACTATTTCTTCCGGTTCAACTTTGTCGCCATCTGCGCGGTACTCATCACGTGATTGCTTTGCAACAGTCATCTAGTTTTCATGTTTAACAAAAACAGAGCAACCGTGTTGTGAACTTTCATCCTTGTGCGCTAGAGATGGGCAATTCAGCTCATTTTAAAGAGCGGATCTGAGCCGATCAGCTCATCGGAATACATCGATTCTTTTGACCAGCTCTTTTGATTTTGTGACGTCAATATACGCACAAGTGTGAAAGTAACTATACTAGGTTACTATTGGTTTCCATTATGGATAAAATTAAGCTTTAGCAAAGAAAATAGTTCACAACTTGTTAATAGTCTAATCGATTTGAAAATGTGATCTGATCAAAATTACAGGATTTACTTATTCAATTAACCAACTATAATCGAGATGTTTGATTCACCAAGTGAGATTCGAAATGCATTTATTATTCAGTTGAAAAATTAACATTTTTTTTTTCGAAAATGAAATGGATTTTAGATTCTCTGGAGTAAATACAAGCACGAACACAGTAGAACTAGTTAGATTCGTCTATTTTGAAACTTACACCTGTTTGCATTGCGTGAAATTGTGCTTCGTAAAGTGACAGCCAGCTCGGCGATTTGCGGAAAAAAGAAAACAAAAGGGAATCAGTTCACTTTATACAGCTCTCTTCTCTTTTTATCTTCTGCGTTTTGATTTGATGGAGTCGTTGAATTGTTCAGCTCACAGGAAAGCAAAGCGGACAGTGAGAACGGAGAGAACGGGTGAGCTGGTGAGCTGCGATTCTTTTTTTAAGAGCTGGTTGTCATTTGCTCACTGAAATGAATCGATTCAGTGGAACAGCTGAGGAGCGGGATGCCCATCTCTATTGTGCGCTAACAAATTTTGATGTTGAGTAGCAGCAACGCACATTCTTCGTGTCCAAGTTTGACAATAGATATATTGAGTTCCTTCACAACTCGCGTACCTTGATAGTGTTGGAACATTTGTTTTTCAGTTACATCTGATGGTAAGTAAAGCCTATTCGGTGCGCACCCACGACGAAAATTCGAAATAGTTGGATTGTACAGAGATACGTGGGCTTTAACGGCATCTCTACTGTCAGTGCTTCGCTAATATTTTCCACGCATTTTCGGTTTAGCTAATAGTTCGTCTCATAAGAATAAAGAGCCCGATATATCATGTTGCTGTTAATAAAGAGACAATGGTAAAAGTGAATTTTATAGGTTTACTCATTTATAATTTCTCACCCGCAATGTTCTCCGTAGCCAATGGTATGGATTATGATTCTGTCATCATTGGATATATTATCCGGACAACCTGTCCCGCAGCCACAGGGTTCAAGTTTCAATGTGTGGAAAGTACGCCGTTCCCTTTCAACAACTGCTTTTCGTTGCTCTTTTTTTGTTCTTATACGTTATTTGTTAAAAATAATAATAATAATAAATAGCTACCCTCTGAATCAATAGTTTCATCGCCGGAATTTTCAGCACTATTAGATTTAAAGCTATGTCCGGTTAGAATCCGGAATAATAAAAATAATCTGTATCTCGGTAACGGATTGACGTACAAATAAGTTTGATGTATCAAAACAAAGGTAATTTACTGTACTTTAAGGAAAAATATCAATGTAAATCATTCCTCTTTGTTTCTAATGAAACTTTGTACTTCCTTTGATATTCCTCCCATCAAACGCTGCACACCTCCGGAGTCAACTTTCTTGGCACATTTGCTCCACACTTTTGTCATCTGAGTCGCGTCCCGAGCCGTTTTTCCACTTGTCTTAAGCTTCCGCTTCATTATTGCCCAAAATCTCTCGATGGGCCGGAACTGCGGCAGTTGGGTGGATCGATGAAATCTACGTTATTATCGTGATACCACTGGATGACTTCCCGGCTGTAGTGGCAACTCGCCAAATCTGGCCAAAACTTCACGGGACCTTTATGGGCTTTAATGAAAGGTAGTACCATTACATATTCCTGATGTACGTCCTTGAAGATACGACGAAGATGTTCAGGATCCGACAAAAGACCTTCAGATGCCAGGTGCATTCGAATGCTTGTTGAAGTCATTCCATCCACGCAGACAGGTTGATCCTTCATGAAGGCGAGGAAAAGCCTGACGACTCTCGTGATTTTAGGGTCACGCAGTCGTGCTTTCAGGAATCGACCGTCACCTTCCATGGATTGCTCCGTAAGGCGCACGATGGGTGCTCTCAATAAGTCTAGTTCAAACAGGCTCTCACTGCTGCTTAGAGCTTGATTTTGTTGTTGCTGTTGTTGCTGGTTTGCTGACTGTGGTTGTTGTTGCTGTTGCTGTTGTTGATTGTTAGAAGGCAGTGGTGGTGGAGTACTTCCAGTCACCATTGGCATGCTTTTGTGCGAATCCTGGCTCTGCTTTTCTGGTTGGTTTGGGTTTATGGTTTCACCCTCCCTGAAGCTAATAAGTTTTAGAACCGAGAAATCTGCAATTGGGTGGTCGATGGTTGAGAGTGGACCGGCAAATTGAGCTTTAGCTGAGACCAGCAGTTCTTTGTCTGAACTCAAAGTTCGCTTTCCTTCTTGTAGAATATTATTTCGAGCTTTTTCTGCGGGTTGATAACTGATGATGGGGGAGAGTTGCTGTTTTCTTCCTTTTCTCCATTTTCTCGCCTTATCAGCAGCTTTTTATTGGAGCTGCCGACTGTTAAGCTTCATGTCGTATCCTGACCAGTCCTGCCTCCAGCACAGTTTGTTCCCTAAAGTTCGCCATCCAGAGACAGAAGGGTCATTTGTTGGTGTAGCTTCGGTACGTAGTTTGGACAATTTTGCTCGTCGATTGACTATGAATATGCGAGTAAAGGGTGATACGGTCAAAATTTGGTCAAGGGAAAACGCGTGTAAATCGGTGAAATCGTTTATTTAAAAAATCAAATTAAATTTCTTTTTCAAGTTCAATTAGTATAAAATTCAGAAAAAATATTCAGTTAGGCTTCCGCTTTTCCAAATCCGAATTGCCGGGCCTTACGCTTGACCCCTGCCATCAGATTTTGTACAGCCACCTTGTCCACCTTCTTCGCCGCAGAAAGCCAGTTTGCCTTGAACTGCTGCTCGTCCTTAGCAGTTTTTTTGGTCTTCTTTAGGTTCCGCTTGACAATAGCCCAGTATTTCTCAATTGGGCGGAGCTCTGGCGTGTTGGGAGGGTTCTTGTCCTTGGGAACCACCTGCACGTTGTTGGCGGCGTACCACTCCATGGCCTTTTTACCGTAATGGCAAGATGCCAAATCCGGCCAAAACAGTACGGAACAACCGTGTTTCTTCAGGAAAGGCAGCAGACGTTTATTCAAACACTCTTTCACGTAAATTTCTTGGTTGACAGTCCCGGAAGCTATGAAAATGCTGCTTTTCAAGCCACAGGTACAGATGGCTTGCCAAACCAGATATTTCTTTGCGAACTTTGACAGTTTCGTGTGCTTGAAAATATCTCCTACCTTTCCCCTTCCTTTTGCCGTATAAAACTCCTGTCCCGGAAGCTGCTTGTAGTCGGCTTTGACGTAGGTTTCGTCGTCCATTACCACGCAGTCAAACTTCGTCAGCATCGTCGTGTACAGCCTCCGGGATCGCGCTTTGGCCGTCGTATTTTGTTTATCATCGCGATTTGGAGTCACTACCTTCTTGTAAGTCGATAGTCCGGCTCGTTTTTTGGCTCGATGCACGGTTGTAGACGATACACCCAGCTTATTTGCGGCATCTCGGAGAGATAGGTTAGGGTTTCGCTTGAAACTACCGGCAACTCTTTTTGTCGTCTCAGCGGCTTCCGGTTTTCGATTTCCCCCCGATCCAGACTTCCTGGCTGTCGACAAACGTTCCCCAAACACTTTAATTACATTTGTAACGGTTGATTTGGCAACTTTTAGCGATTTTGCCAACTTTGCGTGCGAGTAGCTCGGATTTTCGCGATGCGCGAGCAAAATTTTGATACGCTGCTCTTCTTGCTTGGACGGCATTTTGACAACTGAAGAGTGAATTCCAAAATCAAAATAGGAGCAACATTCTACACACACACACCTTCAAAATGAGGGGTGTTCAGGTTTTTTAAATGCAAAATTGAAAGAAATACGTCAAGTTGATATTGACCAAATTTTGACCGTATCGCCCTTTATTGACTATGAATATGTGAGTGCAGCATCATCTTTGCGGTGCAATTTGGAACAAAGCTGACAATCTCAAGTGACTACATTTCACATTCGCAACAACTTTACCTAAGACGGCAACTCTCTAAAGCTTAATTTGACGAAGATCGACTGCAGCGCCATCTCTGTGGCAAAATCGCGAACTAATGTGGTAGTGTAAAATGACTACATTTTATATTCCAAATTTTTTTTCCAAAGACGGTAACTCTCTAGTGCTTCATTTGGCAAAGATAGATTGCAGCGCCACCTCTGCAGCACGATTTGGAACTAATATGATAATATCAAGAGACGATTCGTTACGCACTGAGAAACTTTGTTGAATATGCCAATTTTCTACAATGAGTCTGGAATGTTTAATATGCATTTCTTTTAACATAGCGAAACTAAAACTTCCTTCCCTTTGTAGCAGATTCCCGAGGGACAATGTTACCGGAACTAGTTTTTTTTTTTTCAATGCATTTTTGAGACCAGAACCTTTCAAATGGTGCATAAACATTTACTCTAAGGTAAAATTTCGAAATTCTATAACGGTTGTGATTCGGGTCAATATTGGCACTAATGTTATGTGTCATTAACTGTTTTTAAAAAAATGTGTTTATGCTCAAATGAAGAATTCCATAAAATATTAAAAGTCAGAAAATTTCAGCCCGATTGGTTAAAAATAAAAAAGATAGCGTACATTGAAGTTGCAGCATGGGTCAGAATTGACCCCTATATCTTCGGAAGTTTAATCTCACTTTTTCTTGACAATTTTGGGTTTATCACTTTAACCTAGAATTGAATCAACTTGTTCGTGCATCATTCCGATTCAAGATGCTAATGCACTCAATGATGCTTAAATTTTAATGATGTCCGAAATAGTTGCAAAAGCTAAAAATAAAATCTCCTTCTAAACGTGGTCAATTTCATTTTTATTCCCTTCAAGTTTCATCAAAGTAAAAGAGAAAGACTGCGGCCTTTTTGGAAAGATCAAATCATGGCAGTGATTCGAAGTTACGGTTTTTCGATTTAGTCTACCTTCTTCTTTGCAACTTCATTTAACTGTGAAAAATGAACTGAGCACGAAGAAAGCAAAAACAAACAGCATGAAAATAGATCGAAAGTGGTTCTATAGATGTTGATATGGGATATGCTCGAAAAGAAAGGGCTTGAATATCGTTTGATATTGATGGTGAACAGCTTCATCGTCGCTTGATAATTATCAATTGACGATGACTTTGCCGGACCCTGGTGCCAAGCACTATGTCTAAAAACAGAACCATCGTTACTGAGTAACAAGTGAGACGATGGTTTCAAGAAGTTTCTTCATTTATTAAAGAAAGTCGTTTGGAGGGACCGATGAGAAATCCAAAGCCCACCGGCTGAAAGTCTCTTTAATAAAGACATCTAATCTAATCTAAATCCAAAGCAAACGTAGAATATTTATAATCATTAATAGAAGCCGATTGTCATACTTTTCGGAGGCAAAATTGAAAATATCCAAGTTCTCTAGACGATTGAGTCAATTTCAGATTGACTACAACAATGAAGGACATTCACGCAATTTAAAAAAAAAAGTGGTAAATATCGAAAACCGATTTAAAGTGTGAATTGATTTTTAAGCAATTGCATGCCATAAATAAATATTGGACGGGTTGAAGTACGCTGGGTCCGCTTGTTCGACCATAATTTCCTAGATGTTAAGATAAATCAAGAAGTTTGTAATAATACACAGAACTTGCAGCTAGACCTTCTCCGAGTTTGGTTCAATCTATCCGGAATAATAACTGTTCTGACAGTTATTCTTCCGGAAATTAGTTATTAGCTAGCTGAAAATCGAAAACACTTTAACACATTAAAAAACATCTGTGTTGTTACGGAATATTTGAAGCGTTTAGATATCTACCAAAATTCCTTCCTATTGATCAATCATCAGGTTTTCCAATCGACAAAGCCAAGCGATGATATTTATATGATATCATGCATCGGAATCTTGGCATTCAATCTTCGTTCCATTCGCAATCTCTTTTCCTCGTAGAGTCTAAAAATCGCATCCTACCACCCATCTTACAAATTTAAACTCCGACAAGCTCCTAAAGCTCTTAAAGCTGTTCACGTGCTCCTTCCACAAGAATTCCTACACTTACCTCTTGCCTGGGAACCTTCGGTCACTGATATGATATTGTGTCGAGCATGTGTTGTTTGCTACAGAAACCGAAAAAAAAATCATTTCTTCGTTTATTGCACAACCGTATCGGTAAAATGGTTCCTACCGCAAATTGGAATCTCTTCTTCGTTCTTTCAAGCTTGCCACTTGGGCCAAATCGGATGGTTGTTGTTGCAGTTGATATTGTTGTTTTCCCCCACACTCACAGCCAGTAGTGTTGTGTTCGAGTTGGCAGAAACGTTTGCATATACATAACTGGAAGCAAATCTGTGGGTTTTCCGTTGGCTTTAAAGAGTAGAAGAAGAAGAAGGCACGTTGCACAGCGGTGTGCGCAGAACCAGATTGCATCAGAAACGAGAGAAGCATTACGGATTTCTTTGAGAGGTTGTTTCCATTTCTTAAATTAACGTCATCAGGTCACTGGAGATCGAATGTTTAGGTATATTTGAGGCATCTGAAAACTGTTTTTGCAACTGTGCGTCATAATGGACTGTAGTGTAGAAGAATGGCCTACTTTTGCTCACCAAAAAATTGGTTAATGTGCAACTCTATACAACACTGTTGTATAGTTGCGATACGCCCTACATTATGCAATGCTTCTCTGCGACTACCAGTTAAAGTTAAATACATAAATTTAACTGCTGAAATTAATCTTTCAGTATGAAAGTGGTGATCTCCTTATTGATTTTTATATCGAAGCTAAATATACAACCATGCAACCAAAATACATATCAGCGAGTTTTTCAAGGACGAAGAAATAGCGGAACTTGGACTTTTTGAAGAATTTCATTGCTTTCCGGAACAATATTTTTGGTCCCCATTCCCTGTTGTTTCATTAGGTTCAAATAAACTTCCCTTGGAAAACCATATTTTTGCTGCTAAACAAACAAAAAAATCGAAAAAAGTACCTACTCGAGCTGCTTAAACGTTTCATGACAATTTTTTAAGAACTCCTCTACAAAGGATCGTACAAGTTGCAGCTGGCAAACTTTTTTGAATATCCGTGGAGGCCCTCATGTTATAATCTGTGCAAGTATTTGCTTAGAAAAGAATGTTAACTACGTTGATTTTTAAGATTATTTTTTTCCCCAAGGTCAGATTAGAACATTTGGCCAGTACAAACGGGAGGTGCATATGGGTAGATGTTGGCCAAATTTAGATTTTTCAGATATAATCCTAAATAGGTTATAGAGTATTTTTCATACATCTAGTAACCTTACGTCCGTGCTTCATCACAATATTTTCTATTGTGATGTGTCCAAGTCAATGGGTAAATTGAACTGAAGGTGAGTTTGAAAGAAGAGGAACTTGGAGTAGAGCACACGTACCCACTGGTTGACACTAAATATTGGCCAACATGCTTTTGCACATTTGTTTGAGGATTTGTTAAGCGACACAAATTTCCAAATCCAAAGTTCGGATGCCGTGCTGCATCAGTGCCCGGACATTTTGTTCATGAATCTGGACACTTTTCCAATAACAAAGTACCATGCAGTTATGAGCTGGTAAATTTACCATAATAGCATATTGGCGTTAAATCTGAGAAGGTTGATTCATCGATTTATTTATTGGTCAGGATCAGAAGGAATCAGTCTGTGTTAGTTTATGGTTGTCAATTTCAGGGGTAATGTCATAACAACAACGGAAACGGTTGTCAACAACCAGGGAAATGGTCCAGGAATGGTCTGTGATTATGCGGGTAGTGCTCTTATTAACATTAAATCTTTCAGTTATGTTTGGAGTTGTATTTCATCGGCGCTTCAGCAAAACAGGGAGTCTGAGGGGTATGTTAGGACGTGAAGAGGCCGCTTTAGAAAAGAATAAAGGGCGAACACGAAATTATTGCGACACATTCAACAGCGCATAACTTTTTTACCATTGGGTAAAAATCAACCAAATTTTGCTGTCAAACTCGAAGTCGTGTTTTTCGATTCAACGAAAATGGAGGTGAACCAACGCGAGTCGAGAGAACAAATTCTTTCCAAACACCTGGAATTTCCTGACCTGTCGCACCGGCAGTTGGGAAAAATGTTGAACATTCACCATTCAACCGTCTCCAGAGTGTTGAAGCGGTTCCAGGAGCGGTTGACGTTGGACCACGGCAAAGGAGCTGGAAGAAAACCGGGACCGGAGAACAAAAAGACGGAGGGAAAGGTGAAGTGGATGATTAAAGCAAATCCCAACGTCTCAAGCCGTGATTTGGCTAAAAAGATCGGCATGTCGCAGAGCTACGTCCAGAATGCAAAGAAGAGACCTGGACTACATACATACAAGGTACAGAACTTCCCAAACCGCGATGAGCGGCAACAATCGACGGCTAAAACTCGGGCACGGAAGCTCTACGAGAAGATGCCGACAAAATATGGCTGCTGTGTGATGGACGACGAAACGTATAAAAAAGCCGATTTTAAGCAAATTCCGGGGTTGGAGTTTTTCACCGTCAAGAGCAAGTTCTATGTGGACGACAAATTTAAGAAGAAGAAAATGTCGAAGTTCGCCTCCAAATATCTCATTTGGCAGGCCATCTGCTCTTGCGGACTGAGGAGTGAGCCTTTCGTGACAAAGGGCACAGTAAATGGCGAGATCTACAAATCTGAGTGTCTCGAGAAGCGCCTTTTGCCGTTCTTGCAGCAGCACGACGAAGCTCCGCTACTTTGTCCAGATTTGGCATCATGCCACTATTCTAAAAGTGTCCTGGAGTGGTATGAGGCCAATTCTGTCCATTTTGTTCCAAAGGACATGAATCCGCCAAACTGTCCGGAGCTGTGCCCGGTGGAGCAGTACTGGGCAATGATGAAGCGGGAACTTCGGAAGAGCAAGAAGACAGTCAAAGACGAGAAGGCATGTTAAGAAAATGAAAAAAAAAACTGAGAAACTGGTACCGGATGACACTGTAAAGACTTTGATGGAGGGCATCAAGCGAAAATGCGTTCAATTTTACACTCAAGGCTCCATCGATTAACTTTTCTTTTGATTTTTGAAGTAAATATATGTATAAAACTACCCTAAAATTTTGGTTTGATTCTAAATATTATAAGAAAATTGGCATGACATTTTCGGTGTCGCAATAATTTCGTGTTCGCCCTTTATTGAAACAGATCACATCAGAACAGACCGAATCGGGTCGCCACACTTTGTGCAAGAATGATAATTATTCAGGGTCGGGGACGGGTTTTTAAAACACCGCGCAAACTGGGGTTCTAACACAGGTTTGGCCTGGCTGAGGGGGCTGGGAAGTCACCACATCACGCTTACAGGTCGGCGAATCCTACAAGTTTCTATTCTGGGGATGTGCTAGCATGGGAGTGAGCTGTGAGGGCTTTGCAGCGAACTGTGCAGCGAGGGGCAGACCTAATGTTAATATATCATCTTCTTCTTTTTCAGCCACAAGTTTGATAGGAAGTTTAAACACAGTGATAGGGGAAAAAAACACGAAAATAAATACAGAAATGGTTTGAGTATACAAGGGAATAGCAGATGGAAATTGTCATTTCTCGTCGATAACGCATCAATTATGGAACGCTGTACCCGGCACAGAAAGAAATCAGAAATGTAAAAGAACACTACGGGCCATGGTAGTGTCTTTCTACCAAGAACAAAAATCAGGTTTGGATGGAAAGGCTATTTCAACAAGCCGTAGCAATCTTCCCGGAGGAGGCAACTAAAATGCAGCCGAATCAATTAGTGAATCATTACCTACAGCAACTATCGCGGCAAGGATTTTGGGAGGGAGAAGAAACCATTTACGCATTAGCAGTGACATTTGGGCTGAAGATCAGACTGAAGGAACACGGACGCAAGATGGAAATAAGCGGTATCGAAAATAGGAGGAAATGCTTGAGCATAGTGCAACCAATGGCGGCGGATGGCTCGTATAATCACTACGACAGCATAATAAGGCTGAATCCAAACCAAGGACAAAAGCGTCGTTGCTTGTCATACAAAGACCATGAATCGAATCTAGATTCTTCCTTGAGTGTACCCGTAGCGCATCAGGGCAGGGCCTCTCCGGACACACATGATGCCATGACATTGTGGTGCGTACTTTCCAACAGATGGAGCCCACAGATGCCGAAGTGATAACGCAACAAACTATACAAGACTAGTCAAATATCCAATCGAATTTTTATTGCTGCTACCTGGAATGTGTCCGGATCTTCAGACAGACGACCGCGAGAAGATAGATGCAACAAGGTGTACGCGGAGAAACGCGGTTCCACAGTTCAAACATCAAATTTTGCTTGGTTCAACGTAAATCAACTAACGCAAACAGCGCCGGAAATGGGCGGGGGCACGTCGGTCCTTGTGCGTCGTGAGTATATTGGAATGAGCAGGTTCCTACGTATCACGGATAACATTTGTATGCTGCGAGTTTCGATGATGATTTATTCATTTTCTCAATCTATGACAGCTCGTCAGGGTCACGAGCGGACCCAGAAATAGCTCACTTACTCCGATACAGAAATGGAATGAACAAGCATCAAAGAGCAAACGTGCTAATAATGGGAGATCTCAATGCTCAACAAGAGCGTTTTGCAAATGGCGAAATAGGGAAGATGTGCCTATATTGATCTCATCACTTTGCAATTCATCCTACTTGAAATAAAACGATATACGCGTGACAGAATTAGATAGTATTGTTTGTTGTAGTTATTTAACGTAAGCAAACATTATTAGAAAACGTAACCGATCCTTCAACTGCCCAATTGTTTGATTCATCGTAGGATGAATAAAGGAACAATGAGATTAATATGGAGGCAGTAACCCTAGTAAAAGATCTCACAGATACATTCAGCCGATGCAACAGTGTGTTGACAACCTGGAGCAGAGGAACGGCAATCGATAGGTTACAATAACCAAGCAACCGATGTATCGATGTGGCTCCTGGTTTTTCGGACTATTAGAGCATCCGGAAGACCTAAACCTGAAAAGAGCTCTGAAGATCGCAAAGAAGGAAAAGGATAACGCATATTAAGAACATCTAGAAAATAAGATATACAAGTTCTTCGAAAACGTCAGTACGCGTACACCATTAGAACGACTACGACTAACGTATCGTTATCTGAAGCAGTATCGCCGGCGACAAAACCAAAAAAAGAACAGGTACATTTCTGTACGAGAGTGGGAACCTGCCCTGAAAGAAAGTTCCAGTTCACACGACATACCGCTAATAACCGAGGATTTTCCTCCGCCATCTGAAGCGGGACCAACAATAGGTGATGTGGAAAGAATAGCGCTACAGTTGAAGAATAACACAGCAGCATGCACAGGTGGAGTAGAACCAGAATTGATCCACTATGGACCGGAGTCCTCACATACATCATCTGATAGAATCATGTGGATCAATTAAGTACCGCGTGGCATAATTGAGACCCTACAGGTACCGATCCCTAAAACACCTTGTCCCAAAGGTTCAGAGGAATACCGTAAAATAACATTGTGTCAGTCCGTTTACAAAATCCATGCCCGGTTTTTGTTAGAACAGTTGGAATTCTTCTAAGGCGATGTACCAAATTACCAATTCGCGTAACACCGAAACCGCTCCGCTGAAGACCAAATCTTCGTTGTCAGACAGGTACTGGATGAACGCTGGAGAAAAGGCAGAATAACATACATCCTGTCGCTAGATCTGCGACAAGCCTTCGACCGCATAGACTTGAGATGTGTACCAGAAGCGCTCAGTAAGTTAGGAGTACCAGCATATCTGATGAATCGAATTGTTAACTGCTGCATGACAGATAGAACATCTCTTCAGTGGTTTGGTCAAAGGACAGAGGAATATACCAAGGTGAGCGGAATTAAGCAAAGATGCCCGCTATCCCCCAAATTATTCGTATACTTGTTGGATCAAGCACTTATCCAAATACAGCACGAAATGCCGGAACTACCACTTGGGCAGATCGATCGTATCCGACTTCCTTGTTTGAGAGTCTATGCAGATGACATAATAGCGTTATTAACTCATCCTACACAGATTGATCGGCTGATATCAATTCTTACTCCAGCTCTACAAGCGTGTGGATTAGACCTCAACGTGGCTAAGGCGGAAGGGACCCATCAGTAACGGTGGCACAGGAAAGCCCCCCCTCCCCCCCTCAAGAACACTTTGGGCCATACAACTTACGGATAGTAACAAAGATGCGATACTTAGGAGTAAAGGGTGATTCGATCAAATTTTGGTCTACTTAAACTTGACGCATTTCCTTTAATCGAGCATTGCAAAAAATTGCACACCCCTCATTTTTAAGATGTGTACGTGAAGCATCAGGCCTCTATTTTGATTTTGAGATGAGCACTTCAGTTATCAAAATATCGTCGAAGGAAGAGAAGCAACGCATCAAAATTTTGCACGTGCATGGCGAAAATCCAAAATACTCTCACGCCAAGTTGGCGAAATTGTTGAATGTAGCTAAATCAACTGTTACCAAGGTATTAAAAGTGTTCGGTGAACGTTTGTCGACCGCCAGGAAAGCTGGATTGGGAGGAAATCGAAAGCCGGAGACCACAGCGACGACAAAAAGAATGGCCCGTTGTTTCGAGCGGAACCCCAACCTCTCCGTCCGAGATGTCGCAAAGAAGCTGGGAGTGGCGCCAATAAACCGTGGATAGAGCTAAAAAACGAGCTGGACTGTCGACTTACAAGAAAGTGGTGACTCCAAATCGCCACAATAAACAAAACACGTCGGCCAAAGCACGATCGCGAAAGTTGTACACGACGATGCTGACGAAGTTTGATTGCTTGGTACAGGACTATGAAACTTACGTCAAGGCAGACGTTAAACAGCTTCCTGGACATGAACTTTATACGGCAACCGGACGGGGGAAGGTGGCAGATATTTTCAAGCACATAAAACTGTCAAAGTTCGCGAAGAAATATCTAGCGTGGCAGGTCATCTGTACCTGTGGCTTGAAGAGCAACGTTTACATTGCAACCGGAACCGTCAACCAGGAAATTTATCTGAGCGAGTGCCTACAAAAACGTCTACTGCCTTTTCTGAAGCGACACAATTGTTCCGTTCTATTTTGGCCGGATTTTGCATCTTGTCATTACGAAAAAAAAAGCCATGAAGTGGTATGCTCCCAACAACGTTCAAGTAGTGCGCAAGGACAAGAACCCTCCCAACACGCCAGAGCTCCGCCCAATCGAACAATACTGGGCCATCGTCTAGCAGAACATTAAGAAGACTCAAAAAGCTGTTGTGAGCGAGAAACAGTTCGAGGCAAACTGGCGTTCTGTGGCGAATAAAGTGGACAAGAAGACTGTACAAAATCTTATGGCAGGTGTTAAACGAAAGACCCGGCAATTCGCATTCGGTAAAAAGGAAGGTTAGCTGAATATTTCTCCTGTATTCTGTATTAACTGAGCTTGAAAAAGAAAAATAATTTGACTTATTAATAAAAACTTTGATCGACTCACACACATTACTGTTTGACCAAAGTTTGATCGGAACACCTTTTATGTCTCACAAGTTCCTTAAATTGCCGAGAAGCAGTTGCGGACCGTATATCAAAGGCCTTCAGATTGCACCGAAGTGTGTTGAACTTTAGTAAATCTTTTAAGCTACGGTGGAAAACGGCGGCTCGTATTTACCACACGGTAATAGCTCCAATCGTGCTGTATGGCCTGAAAGTTACAACACTAACGAAACGAAAATGCGAACGGCATGGAGAAAACGATAGTCTCTGACTTATACAACAGTTCCTCAGAACGTCAATCGTAGGAGGAGGAACCGGTGGAAGTAGAAACGATGTTAGAAGGTATGACGATAGTGCGGAAAATGCGAATTGCCCGCATATTATATTGGGCCCATCTACAGAGAACGGAAGACGAAGAAGTGCAGAAAATAGCTTCGGAATACATGATAGCAGCACCGTTGAAACGAGGAAGGCCAGGTTTCAACTGGGCAGATTGTGTGGAACAGGACATACTGTGCACAAAAATATCAACCGAATACGTTCGTGAAGTAGCCGATAATAGTGATAGTATCAAAACATTCCTAAACAACATGGTAAAATCCATATCGGAAGAAGTTCCTGAGCCGGATCATTATGAGGAAGATTTCATAGGATTTTCAGACTCGGACGAAGAAGAGCAGATATTCCAAGGGATACAACTCCATAGTTCTGACTTGGATTCCATATCCGATGATATACCATCGGACAGTGACTTCAAATAAAGGACAGGCAGTCACACACCCCAGTGAGCGTCAACAGGAATAAAAATGAAGCTCCAGTACAGAAAAGCATTACAAGAAACAAAAAAAAATAAAAAGAAAAGTTAGTAATAGTAGAAGTAGTAGAACAGTAGAAGTAGTAGAATAGTAGAAGTAGTAAAATAGTAGATCTAGCAAAATAATAGAGGTAAGGTAGTAGAGAGGGAAGGCGGTGGGGGAATTGGGTTTTGTGGGTGCTTTTTGGGTTGGGGGTTGTGTGGGGGGTTGGTGGTTGGTGGGGGGACATGTTAATCGGTCCCATTCTGAAAAGTTTATGATGTTTCAAAGTATTCGCTATGAAGTTTTCATATTATTTTGGCCAATTGAGTGCAATACAAAATACTAAAGACTAGCCGTTTTACACACGGATTTTCCCAACACTTCAGTTAGGCATAACGATGCATTAATGTACCAGAAACTGGACGGACACCTGCGCCTACCCAGTGGAGGACCCGGATACGACCACCCACTGTGTGTCTAGAGTATCGCACAAGTTAAATTGTGCAAAGGGGAAGGATTAATAGGCAGCATAGACCCGGCGGGGAGTAGTCCCCGGATACGCCTAAGTTGAAGGCACGATTGATGCACCTAACAATAACAATTACAATAACAATAACAAAAGGGAGGTGCATATGCATAACTCATATGTCAAAACACATTTTTTCAACACTCATTGTAATTCTCAGCCAGTGCTGATAGAATGTCGTTTCAGGTCATTTTCCTCATATTCAAATCTGAAAATAGTTTCGCCCTTGCTACTGCCCCTGTACATAGCTTGAATTGGCTTTATCTTGTGCCATTTGTGCTTTGGCTTACGTACATCTGTATCCAGATATAAAGCAATAATTCTCACTTGTTACATAGCTCTCATGGTCTGCTAACTGAGTTGAAAACTAGTTTAAATCGAGATTATAGAATTTGCATATTTTAATTACTTACGAGTGCTTCTGCTTGGTTGAGCAAGTAATTCTATCTGGGTCTGAGATGGATGGATGTGGTGAAATTAAATCTTCATTCGGTAAACAAGTTGAATTCTGAAGAGGATTATGAATTCTGCAGATTCAAAATTGTTATGGATATGAATGTCAAAAATGGTTCGTTGGAATCTTGTCGAGTTCAGGAGGTCTTCAAATTAAAATGTTTATACTATGTATATCACTGTGAAGCTCTAAATCAATAAACTGTCCTGGATGAGCATTTATTGAACAAACCAATGACTCTTCAAGAAAGCTTCTACATCAACATCATACCTTCAGAGTCATGTTTTACTTATCTAATGAGACTTAAGTTCAGACCTAACTAAGAAGTTTTCATTTCTTCTCCAGCCAATTGGGAAAAAAAAACAATTGAAAACTTCAATTTTCTATGTTCAGAACCGGAATCGAACTTCCCCACTTCCCCAATGGTCTGGTTGCAGAGCCTTCCGTTAAACAACTTACACAACGAAGCCCCCCTATTGATACCGAACGAGAGGAAAACTAGTTTGAATGACAAGTTTAGAAATAGAGTCCAGAATTAAATTCCGATCGTCCCACTGACATCAGCAGCTTTTCTTAGGGCTCTTGAATTTGCATTTCAAAAGCTCCCTTCCCGGTTCCACCAGTGATTATATTTATGACTACTCACAAAGTGATTAATCCCAGACCCCTGAATATTTATCTCGATATGAAGCTGCTCGGTTGCAGGCCTAGGACACGGACGAATCAACTGGCAATCCGATCGTCTTCAACTCACTCACGCACTGGAAAGCCCGTTCGACCTGAAGCGTATTTAAATATGCAAATTGCAATTCCAAACATCCTAAATTCCATAAACATTCATAATAAGTTCGAATCAAATTCGCACAACTTGGTCGTCTGTCGTTTCGCCTGGTGGATGTTGGTCTAGCTACGTTCGAGACTCGGAGCAACAATGGCAATTTTTCACCACCACCGTAGTCATCTGCGCTGTCCAGGAGCCATCAATGAACAATGAATTCTATACTCCGCATCCAATTTCCATTTTTGGCCTCCGGGGAGCTTCTTTACATATTTTTTCATGCATTCTGTTGCTGGCGATGGTTTCCATTCGATGAAGAGAATTTTCCTTTAGAATAAGAAAGGCGTCGCCTGTGGGGCTTTCGAGAGAAAACGAGCTGTAACGAACTTCTATGTCGTTCGTTTGAAAATGGATATTTGATTAATATTTTCAGGTGCTATTGGATCTCATATCATAGAGGTAGACCAAAATGTTGGCGTTGATGAAACTGAAAACATTTTCAACAGAGTCATTTTATATAATCCCCCAATGGAAATGATACTCGAAAGAAGAAACTTCTAAAGAGAGATTTATATTTCCTTTCTATTACTTAAACACACATTTGGGGTCATTTCCATTTCTTCACAGCACAGAAATAATATAGTAGACGAAATGCAGCTTGTCTGGAGGTCGAGCTTACGATTACAAGCCAGGCAAATGTCAACGAAATTTATTTTCAAAGGAGGAGGAATATTTATCTTTTCAGTTGATTTTCATTGGTTTGTCTTTATTCAATCTGAATACGATAAATACTAGAATTTCAAAGATCTTCTGAAAAAATCTACTTGAACATGAAGAAATTTGGGATAATTCACTTCCTCCATGCAAGAGTAACATTGCCAAAACCATCCATGTTTATTCAGTTTTATTAAAGGTTTATGAAAGCCACTAGAAATCAATGTGGAATTATTTTGGCAACAAGATAGGCTTGTCGATAATGACCTATTATAGATAAAAACCTTAAAACCTCTTCTCAAATTTCTTTTACTACTATCAAAGGTTTTATTTCGACTTATGAACTCGTAAAATGCTGTTTAGAAATGCCCTTTTTTGGACTCATTTTTATTATCTTATTATGGTCCGTTGAAAAAGCATTTTAAAACCATTTTGCCTCCAGTAAACGCATAAAACGGCAAATTGGAATTGAGGGTTTTAAAACGGCAAAAAACATGATCAAATAGTTTTATAGTAGTCATTGCAAAATTGTATTGGCTTTTTGACAAAACTGTGATTATTTTCCAATCGCCATATTAAAATATCTATCTATCTATATATAGACTAATCCAGTAAGTATAAGCACACTTTCAAAATAACAAAAAAGTCATGTTTGTTTTAGTTTTAATAATTTTATTTGGGATCTAAAGAAAGAAGAAATTAAAAAAAAAAAGATGTTGTTTTTTTTTTTTTTTGGATATTTGTATTTGTGTTTACTCTCGTTTAATCAAAATATTTAATCATAGCCAAGACTGCACAGTGGTACTTCCCACCATTTTGACCACTTTTGGCCAATCTTTCATACAATTTTGGATGTCGTCCGCTTGTTTTATGAATTTTTGAAGCTTTGCTTTGGTTAAAGCCCAAAAAGTCTCGATTGGCCGGTTAAAATGGTTGAAAATCAGATAGCGGATGACAACGATGCAAGGACTTCCTATGTTATGGGCGAGAATGTATTTCGGTCGGAGGTGTAGGAATTGCGATGACAATCGATTCGGGAGCCGCAGCGAATCTTATTGATCTTCCCACGTGGGAAAAGCTTCGGGCATGCAAGGCAAAGCTGAAGTTTGACAGCCAAGTTGATCGCTCATTCAAGGCATATGGGTCATCACGTCCACTCGATATAGTTGGCATGTTCACAGCGGAAATCGAGGTAGATGGAAATAAAGTTGAAGCTGTATTTTATGTCACCCGAAATGGGTAACAGAGTCAACTGGGAGACGAAACGGCTAAGAAACTGAAGGTTTTGAAGATTAGGTATAATGTAGGATCAATTTACCAATCACCAGGAGTATTTTCTAAAATCAAGGGCATTTTGGTGGAAATCCCAGTAGATCCAAACATAAAACCAATAAAGCAGCCTTATAGCCGTGCCCCTTTGGCTCTAGAGGAAAAGATTGCTGAGAAACTACAAAATCGGTTAGACCGAGATATTATTGAACGAGCTCAATAACCTTCAGCGCGGGTGTCTCCTATTGTGCCTATCTTGAAGGACAATGGAGAGATTAGACTCTGTGTTGATATGCGCAGAGCAAACCAAGCTGTCGTCAGAGAAACTCATCCACTGCCAATTGTAGAGGAACTTTTCGGCGGAATAAATGGCGCAACTCATTTTTCGAAACTGGACATTAAGGAGGCATACCATCAGATTGAATATCCTGAGCGATCACGAGAGATCACTACATTCATTACAAATCAAGGCCTGTTCAGGTAATGTATTCGTACTTTTGTTGGTTTTTATATAACCTTTCTGAATAGAACAAAAAGCTGGTTAATCAACGATGTCATTTGTATTTTTGTATTATTTTAAATAAAAAATTCGTGAAGTCATTCTTTTTATACAGGTTCAAACGCCTTATGTTCGGAATAAGCTGTGCTCCAGATTTATTTCAAAAGGTGATGGAAACTATTGTCGCAGGATTGGAAGGAGTGGTTGTTTATCTAGACGACCTAATGGTTACAGGACGATCTCAAACTGAACACGATGCGAGATAATAAAAAACTGCAAAACCACTTGCAAGAATATGATATTCTCTTAAATGATGAAAAATGTGTTTTCAACGTATCCAAGATAGAATGTTTAAGGCACGAGTTGTCCAGCGAAGGTATTCGTCCAACGGACTTAACTAAACTTCGCCTTCCGTCGGGGGTGACACATCTCCGTCACTTGCTGCATCGCCGTCAGCACTTCCTTCGCGGTTTTAGTCCTCTTCCTGTACTCCATTTAGATATTGATCGAAGTGCTGCTTCCACCTTTCGGTCGCCATAATCATAACCAAATAACCATATTGACGCATATTTAACATATTTATCTAATACTAATGCTGGCCATCTTTGTCTGATCTTTGCCATTAAGTCCAATCGGTTCATGTATGCTAGTCCAAAGCGTCATCTTTTGGTTCTCTGTGTAATAACAGCTGATCTGACAGCAACGGAGTAGCAACCTCGTGCGGTCAATCATGCTCATTATCTTGCTTATGCTCATAGAAACGGATAGAATCATTGAATGGGATAAGACAACTGAAACTTCTCGCTCTGATTAGCATGCTGTCTTGCTTTCTCACACGCTTATCAAATGACTGGTCTGAAAGTCAGATACGATTCGTCTCGTCTCGCCGGATAATATCGTAGCATGTGTTCCATTAAAATCTATCGGATACGAAAACAATATTTTAAAATACTGAATCAAACCTTAACATCTATTCTCAATAATACGAAAGGACAGTACCGTAAAACGGGATAACATTGGTCAGGGGGTAACATTGATCGGTATGGCCCAGTTCAAATAAACATTTTTTGTTGATACATTATGTTCTAACTATGAATTGTATTTCTTAATCTAGTATTATTTGGCTTTCGAAAACTAAAGAATGTGCACACCAGAATGTAGTCGTCGGAAATGCCCTAATGCAGTCTTCTCCGTGTACGCTTTGCTTATCCGATCACTACTACATGCATATTAATGTATGTGTGCTATGATGAAGACGTCGTTTGGCTACAGTAACCTTTATTCAGTAAAATGGCGTCGAATCAAGAACGCGTACGCGAAGCAATTTTGCACAAAAGAGTGGAAAATCCAGATATGTCGCACGGCGATATTGCCAAGTCATTAAAAATCGCAAAATCGACGGTTACTAAAGTGCTAAAAAAACTTTCAGCAGCGCTTAACTTTAAAGAGAAAGGTCGGTTCCGGAGGTAACCATGATTCTCGTTTCGTCGCGGAGAGGAAGAAAGTGATTAAAGAATTTAAGAAGAAACCGAATATCTCCGTTCGTGATGTGGCGAAAAAAGTGAAAATGTCTCCATCGTTCGTCCAGAAAGTGAAGAAAAGTGCAGGCTTGAAATCATTCAAAGTAGGTGTTGCTCCAAATCGTAACGACAGCCAGAACAAGAGCGCAAAATCTCGATCGAGAAAATTATATGACACTATGCTGAAGGAATACGACTGCATAATATTGGACGACGAAACATATTGCAAAGCTGACTTTAAGCAGATACCGGGACTACAGTTTTATACCTCGTTGCAAAGAGGAAATGTTGCTGATCGTTTTAAGCAAAAAAAATTGTCGAAGTTCCCAAAAAAAATACCTCGTATGGCAGGCAATATGTGGATGCGGTCTCAGAAGCGACATCTTCATCACGACTGGCACTCTAAATGGACAAATTTACGTAAAAGAGTGTCTGAATAAACGACTGTTGCCGTTCATTCGGGAACACAACGGTTCGGTGCTGTTCTGGCCTGACCTGGCATCTTGCCACTATGGAAAACTGGCTAAGGATTGGTACATTGCTAATGGTGTAAATATTGTCCCAAATTATTGCAATCCGCCAAATTCGCCAGAACTCCGTCCGATCGAAAAGTATTGGGCTCTGGTCAAGAGGAATCTTCGAAAAACGAATAGCGTAGCAATTGATGAGAAAAGCTTCAGGCGTAACTGGCAGAAAGCTGCAAAATTGGTGACGGATGACACTGTGCAAAAACTGACGGAAGGTGTCAAACGAAAGGTGCGGGCATTTGGATATAACAGGTCAAATTGACTTAACTGTATATGTTTTATATTTGTATTTTTATGAAGTCTTAAATAAATGATTTACTTTTGATTTTCTCATATTTTCCATTTAATACCACTAATTTCCCGTTGACTACTTTTTGGTGAGCACATTCTTTATAGCATTGGTTTAAATATAAATTTTTTTGATTGCCAAGAACTGAAAATTGAATTGCGCATAGCTTTTTCAAATTTTAGCAAGCGAGAAAAAGCAATCAATGCTTGTCTAATAGTTAAAATTACAGGTTGAGAGACATTTTTTAACCTAGATTTCACAGTGAAGTTTGACAGCTATGGCCATTTGGCCATATTCTGGTTTGCATGGCAGCCAATAGGTTTTATGGAGGTTCTCAAGTGATCATAGCATCTTTCACTAGAACATTTTCAAAATCTTTATGTACTTATTAAGGATTTATTAAATTGTTTTCACAACTGTCTATAGAGTGGGCCATTTTGTACAAATTTCGGCTTTAAATAAGCATAGAGGAGGTGTTGGTAGAGAAAACAGTTTTGATTGTAGTTTTATCAACAAAGCCGGGAAAAGTGCTATACGGCTGGAATAAAACTAGAATTGTTACTTGGGTAAGGATGTTCCAGAGAACGTGAAATTCAAGTTTACAACCAAATATCCGGCCGGAGTCGTGGTTTTCGGGGCAGTTGCGTCCAATGGCTTGAAAATGCCTCCAGTATTTATCAAAGCTGGATTAAAAGTTAATACCGAGGTTTACATGAACATTTTGAAGGACCACGTTCTGCCATGAATGAAAACCAACTTTGGAGCACACCAACACGTTATTTTCCAACAGGACGGAGCACCGTGTCATACCCCAAAAAGGACTCAAGCGTGGCTGAAGGAAACCATGGAAATTTGGCCGAAGGATAGTCCTAGCAGCCCGGACTTGAATCCTTTGGATTATTCAACATGGGCATATGTTCAGGCTAAGGCCTGTGAACGTTCGCACTCCAGTGTTGGCGCCCTGAAAGCTTCCATTACCAAGGCATGGAACTCGATGACTGACTCATACATTGAGAAGGTATGCTCTCGATTCCGTCCCCGTTTGGAGAAGGAGATCGAGAAAAATGGTGGATATATTGAGTAATGTAATCATGAAAGGCTTAATAAAGGATTCTTTAAATAAAATTATGATTTTTTGATCATTTTCTATGAAAAAAACTTATTTCAAACTGAGGTATGGATTTTTGCATTTTTTAGATGGGACATACTGTAATCAATTCCGCTGTTAAAATTACCCAGCTGAAATAAACCAAGACTGAAAAAAGGTGAAAACTATTGTGAGACACATTGTGTGTGTGTGTATATGTGTATATAAACAATCCAACGCTCACCGTCCGGCAGTCCGACACGATAAATATTTTTAGCCCGGGAGTTGGAAGGTGATAGCTCTGTTGGGTTCCAGTGACCCATTTTAGAATGCCTGGTTACTCACGTCCATTCCGAGGTCACTTTCACTTACAACAAGCCCCGCATAGACACAGTACAAACATCAAATGGATATAGGTACTGTGCATACACTTCCATCATCAAATCTTATTGTTTTGAGGATGGCACGTATATAGTAGTATCGTTCAAATTTAGATGGATCTCACCGGAAATTGTTGCTGATGTACAGTCTTCATTTGGACGGCTTCCCTGTGATGTTATTTATGTGTCTACAGAAGTAGCACTCCGCTACTCGGTAAATATTTTCACATCATCCTTTTTGTAAAACAACCCAAATACAATTAGTACTTCGCGCACAAATGCAATACAATCATAGGTAAAAAAAGCACTTCCGAGAAGAAATTTAACTTGAAAATCACAATCATTGTTCAACGGAAGAAAAAAAACTTCACAGCTCTCCATCTGTACATTACGTGGTGAGTGCATCTGAAATTATATGCCAGCCACTCACACGCGCATGCCCGTTAGCTTCGTTCTTTGCTTCTGACCAGCAAATGGCTGTTTTCTACATTGCACTGGTTTTCTTTTTTCTCTCTCCACACTCTGTCAATAATCAAAATCCCCCGCTATGCGGCGACTCTATATCGATTCCTAAACTGCTTATAGTAATCTATTCACTCGCGACAGAGCGGAAAAATACTCTAATATAATCATGTATGTCCGCGTGACACAATACTAAGTACTAACAAACACTACTCAGCTGATAGTAACTCTTCCTCCGGGTGCGAGAGCGAAGCACGAAAAAGAAAAAAACGGGGAAAAACTACCGGCCATGACAAATTTCGGGAGAGAATCGATTATATTCACTACATCTTACACAAAGCACAGGGAGATTTCACTGTTCGTTTAGGTTGAATTACGAATATATTTTTGATTTTATTTTTGCGAAAAGGACGCAGCAAAAACAAAACACGTCAGTTTCCAAGCACGGCTTGCTGCGATTCCCAATAATTAAAGTTGCACAATATACCTTTATTTTCTCTATCCGTTTCGAAAAGTAATCCGTAAATGTTAATTTCCGCGACATCGTGACAAACCTCGTTTGAAAAATTGAAAACGATCTGTTTGAGCACAGCTTAAGATTTCATTAATAATAATTAAAAAAAAAAAATTCATGGTGAGACACATTGTACACTTATATTGATTACCTGTATTTGTCATTTAACTTTACTTTCAACTTGTTTATTACTAGCTGTGTTGCTTGGGTGGGGCCTTGATTAAAGGGAAAAGATAGAAATAAATTGTGATCAGTGATTTTTAAAAAAAATCTCATGGATGTCCACTTTTTGCACTTTTTTGCTACAACTTGTCACAAAATCGACGTAACTTCGCGTACTTGGCTTTCTCATTGAGGCAAAGGGGCAATCTGACAAACATTAAAAATAAATAAAAATAAATGAAACAAACTTTAAAATGCTTAAAATAAAGTCAAAAGCTAGGGAGAGGGGACTTTTTTTAAATGCCTTTTTTCAAAAATTCATAACTTCTGAACAAATTCACCGATTTTGACGATTGACTTATTTGAAGAGTCAACCATAAAAATCAATTAAATTAAAAATAAGTAAAAGATTTTTGATGTTATTTTTAAGTTATTTAATCAAGTATTTATTTTCTTTGAATCTCCATTTTTGTTCCTTTGAAACATTTTACGTATTTTAACTCATCCTCGTCATTTTTTGTAGCATTTAAGTATTTCTCCCAGAATTTGGATACCAAATTAAATTATTTGAAAGATTCCAATTGCTTTTACCATTTTTAATGATCAGCATAAACTGGTGCTCAACACTAGTATTTCAACAACGACCGCAATCAAGTGATAAAGCTGTTTCACAAGGAAAGTGCTTTTGGCAGTAGCATCGTCATCGTCCTAGCTGCCTCCCTCCTCCTTCTTTATCGTCGCCCCCTTTACAAATGGTTATGGGTGGGCAAGTTTTCTGCAACTGCAATCACTTTTTTCCCTTTCAAAGAAGTGCACACTAGGTGCGTTAGAAATTTGCAACCAGAGTGATGATGGCACTGCTATTTATTGGAGGAGAAGTTTCAGATTTGCTCAGCACGATGTTATTCAAATCGCTTAACAATAAGAAGAAGCTTTCAAACTCGAGCAAATCAAGCGAAGAAAATCACAGTCCAATGCAAATTAAAACAATTTTCCATTCCCTGCGGCTCTTTTTTGCAGATGTGAACGAGTGTTTGCTGCGCAACGGTCATGGTCCCTGCCAGGATACATGCATCAACACTTGGAGTGGCTACCGATGCAGCTGTTCGGGCTTGCCGGGAACTCGCCTCTCGGACGACGGACACAGCTGCGAGGACATCGACGAGTGTACGGTCAACAACGGTGGCTGCTCGCATACCTGCCTCAACACTCTGGGGAGGGCATTCTGTGTATGTCCCGAGGGCTACATGCTGGACGACGACTGGAAGACCTGCATCGACATAGACGAATGTTTGAATCAGAAATCGATTAGACAGGAATTTCGCTGCCATGGAAACTGCGTGAATACGATCGGTTCTTACCGGTGTCTGCTGGAGGATGTGATGGAGGGTCGAGTCTATGGAAGCGGTCGGGATGCCAATGGCCGGTTGACCGTGCAATCGGACGACGAGCTGGACGATGAAAGCGACGACGATACCCTCTGCCCGATGGGGTATTATTTCAATACGACAATGGGTGACTGTCAAGGTAAGGTATTCGGTGGAATGTATTTAGATTGTCTGGTCGAGAGGAAGAGCGGGTCTGGCGTGTGATTTAATATATTGTCCTTATGTGGAGAGAGTATTTGACTGCAGTTAAATTTTCTAGAGCGCACCAAGTGGATGAATTGATGTAATCAGCTGGTACAATTATTTAAATGTCATTGTTTAGCCTATTAGAGATTTAGCTTTAGCTTACTGAGGTTATGGACCTAAGTCCAATGAAGAAAGGTGAAATTGATAAAATTTTAAAAACTGCATCAAACGAGGACGTGAATACATTTTTTCAATTGAATTTTCAATGTTTTAGAAAGTTTGACAATTTGTTCACAAGTTTTTTTTTAGCTTGGGCCTCTAAAAGTTGATTTAAGCACGGTTCTATCAAACTTGAAGAAATCTTTCGGATTGGCTTTTTTGTCAATTTTCCTAGACATAGAATATTATTATACTTGCTTGAATACCCAAGCAACAGTTTGTTATGAAAAAAAAAAAAAAAAAAAAAAAAAAAACAAACTATGAGAGACAGTGCAATATGGTTGTTTGAAGTGTTTACGTAGAACTACTGAAAAGCTGTTTACTCTTGTTCTTATCATAATTATTCGTTATCATAATAATCGGGATTTCCTTCAAGGAGAGCGTACCGTTGAAGAAAATTCAATCGTCAATAATAATTGGTGGAACGTAATAGTGATACCCCTTTTTCAAACAGACGTATCTGATTTTGTAAACAAAGAGGGGAAGTAAGATTTAAACGTTAAATTCTTGAAACCCTCACCACTTTCATGCAAACTAGGGTCAACAACACAAGGAATAACATTTACCTAACATTATGGTGATACTACTTTCCGTGAGGGTTCTGAGAGTTTGGAGAAATTTACGTTTGAATCTTATTTCCCCTTTTCGTTTCCAAAATCAGATACGTCTGTTTGGAAAAGTACTTCAATAGTTTTCAACTCAATATTATTTATTATGAACATAGCAAAAAAATTTTAGAAACATTTCCAATCGTTTTTTTTTTTAATTTTCTCATTATTTTATTGTCAGAAAGTTGAAATTTTAAATTTTAAATGTACTATCGCAAATACGATCTTAAATTTATCACATTATAATGCTCTGAACTAAATTCTGTTACAAATATGACAAATCGTATGAAGCATTTCAATATTTTACCTAAGTTTATTCTACGAATTCCTTGTAGCTCTGGACGCTGAAGCATAGAAAATGTGATGTTTCTCCATCCCCTAAGAGTCATCAACTCAGGTAGAATATGCTGATATAGTGGTGAAACTTCAGCGCATGCTGAAAATTTATGCTTGATTGTTTCCTCAGCTCCACAGGCCTCACAGTCAGGATTTGGGCGTCGATTTTCTCTGAAAACTAAAGCATTGTGTCCAATATTTCTGTTGCAAAGTAAATAATAAACAGCTTTCTCCTCTGATGATCGTTCTTTGTGTACTATATTCTTCTAGAACCTTACCCAATTCCGATTTACGTTAAGCTCTATTCTGTTAACGGGTAATTCGTCCAGTGAATTTTCGTATAGTCCTCTTGCCGTCGCATTTGCAAGAATTCTATATGGAGTTTTATGGTACAATTTCATTATCACCTTTAAATCGCCTAGTTCCACGGAAATTCTACCAATATCTCTTCTGCGAATATCGCGAATGTAATCCTGCTGGTACGGAAGCACATCTTTTGTTATTAAAAACCGATTTAAAAGCAAAGATTTGCTTTTCTTCAACGGACAATGTAGACCTAAACCTCTTTGTCGTTTCTGCTTAATTATTTGCTCGTATCTCACTCGATGTTGTACTCTATGCCTAATGAAAGTGCAAATTTGCTGCTTAATTCGTTTGCCTACGGATTCAGGTAAAGGGAATATCGATGACAAATACCATAACTTTGAGCAAATGAATGTGGTCAGGAGCCAAACCCGTTGTTTGATGTCTATTGTCCTCGATCGGTTGATCCACAGAAGAGCGTTTATGCTTCTCCACAGTTTTTCCCAGTTAAGCTGCATACTTTCTTGGAGACTATCTTTGTATATTACTCCTAGGATACTAATCTGATCATGGACCAGCAACTCTTCAGGTGTGTTGAAGTTGTTTCCAATTCGTAACGCGACAGTTTTCCTTAGATTCAGCCTAGCACCAGACTCCATTCCAAAATCTTCGTTTATAATTCTCGGCACTTTCGATGGATCCTTCAGAATGATTGTGACATCATCTGCGTATGCTGAAACTATTTCTCCATTTCCGTTGCTGATGGCTGATATGTAAAGGGCGAACACGAAATTATTGCGACACATTCAACAGGGCATAACTTTTTTACCATTGGGTAAAAATCAACCAAATTTTGCACACTTTCTCATTGATGTGTATTGTTTACATGCTGTCAAACTCGAAGTCGTGTTTTTCGATTCAACGAAAATGGAGGTGAACCAACGCGAGTCGAGAGAACAATTTCTTTCCAAACACCTGGAATTTCCTGACCTGTCGCACCGGCAGTTGGGAAAAATGTTGAACATTCACCATTCAACCGTCTCCAGAGTGTTGAAGCGGTTCCAGGAGCGGTTGACGTTGGACCACGGCAAAGGAGCTGGAAGAAAACCGGGACCGGAGAACAAAAAGACGGAGGGAAAGGTGAAGCGGATGATTAAAGCAAATCCCAACGTCTCAAGCCGTGATTTGGCTAAAAAGATCGGCATTTCGCAGAGCTACGTCCAGAATGCAAAGAAGAGAGCTGGACTACATACATACAAGGTACAGAACTTCCCAAACCGCGATGAGCGGCAACAATCGACGGCTAAAACTCGGGCACGGAAGCTCTACGAGAAGATGCTGACAAAATATGGCTGCTGTGTGATGGACGACGAAACGTATATAAAAGCCGATTTTAAGCAAATTCCGGGGTTGGAGTTTTTCACCGGCAAGAGCAAGTTCTATGTGGACGTCAAATTTAAGAAGAAGAAAATGTCGAAGTTCGCCTCCAAATATCTCATTTGGCAGGCCATCTGCTCTTGCGGACTGAGGAGTGAGCCTTTCGTGACAAAGGGCACAGTAAATGGCGAGATCTACAAATCTGAGTGCCTCGAGAAGCGCCTTTTGCCGTTCTTGCAGCAGCACGATGAAGCTCCGCTATTTTGGCCAGATTTTGCATCATGCCACTATTCTAAAAGTGTCCTGGAGTGGTATGAGGCCAATTCTGTCCACTTTGTTCCAAAGGACATGAATTCGCCAAACTGTCCGGAGCTGCGCCCGGTGGAGCAGTACTGGGCAGTGATGAAGCGGGAACTTCGGAAGAGCAAGAAGACAGTCAAAGACGAGAAGGACATGTTAAGAAAATGGAAAAAAAACTGAGAAACTGGTACCGGATGACACTGTAAAGACTTTGATGGAGGGCATCAAGCGAAAATGCGTTCAATTTTACACTCAAGGCTCCATCGATTAACTTTTCTTTTGATTTTTGAAGTAAATATATGTATAAAACTACCCTAAAATTTTGGTTTGATTCTAAACATTATAAGAAAATTGGCATGACATTTTCGGTGTCGCAATAATTTCGTGTTCGCCCTTTAATCGATGAAGGGTTGTAGGTACAATACAAAAAGGATCATGCTCAAAGGGTCCCCTTATCTTACAGATCGATTAATGTTGATTGATTCTGAGAGTTTGCCATTGATTAGTATTTGGGACTTTGAGAGTCTCGTAGTTAGCGTTAGAAAGTTGATAAAGCCTTCGTTAATTCTCATTTTACTCAAAGTCGATAGGAGAAAATTGTGGCTTCCCTGGCCAAAAGCATTATTCAGGTCACAAGCGATTATAAGACTGTTATGACCTGCTCGACGTGCCTCTCTAATTTCATCGCGAATCAAACAATATATAACAATATGCTTCGAATATATTTCGGCTACCATTGCTACATTTTTGGTTGTCCGATAAGAGATTTGGTGTAACCTTAGTTAACCGATCTTTGAGAATGCGACTAAGGATTTTGTAATCTGCGTTCAATAGGGAGATGGGTCTATACGAATTTATACTGTTGTCAGCTGTTTTTTTCTTGACCAAAACGATGATTCCTTCAAGTTGTTCCTCGCGTATTGCACCATTTTTCATCTCGTTGAGAATCTCTACGAATCTCTAGATTTCATTTAAGTTTTAACATAATTTAATAATGTCAAGGGGGGGGGGGACACACCAGTGTATTGGTTAACAACCATGCCTCTCACGCCAAAGTCATGAGTTCGAATCTCACCCCCGGACAAGCTACGAAAATACCCTAAAATGTATTTGAGTGGCTACCAAAGGGAGATGAACCAGCCCATGGCTGAAAATCTCAATAATCAAGGAAATAATAATAAAAAAAAAGAATTTCTATGCGCAAGACTTAATTTCACGTTTACTTTTTGAATTGTGCTCATCAAATGCATTTTTTATGGTCAGATTCAGTTCATCGTAAATACTCAAGTAGTTTGCCCGTTCATTGCTGTTACCATCTCTTTTGTAAATTTTGAGTGCTTTTTGCTTTCGATTTTTCAAGGTTTTCATTCGTTTGTTATACAAAACTGGCTGGTTTGAATTACTTATTCAGATATTATTTCAAACAATAACGTATAAAAAATCTCAACAAAAGACTTAATATTTGCTTTGTTCTTAAAAATGGTTTGCCAATCAATTGTGTAAAGTTTGTGCCTTATGATATCAGTATTTGCTTAATAATATTGGAAGACCTCTTTATTTCCTTGTCGTTGGGGCTTTTGTATTCGAAGAGAAATAAAGAAAACTCAATTGCTGTGTGTAAAACTTCATTTTTCCATAATAAAAAAAATTATTCAGCTACACAAAAATCTTCGTCAGTATTTGTCAATGAAAAAATAGCAATTTTGCAGGTTTTTTACATTATTAATTTGGTTGAGCCGTAATCCTTCAGTTTTATCGAAAATGAACTGCAATATTTCATTACATGTGCAAATTCCTGAACTTTTTAAGTATCGATAATTTCTGAATTTAATTTGGTAGAAATAGCAATTATAACTCCCCAGCCTGACTTCTTTTAATAAATTTCCAAATTTCTAGAAACAATATAAGAAAATTCGAAGACTTCTTTGCTCTTAACGCTCTGGTTCCAACTGGTTGCAGTTGCAATTATTATTGGGAATGAGCTGCCCAAAATTTTATCATGGATCTCTTGAATTTTAACCGCACTTTTCATACGGTTAAAATGTTGGCAATAAACTATAATTTCTATACTTAATTGTGTTTTGGGTGGAGGATGTTGCTGATTCAAGTTAGTCAATAAATTGAAAATATTTAAACTATTTACCCCTGAGTCCTGGAGAGTGTAGAACTTAGCTTAACCTGTAACTAGAAAATGAGAAGAAAGATTGATAATTTCCATTTAATTCCAACAATCTTTATTGCTCATCTTGGCAGCTACGCATGTTTCGTCTACAATGTGCAGACCTCTGTTGTTGTTGTTGTTGTTGTTGTTGTTGTTGTTGTTGTTGTTGTTGTTGTTGTTGTTGTTGTTGTTGTTGTTGTTGTTGTTGTTGTTGTTGTTGTTGTTGTTGTTGTTGTTGTTGTTGTTGTTGTTGTTGTTGTTGTTGTTGTTGTTGTTGTTGTTGTTGTTGTTGTTGTTGTTGTTGTTGTTGTTGTTGTTGTTGTTGTTGTTGTTGTTGTTGTTGTTGTTGTTGTTGTTGTTGTTGTTGTTGTTGTTGTTGTTGTTGTTGTTGTTGTTGTTGTTGTTGTTGTTGTTGTTGTTGTTGTTGTTGTTGTTGTTGTTGTTGTTGTTGTTGTTGTTGTTGTTGTTGTTGTTGTTGTTGTTGTTGTTGTTGTTGTTGTTGTTGTTGTTGTTGTTGTTGTTGTTGTTGTTGTTGTTGTTGTTGTTGTTGTTGTTGTTGTTGTTGTTGTTGTTGTTGTTGTTGTTGTTGTTGTTGTTGTTGTTGTTGTTGTTGTTGTTGTTGTTGTTGTTGTTGTTGTTGTTGTTGTTGTTGTTGTTGTTGTTGTTGTTGTTGTTGTTGTTGTTGTTGTTGTTGTTGTTGTTGTTGTTGTTGTTGTTGTTGTTGTTGTTGTTGTTGTTGTTGTTGTTGTTGTTGTTGTTGTTGTTGTTGTTGTTGTTGTTGTTGTTGTTGTTGTTGTTGTTGTTGTTGTTGTTGTTGTTGTTGTTGTTGTTGTTGTTGTTGTTGTTGTTGTTGTTGTTGTTGTTGTTGTTGTTGTTGTTGTTGTTGTTGTTGTTGTTGTTGTTGTTGTTGTTGTTGTTGTTGTTGTTGTTGTTGTTGTTGTTGTTGTTGTTGTTGTTGTTGTTGTTGTTGTTGTTGTTGTTGTTGTTGTTGTTGTTGTTGTTGTTGTTGTTGTTGTTGTTGTTGTTGTTGTTGTTGTTGTTGTTGTTGTTGTTGTTGTTGTTGTTGTTGTTGTTGTTGTTGTTGTTGTTGTTGTTGTTGTTGTTGTTGTTGTTGTTGTTGTTGTTGTTGTTGTTGTTGTTGTTGTTGTTGTTGTTGTTGTTGTTGTTGTTGTTGTTGTTGTTGTTGTTGTTGTTGTTGTTGTTGTTGTTGTTGTTGTTGTTGTTGTTGTTGTTGTTGTTGTTGTTGTTGTTGTTGTTGTTGTTGTTGTTGTTGTTGTTGTTGTTGTTGTTGTTGTTGTTGTTGTTGTTGTTGTTGTTGTTGTTGTTGTTGTTGTTGTTGTTGTTGTTGTTGTTGTTGTTGTTGTTGTTGTTGTTGTTGTTGTTGTTGTTGTTGTTGTTGTTGTTGTTGTTGTTGTTGTTGTTGTTGTTGTTGTTGTTGTTGTTGTTGTTGTTGTTGTTGTTGTTGTTGTTGTTGTTGGATCAACACACTTTTTGACTTTTTTTAAGTTCCGAAGTGAGGCTCGTGGACGGGTACACCCACACAGGCGACGTGAAACTTGTTTTTGAATCCATCACAAATCCACATAACCGAATTGACAGACGAGTCCAACAAGCACACTTTACAATTAATTTGACTTATACGGCACCGGCAAATAGCACTCATGAACAAATCTTAACAAACATTCAGAGTGTTTGGTTGCCTGATTAAGTCTCCAAAACTGCAAAGGTGGCTTATGAATAGTATTTCATCGTGGTTATAGAAGTTGAAAGTTTAATGTATGTTTTTCAGCACACATGTGATTGTTTATGATCTAGACATCTATTGCGATATTTAACTAACAATTAAGTAGAGTGCTAATCGTTAAGCGTTGAGTGCTTTCCCTCTGATTGTTTTCAACCAACCCACTTCACCAATTTAAATTTAGTTGTTTGTTCCCAAAGCTATTAATTTTTTTAACTCGGAACCAATTAAAATAGTAGTGTCATGGATAGTTTATAGAATTGACCTAATAATATAATTATTATTTGATATGCTTAAAAAAGACATTCACTTTAAATGCCCATTACGCCCCTATAGAATGGTTTATATATCAATAATCAATCTGTACCAGAGAATTTTTGTTTTGTTTTGGTCAAGATCCGTTTGAGAAAATGCGGTAGTTATGATGAACAGGTCATGAGCCTTGGTTGGTAGTCTGGCTCGTTTTGAAGCACGATGCGTGGATGTAGAAGACACCCTAAGCAACCAAAAGGTCGCATAAGAGAATAATGTTTTGCCTAATCAGCTAAACAAGCGATCGTGAATAGAATGCTATGGAACTTACTTTTCAAGTAAGTAATCTAACTTTCATGTTTGCATTCCATTCCACCTTCTAACAGCATGTTTGCCAACTTGCAAAGTAAACTTTAAAGTTCATAAAAAGTTAGTTTGAGCTGCTGAAGGGAATTTTATTCAGCTCTTTGAGGAACTGGAATAAATTCAATGAAACAAAAAATAATGTTATTCATATTAAGTGTTCACAACTGTTGTAAATGTTTGTTGAATCTATGTTGTCAAATTTTTATATCACATTATTATAGTTTTTACCAGTACTTACTCTATGATCAAATTTTCTATGTTGATGCATTTTTTTTTTAATATCTGTCAGTCCTTTTAGCTGACTTTCAAGGAATTAGTATTTGTTTGGCAGCTCTTAACATCTGACAAGTTGTGGGTTTTGTCACATATTTGTTGACCAACTTTCTTTGAAATTCTGTGGTTCCAAAGGAAGTTCTTGTGTGAAATCGTTGAAAATGTTGCAGAAAGCCTTTGAGGAATCTGCTTGTTTGAAGACCAGAGCATACAATTTCAAAAGACAAGTTAAATATTTTTCGAGAACAAACGTGCCTACCAAATAGTAATGAATTCTGATAGTTCGTATATTCTTATTTTTATGAAAGAGTAGTATTAAATAATCCAATCAAAAATTCATATCCCGATTTCACTAAAGTCAGTTTACATCAGCATGTAGTGATTAATAATCAAACACCTTCAAATTATCAACTTTAGATGTTCTCCGAAGCCCTTTTAATTCTTTTTAATGATATACAGGGTGCTGCAAAAAATAATGCGAAAATGTTCAAACTTGAGTATTGGGTTAATTCGTGTAGTAAGTGACTAATTTCTGTCGAAATTGTATTTGTTTATGTTTACTTTCAAGTGCTGCATCCAAACATTCTATTTATTTTATTGCAAATTCGTCAAAATGTTCGCGAAAGAAGTGATCACCAGTTTGTTGCTCGCCCAGAAGAAGCCAAAAGAGATTGCCAAGGTGGTAAGGTGCCATTTAGCAACAGTTTACCGCATAAAAAAGTCCCGGCAAGATGGTCCTAAGCAGCGGAAGCCGGGAAGCGGACGTCCGCCCTTTACACGCACGCCGAACGTGATCAAATCGGTCCGTGCAAAAATTGCTCGAAACCCGGTGCGTTCCATGAGAAAACATGCAAAGGAAGTCAATATTTCGGAGAAATCCATGCGGAGAATCATCAAAGAAGACCTGCATGCATCTTCCAGAGCCAGAGTGAAACGCCACTTGATTACGAACCGGGTCAAGAAACTACGAGTGACTCGTTCCAAGAGATTGCTTTCCTTGTTGAAGAAGGAAAAAATGATAATCCTGTTCTCCGACGAAAAGCTTTTCAGCATCGATGCTGTGGCCAACAACCGCATGGACCGGTTCATTTCACCGCAGAACATGGAGAACGTTCCGAAAATTCAAATTTCAAACCAAATATCCGGCTGGTGTCATGATGTTTGGCTTGGTGGCGTCCAACGGTTCGAAAATGCCGCCTGTTTTCATTGATGCTAGAGTTAAATTCAATACCGAAGTGTATATCGGTATTTTAAAGGACCAAGATGAAGGCCAACTTCTCCAAGGACCAAAACGTTGTCCTACGGCAGGATGGAGCGCCGTGTCACACGTCCAATCGAACCCAACAATGGTTGAACGATAACATGAAGTTTTGGCCGAAGGATTTGTGGCCCCCTAGCAGTCCAGATCTTAATCCGTTGGATTGTTCGATTTGGGCATATGTTGAAGCATGAGCCTGCAAAACATCACACCCTAGTGTGAAAACCTTGAAGTCAATGTCGGAGCACTACGTCCGAAAGGCATGCTCTGGCTTCCGGCGTCGGCTCGAGGATGTTATTAATAAAAATGGAGGACACATAAAATAAACTTGTTTAAAAGGACTTTGTTAAGATAACTGCACTCGAAAATGTGGATATTATTGCATGAATTAGTTGAAAATGGGATTTGAAAGAAATAGAACAAATTTTCGCGTTATTTTCTGCCGCACCATGTATATGATTATCAGAGTGAAGCGCTACTGCTGAAGGCAAAACTAATTTCTTCGGCTACTATGAGAGTGAAATTTTGTGACGAAGAGTTCATCAGACGAAATTTTCATTTAATTTCATTTACAATAATTTCTGTATTTATAAACATTAGCAGTTAAATGCTCAAAGATAAGTAACAATTCGACAATTTAATACATCCAACCAAAACGGATAGTTATCTGAGAACATTAGTAGTGATTCGTCGGAAGACTCGTTTAGTTACGAAATCTTGTTAACAGTCTTAAACATCTATTCAATTCAATCGATCAAAAGTACGTCTACACCTTCTCTTCTCAATCATCAGCCACTTGGCAGCTCAAGTCGTAACCATCCACTAGGAATCCTAGCCGACAATAAGCTCGTCTCATGCCGAACCAAAAGCACCATTCACAGAATTTCTCATCCGTCTCTTGATTTCAGATACCAACGAGTGCAGCCAGGAAAACGGTGGCTGTCAGCATCACTGCATCAACAGCGACGGCAGCTTCTATTGCTCGTGTAAATATGGATTCAAGCTCGATGTCGACAAGCACAACTGCCTCGGTACGTAACCATAATGCTTAGATTCCTTGTCTTCCAAGCCACCGCGCCGGTTACTTGCCTTGATTGATGGCAAGATACGCTGCCTTGCCTCGTGGTTTGCATTTTCCGAAATCCCAAAATGTGAATCTAACTCATCCTAACTCAGCATATATTGCTTCAATTGGCTCTCTTTTCAGCGTTAGTCAATATTAAACAACTGGACGAATGAATGCGAAGCCAATTTATCTTCCAAAGATCTGCTACAAATTGCTTCCGTCTATTGCAACAATCTACTCAATTTCAGTGCAACAGCTCCCAAGCAGCAAATGGAACAATTATATACACATTCATCAAAATCTAATTACGCTTTGATAGCACTCTGATTTATGACTACCTTGCCAGCTCTGATAATGAAGGGATCAAACAGAAGCGAGAAGGAAATTTATCGCTTCTACACAGATCTCGACCATCGGCAACTATGTATGTGTGCATGGACCATGGGCCATATCTGTTTGTCATTCTGTCAGCTCATTCATCTCGGTTTGTTCGACCGCAGCCCCGTTCGAACCCCGGAATATCAAGTCAATCCCCGAAGACAATCTTAAACCCTTTATTTAATTCTAAGCTGCGCCCTTCCTTGGCTCCACCGCAGGACTCACGTCATCATTTGCAATCGAGCCTGAACGAGTAAGCTAATTTACATCAACTTGCTTGTAAGGATGATTTATTCATTGCCATCCTCAACCTCGTC
Source organism: Aedes koreicus (assembly GCA_024533555.2). Taxonomy (NCBI): domain Eukaryota; kingdom Metazoa; phylum Arthropoda; class Insecta; order Diptera; family Culicidae; genus Aedes; species Aedes koreicus. The sequence continues at coordinate 185,982 of JAHHFK020000098.1, forward strand.
CTTGTCGGCGACCGTCATCCGTCATCATCGTGTGCAGTATCTCTCTATCTGTGTAAACGCATGAACGCTCATTCGGAAGCAACTAAATTAGCTTGCAATGTCCCTGCCCTTTCGCACACATCCTGGGCAAACTGTAATTATACACAACCGTCTCAGGAAGATGCCCAATTGCGGCAGTTGGAAGTGCATTCGGATGTAGGAGGTTCCATCATCACAGATTTCTGCCTCTTGTCGTCACGACGTCCATTTTCGATGAGATGAGCCAGGATTGATTGGTTTTGGTTTACCGTCGTTCTTTTGGGGTCGACTTACAACTCGGAGTCTTCTGAATATGTTTTACATAACAAAGTGTACTCCCAGTTGAACAGTGATGCGCTAAAATAATGAGAAACCTGTAACCGACAGCAATAGAAACATGAATCAGGGCAAAAAAAAACAAAAAAAAAACACAAAGAAAGCTAGACGTTTGGAAATTAATTGAATTATTTAAATTTCGCAATGAATTCCTTGATGACGACCGAATCGACAGGCACCCGGGAGCTGTCGTCGCCTTCACTCACTCATGTACGCTTTCGTTCCCTCGATCCGCAGCAGCCAGTTCCAAGCGAACAGCGGACCAAGTGCAAAATACGCTAAATTCCGAGAGTGGTGTCAGTTAAAATGTGAAAAATTCCGGCAGAAATTTTCCGATCCGTCCTCCGCAGGCGTCCGGAGAGAAAGGTGCCAATTTTCTTTCCGTTTGTCTTCCATCGACGGTTGATGTTCCGGCTTGGATGCTACGAAGTGCGAAGAATTGAAGAACCGTAATGGGTAGAATTTTGATTAAAAATGTAAATTTTGCATAGTGGGATGTTTTCCTACTTCGGTCCGATGTGATCTTGAGCTGTTTTAGTGACTCGCAAAACCCAATCATTATTAAGAAAAGAAGCGATTAAATCTCTATTTAGTGAAGGCTTGGAATTCTTGTGTTGAAATTTGACGGATTAAATCAGTTTTGCTCATTTTTGGACGCATCCACGAAATTCAATTGAATCATTCCCACGAAATTGAAAAGTTCCTCTAATTAAAAAGTTCTGCGGCACGGAATATTCAAATTTTACTACCGCTCTTAATTGGACACTGTTCCAGAAAGGAGTGTCAAATTACGTGGAAAAATCGCCCTCCAACTTTTCACCCTCTCATCGGAAGGCAATCGAGCTACTTTCAAACTGCCATTCTCATTTTCTTGTCAATTTTGCGGTGAAGATTTTTCCACTCGATTTAATCTACAGGGAACATTTTTGGGGCCCACCATTGCTCCGCACGAAGGCTATGGCGAGAAATAATCAAATGATTGAATGGGATTTTCCGAACGTGAGCTTGCTTCACACACCCAGCACGATTCAACTGCATCGGAAAAAAAGGAGGAAAAATCCAAAATAGGTATTCAGACGCTTTTCTTACCAGTGACCTCTGCTCGAATGCTATCTTTTAAAAGCATCAGCCGAAATTGAAATTCAAACGGCGTGATTATGTATTCCAAACACCCTTCTGCGTGATTCCTTCTTTCCAACTCTTTCCCAAATAAATTCTGCTCTTCTTTCAAAACATCGAAAACCGAAATGGCCTACTTATATATCGAATAAGATGCCTTCGTCTCCTTTAATCAAATTCCCTCTTTCTTCCAACAGTCCTGAACGAATCGCTGAAGCTTGCGGATGTGGCCTGTCCGCCGCTGTTTCCTCCCAGGCACGGCTATCTGGAGTGCAGTCGGCCGATCGATGAAATTTCCGATGGACCCAACGGAGGGCGGCTGAAGATCGTCAACCGACCCGGCAGTCAGTGCATCCTCAAGTGTCCGACCGGGTACAGATTGGAGGGGAAGTATTCCAAGATTTGCGGAACGACGGGCGAATGGATTGGTGACGAAAGTGGAGCGTGTGTCCGTAAGTATCGATATTTATGGGGGTGGAGCGTCTGATATATTAAAAAATGATTTTGCAATTTGTTTTAAATATTGATTCTCCGATATGGCAATTGGAGTATTCCATCTCAAACCCTAGTACCTTGCAGGATCGGAATGGGGATCGTCAACTTATTATGAAACTTCGTCCATGAACAGGAACGAAATTTTGTTTTAAGTTCGGGTTGCTAGTTATGGGTAGTGCCGTCTATTGCTGCCTGGCAGACATATTTCCGTGCCTGTTTTTGTTCCAATAGGTAATATGCTGTCTGCCAAGAACAGTAGAACACAGCCGATGAACTTGCTGACATCGATAGCTATAGATCGACGATCTATAAAAGTTTTATGACATTCTTCTTTAAGATGAATGTACCTTGGAAATGCTGCCATAAAACGCTCTTAGAACCATTTGATTTTAAATAAGACCATATACTCTTGAGAAATAACATTATGTGAAAAATAAACAAACTGTGCAAATGGACGCCTATAGGTGGAAGAAATTGAAAACTAGAGGATCGTTTAAGCGGAAATTAAAAAAAAAACCTATCCAATATATTGAATACTCCTTCATCTCAGTCACCAACGACAAATGTTTTTTTGGCCATTGCAGGATTCCATTGAATTCCCAGTCACTGGTATGCTAAAAGTAAACGAAATAGTATATCATCTGGGCGTGAATCGATTTTTCTCATGATCTAAACTTTAAATCTAAAGCCGGAAGTAAAGACTGGACTCGGAAAAAATGAGACACACAAAAATGATCACCAAAAATTCATTTTAAATCGGATACTTCTCAAATTTTCAGGGATTAAATAACTATATAGTAGCTATGGTTTGGCATAATTAATTTATTGAATTTTCTTCCCCTGAGCTGAATGCTCGTACATTTCTCTTAACACTGCTCATCAGATCTTGGGCGAGGCTTTGTCCATCTTCCTTACTCAATTTCTCCCAGTTTTTCTTCAAAACTACATCGGTTTTGAATGTTTTTCCACTTTTTTTCAACTTCTTCTTCATTATCGCCCAAAACTATTCAATTGGACGAAGTTCTGGTGTATTTGGCGGGTTCGCCTCCTTCGGGACCACATTAACGCCCTTCGCTTCGTACTAATCCATTACAGGCTTGGCATAATGGCACGAAGCGAGATCCGGCCAGAACAGCGTGGGACCACGGTGAGAGCGGAGGAAGGGCAGCAAGCGCTTCTACAAGCATTCCTCTCGATAAATCTGCCCGTTTATGGTGCCCGTTGTAACGAACGGCTTGCTGTACCGTCCGCACTCGCAGATCACCTGCCACAACAGCTACTTTTTCGCGAATTTGTCCATCTTTCTCTTCCGGAACTTTTCCGGAACCTCCATGCGGGACGTACCGACCAAAAACTCGAGGCCAGGGATTTGTTTGGTGTCCGCCTTGATATATGTCTCGTCGTCCATGACGAGACAGCCTGGCTTGACCAGCCACTCACGGTATAGTTTCCGCGCACGCAATTTGGCCACCGTGTTTGGCGCCTTCCTGACCTTAAAAAAAACTACAAGGTACAGCCCAATGGGGTTGTGCGCAAAGGTGACGTAGGACTACACAGCAAAGTGCAATCTACATCGCTCGATTGTTTAAAGAGTGGCTGAAATGGGTTTCGTTCCAAATTTAATTCCCATACACTAAGCGTTCGCACTACAACCTTTCTTCAAACTATTTTTCTTATTTCCCTATTTGAAAAACTAGGAATACACGGATAAAAAATCGTTCCGGAATACGTCAACCTCGAGTCACGAATTTCAGAACAAGTCAAAATTCCATTTACGAAAATACACCATGAACAAAAGTCATGAATACGTGAACTTTGTTCCGCAAAATTAATATAACGCTAGAGTAACGTAGTTGCATGCAACGTGTGTCATGAAAACGTGAATACTTTTCTTGGTAGTCATGATTTAGTTCACGTATTTATGATTAATGTTTCCGAAATCGGATTTATATTGTGATACAGTTCACAAAAGCAGCCACGTAGTTTACGGACTGTATTTGGAACGACATTTTTGTTCATGAATATAAGAACAAAATTCACGAATTAATAAAATAACATGAGAATGTACTTTCGCATGAGGAGTAGAAAAAATGCTAAAGGTATTCGATTATACGCATGCATGCGTATTGCATTTTATTGTAAGTATCAATAAAAAACATATGAAAATGAATAATCATTGAATAAAATTATCGTTAAACAAGAAAAGTTAAATTTAGGATTCTTATGAATTATACATTCGGTTAGATTAGGTCGTTTAGCTAAGAAATGCTTGTATCCCGAATAAATATGATTGTATGAACATCCACACTGTTTTACAATCCGGTGCATACTTAAGGCTTAATACGAACGATAATTGTAGGCATAAACATATAGCATAAAGAATATTATCGGCTTTGTATTCTGCACAACCAAAGACAATAAAAAATCCAGCTGCTTTGTTCGGCGTTCCAACTATTCCCACCGCCCTTGTAAAGAAACTCTTTCGAAATGTTCTCAAGGTACTCAATTCAAAATATTTGAAACTCACTCGTTAACGACAACAAGAGATAGAGCCGCAAGGTACAATAAAAGAAGTCACAACAAGCCAGAAAAGAGGAACCAAACAGCAAGATTAAGAGTCAGTTGGAGGGATCCCGTCATTTTTATGTAGAAGAAAAGGGGAGAGAGGAGATGGAAAGGTAAGGAATCAGTTTGAGAGAAAGTATTGGGGTAGTTGGGTGATTTTTTGGGAGAGAACGGATTTTTTCGGTAATGGTAAGGAGAGAGTGTATAGCGGGGGCCAGGGAGGAGGGAGAGGGAAAATTGGGTAAAGAGAAATAAATAAAAAATCGGGTATCAATTGGGGAAGGGCATGGAGGGGAGGAGGGGGGGCGGGGTAGGGGTGGAGGGGGGAGAAAGGGGGGGGAGGGAGGGAGAGATAGGGAAGGGAGTAGGGGGGAGAGGTAAAGAAAAGACCAGTGTTGCCACATTTTTTTTCATGGTCAATCTGTATTTTTACATCCAAAAATCTTTTTTATCTGTATCCGACTGTTGAAAATCTGTAAAAAAATCTGTATCGTATATTTAACAACTGTTTGGTTCCCGCTCACTGGTTGAAAAATAACTTTGTGTGCATCGCATTTGAACCAAGTAGGGTACAGGGATGTAATGTTAGCCTTGCTCCTTTATTCGGCCTATGTACCAAATATTTCAATAATTCGGTGATAATCAACAAAATCATGTTTCTATCAAGATGATCGATTTATTTCGAAGCAATTGAGACATTATTAATCAATTTTTAGGTGTTCACTTCCACGTAGTTTTCGATTTCCGTAACTTTTTAGACATCATGACTTCACTGGCTGAGCTGAACATTATCTACACGATCTTTGAATTATCTAAATTTGGCTAAATTGAACCTATAAACCGAGTAATGCAGCCAATATGCACAGAAAATAGTCACAGGTTATAAATTGACTGTTCACATTGGCATAATAACAATGATTTGTCGAGAAAACCGTAGACTCAATGTTAGAAACATATTTTATTCTATGTTCCCAACTATGGCCTTTTGTATGAATAGCGTTGTAAAAATGTTGTTAATGGAAAAAAATTAATAAAAATGTCTGAGTTTCGATTGTATGATTTCATATGGCTTAAAAACAAAATCTGTGTAGAGTGAATTATAATGTTTTGATTATCAAGTGACCACTAAATCAATCGTGAAAATTACTTAAGTGTTTCGTAGCAGTTTGATTTATGAAATGTTGTGTTGGGTAAGCGAATACAGTTGGCCTTAAATCAGAAAATCAGGAAAAAAAATTGTACGTAGACTACATTTAATCACAAATCTATCATGTGGGATGAAGTTGCATCCACGAATAGACCCAATTTGGTGCTTATAGACCGAATTACATCCATATTACTCGAAAGTTTCTGACTTAAAAATATGTGCAGTGTACCTTTTCGTGATACATGCTATCAAATGACTTATTAAATTTATCGAAGCAAGTGTATAACTAGTTAAATATCGCTTGCTGCTCAAATACTGTATGAGTTATAATAAAAAATGTAATCGATCGTTGCATATTAGGCTGAGTCAAGGGACACTTCATACCTAGCTATTAAGCTTATTTCCCCATTGGTTTACACATGAGCAGTGTGTGGAAGCCCATCCTCGATCGAGGGTTTAATTTACCACAGAAAATAGACTTGAAATATACACTCCAATAAATACTTCACGAGCAAAACTAAATGCGAATAGCTTACATATTTTATCATAATATTAGTGTTTTGATATTGAAAATAGTCTAGCCTGAATAACTTGCACTGCAACAAGTTTTGAAATTAGTTTTGACATCCAAAAAAGTTGCTTTTCCAACATTTTTAAGTTATCAAGCTTACGGTAGTGAGTATCAAAAAGTATTATCCTTGGTTTAAATCTTGATTATGCATGTCTTGCTGCTTTTATGTCGACCTTGATCCCAATTAACTTGACTCCAAGCAAACATTTTGCAGATTAGTTAAATCGAGTTGGAGCTTACCACCATTGAAACAGATCACAGAATTCGGTGAAAAAATTACGGCATTTGATCTTCAAAAGATTCTCCTGTGAAATCGATATATTTTACGAAAAGATTGGTGAACACAAACAACATTTGGGATAGTATGGTGAAATGACAATTTTTCATCGAATTACTGTGATTTACTAAGAACTTCTGTAAATATAGTTGACAGTTTCAAGAATCTCATAGAACACGCTGAAAACAACACTCGGTGGTAAATCATCCAAATATTTTCTTACGGTAGATAAAGACATTTCCAATCGATTCAATTCTTAAAAATATTTCGAATAACGCAGTACTCCGCTTGAAGCAAAAGATATCATTATTCAAATCAGTTCGTTGGTTTTTATTGTTCTAATCAAACTGATTTGATTATTGCAACTAAACAAAAAAAAACCGAAAATCTGTTGATTATTCCAAGTATGCAGCAGTGTAAGAAAATATTCAACATAAAAATAAAACACTATTTTGCAAATACTAGTAATATAATTTGGCTTTCGAGTGGACAGCGTACAAAGATCAGATTGTATTTCATTTGGTGAGTTGAAATAGGTAGAAATAAAAGTTCATGAATAAGAATATAAGCTCAATCTTTGCATTGCTCACCAAATCAAGATAGTAGTAAAAATTCTTGTTTATTTTGCATTCTTTGTCTTATATACTAATTTACAATTTTTAAGTGTTTCAGCCCAATGGGCTCTTCAGCTTTGTTTAGTGTGTTTTATGTGCTTTATGTGTTTTGTATGTTTTATGTTTTTTAATTAATTTTCAGATCAGCCCTTGGGGCATTGTTAGTTAAATTTGATAACCTACTTAACCTACAACTACAACTACAATTTGAAAATCCTAGGGGTGGGGAACCAGATTCCGGATGATCTGGTGATCCGATGTCAGGCAGCGTGCCCTGTACCGATTGATAGACTCACTAAAGCGATCATCGAGCATTTTTATCTCGGCCAGACGGTGGACCTCAGATGTTCTTGTCCTCGGAGGGGTGTTCAGGATCATCCTGAGGAACTTATTTTGAACACGCTGAAGCTTCAGGTGATGTGTTTTTGCGCAACTCTCCCAGATTGGCATGCCGTACTCGATGACTGGAAGTATGATTTGCTTGTAGACAGCAAGCTTGTTTTTCAGGGATAATGTAGACCTTCTGTTGATCAATGGGTACAGTAGCTTCAACAGAACGTTACACTTTGTGACAGTTTTGTCAACCTGCTCCCTGAAAATAAGCTTGCTGTCTATGGTAACGCCAAGATAGACAGCTGATTTGGCCCATTCCACCGTTGTGTTGTTTAGGCTAATTTTACAATCCTCAGGCGGAACAAGTCTGGGAGAATTGGAGTATGGGAAGAGGATGACCTGGGTCTTCGCCGCGTTGATACAGATCTTCCATTCGGTGAAGTATTCTGACAGAACATTCAGGCTTCGCTGCAGTTTCGCTGTAAGCGCTCTTGTTACCCTACCATTGTGGACGACTGATGTATCATCGGCGAACAACGACAGAGATCCATTTTCAGGGAGCGGGGGTATGTCCGAGGTGAATAGGTTGAACAGAAGTGGACCTAGTATACTTCCCTGCGGAACACCGGCGGAGATCTCCTGTGCATCGGAAACTGCACCTTGCAGCGAAACACGGAATGTCCTGTCCGACAGATAATTTTTAATTATCTTCACCAGGAAGATAGGAAGATTGTATCTTTTTAGCTTATACACCAGGCCATCGTGCCACACGTTATCGAAGGCCTTCTCGATATCGAGAAGTGCCATGGCAGATGATTTCGCAACAGACTTGTTCCGCCTGAGGATGTTGGTTACTCGGTTAAGTTGGTGCACTGTTGAGTGACCACGTCGGAATCCGAACTGCTCGTCGAGCAAGATGTTCAGCTCGTCGGCAGACGAGAGAAGTCGACGGTGGATCGCTTTCTCAAGCAGTTTCGAGACTCCTGGAGAGAAGGCTTATGGGCCTATAGCTCTTAGGGCATGAAGGACCTTTCCCAGGTTTCTGGATGGGGATGACTTTGGCTGACTTCCAACACGAGGGGAAGTAGCCAAGAACCTGGGGCCTTCATGTTCTTTGAGCCTTTGATATAAGTCAACAATTCGTCAGCTGAGATCTCCAACTCCTCTGTGAAGTCGTTGGGGCTTATATGGATGTAGTAATAAGTCGCTAACGGCAGCTTCGTGTGGACTGACGATGGCAATGATGGTGATAGGGCCGACGGCAGATTCGACCTCAAATCCGATGGATTCAATAATCTGCAGCTGGAAGCTCGGAAGCATGTGGCAGTTGATGTTGTTACTCAGGGCGATCGCGACTCCTCTGACACCAGAGCCGCAACGATCAAGTCGCACAATCAATGAAGACGTTAAGTTCGGGCTTGAGGTGCGTCTCCGTGGCGATGGTGATATCGATGTCCTTCCTGTTAAGGAAGTCACCGAGCTCGATTGTTTTGTTCCGGAAGGAACAAGCATTCAAATTGATGATGTTAATGGTGCGATTTTGGTCCATATTTGAAAATAAACTTCATCGTCACGGATGCGGCGGCTTTGAGATGTTCCGCCTTCGAGCGGCAGGAACGTAGTTGGTGGTAGAGCTCTTGGACGAACTCGACCATTTGCTCCGAGTCGTAGAGCTGTCCATCGGCGGGTGGTTGCGTGGACGTACTGCAACCCGGATTGCCCCAGCCTGAAGGAGGAGCCGGCGGCTGCCACGAATCGATGCTGAACGGAGGCTGATGGGTGGTTTGCTTGGCGGTGATTTAATGGGATCGGCAATGGATTTGAATCACCTTCAGCGGCTTGTTTCCTGGTGCGTTGTGAGTGTAGAACTCATGTTTCTTGATGACTAGGTGAGCGCCAACAGCACGGTAGTCAGCCTCCGTCGAGCACATAATTGTTGTGCCCGTACTGCACAGCTTGAAAAGCGGTTGAATTTGGATTGCTGCAAGCTCAGTCCTGAGAACAGCGATGTCCTTTGACGTGGTGAATAGCGGGGAGACTTTTACCTTCTTTGGCACCTCCTGTACCGGGAGAGCAGCAAACCGATTGCTCGCCAGCAGTCGAGCGTTGGGGTCCGATGGACCGGTGTCGTCATGTCGTAGCCGCTTGCTCGGTTTCGGCATGATTTCAGGAGCTGATACCGCTGGTGTGGATGTCACCACTTGTTGATTTTTCACCCCATTGCCACGGCAACAGGTCGAGTGAGCAAATTTTCGCAACCTTGCAGCGCTTCCTTCTGGCTTGCTATCGCTAATAACTTAGCAAGCGCAGGCGATAGTTCACGAACCGGACGTGAAATCGTGGGAAATGGGGGGACGGGAAAAACAAACTTCGTATCGATAGAGCGAAAAACAAAACCCCGCACGTATCGCTTGTTCAAACTGGAATGAAATCAAAATGCGAAGGTGTAACTATAATATAATATTCATGGCTGCCTAGGAGACGTTCCTTACTTAAATATGAAGTCTGTGCTAGGAAAGTACTGTTTATTTGGCAAATTTACTCTGAAAATCGACATTATAAGACATCACCTTGTATTTACGTTATTTTCAATAGCGTAATGTTAAAAATCTTTCACTTTCAATATTAAAATTGATGCGTAGAGATATTTCAGATAGGTTGGTGCAAAGATTTCGAAAATCGGTCATGAAATGAATTAGTTATTAACGTTCAAAACCTAGGCATATTTCGTGACGCTCCAAATTCTCGTACTCGCAACGTGTACCCGTATTAAAAACAAAGACGTAGTCCGACGTCAAAAGGAAATCAATAATAATTCTTGATTTAAACAGACTATTCAAAGGCAGTTTTTTATGGGTATATATCCCAAAAAAATGCAGGCAAGTTAGAGTAGTATTTATACCAAAAGCAAATAAAAGAGACAATTCTTCACCAAAGTCATATAAGCCTATATGTCTATCAAGTGAAACAGCCCTTCACACTCTAGTCAAAAATATAAAAAAAAAGTCCTTCACTGCTAAGGAAATTCTGTTGGCAGCGTTTCTTGACATCGAATGTGCTTTTGACAATGCTTCATTCTATTCGACGATAAAAGCTATGAGAAATCGTGGCTTCAATAATAAAATAATTAATTGGATTGTTAAAATGCTATCCAAAAGAGAAATATCAGCAAATCTCGGAGGATCAGAAGTGAAAGTAACAGCTATAAACAAACAGAAAACTCACTCATGGCGTTCCATCCCTGATTGTTTTCCGATCCAATACTCATAAATCAGTTGCCCATCTGGCCTGTGTCATCATATTTACATTCTTCTTGATACTTCACTGAAACCTTTAAAATATATGGTCCTTCCAACACAATTCGTTCCCTCCAAGATTGCATCACCAGCATATCGGGTTTAACTTTTTTCCCAGCGCAAAACTATTAGCCAAACTAGCGCATAAATCAAGCGAATGTCACAACTTTTCACCCGACATCTTTGACCCCTTCGAGGAGTGCCACACCATGTGTGAGTTTGCCCCCATACACATACATAGAGCTTTTTATATTCACTGGACGTTTGCAGATGATCATCTACTGCTCGTTAGGCGAGTGTAGGAAAAAGGAAAAAGTTTGTCCTCTCTATAGTGCCAGCTGGTCAGTGAAAAACATACCTCCGCATACGGATATAAGTGTCCCCAGAAGCATCAGATGCCGATGACTGGTCATGATCCCCGCTTCTTGGTTGGTCCTGCACGTATGATTCCCGTTTCCTTCCCAACGGAATGGCTTTGTTTATAATTTAACGAACGAAAATCTGGTCCCCCAGGGATGTGGGCAAACTGCATGATGCAATGCGATTGTAAAACTTTCACTTGTGGTTACAGAAATCCCGTATTCAATGCAATTCACTTGAGACAAAAATCGTTCTTGGTTCAAAGGGGACCACTTGCCGCGTTCAATTAGGTGGAAACACAATCACACACAATTTGCTCCGCTCACTCAATGCAAGCATACGTGAACAGGTTGCAAAAGAAAAAGTTTTCCCTTTGCCTTCGATTCTGAAAGTGGTAAACGAACCCACCTCTAATTGCTGACTGGTGTTTTTTTTCTCTCTCTATCGTTCTCTACCCGCAGGATATCCTCAGCCAAAGCTTACCTGTCCGACGAGCGTGAACGTGGAACTGCATCCGAACGAGACGGATCAGACGGCGGTCAAGCTGAGACGGCCCAAAACGGATGTGAGCTGGGAGCGGGACATTGTGGTCGAACCGTTCTGGGCCAAGAAGGATGTCCTTCTGCTGCCGCTCGGACCGGTTAATATCAGCTATACGGCCAAACATCCGGTTTCAAAGCTAACCAGCAGCTGTACCTTCGTCGTCAACGTGATGGGTGAGTTTTGATGGGATAGAGGTTAGATTTTTTTGTTTTGTGTTTTTATGTTCATTGCACCTGGTCGGTTGCTACGATTGGGTGGGTTTTTTACGCTCTGGAGACTTGTCGTTCGATGGCAATTCCCTCATGTTCGATCGCATAATCCATTTTAAAGGTCAATCCTTCTAATTGAAAATGGAATAAGTCCCAGTTCCAAGTTGACACATTTTCAAATCTACAGATTTCAAGCAATTTGTAGCTCAGCATGGAACGTTGCAATTATTTTAATCAACTATTTCCCACCATGCTTTCCGCAGCTGGCAGACCACCGACGGTTGACTTCTGTCCAGACACCCAAATCTACACCATCGAGGGTCGACATCAAAGCGTTAAGGCCACCTGGGAGGAACCAATTTTCTCCGACAACGTGGGGGTCGTTACCATCACAAAGTCCAATGTAAGTATTCCCTATTTGCCGGGACACGAGAAAAGCTGTCCCTCACTTATTACATCGAATAAATTATAATTACGCCTCCGTTATGCTGCAATCTTCGGCTGTTAATTAGAGCCCGGGAACGGATTTCGGCGCTGGCAGCCATCTCATCACCTACGAAGCCCACGATGAGGCAGAATGGAGCTCCAAATGTGTCTTCAAAATAGTGGTCAACGTCAGCAAACGAAAGGACGTTCAACATTTCCAGCTCCCGATTCTTTATAATCGGTTTTACTTTTAATTGTGTGGTGGTTCACCATCAACCATGGTGGCAGTGGAGGCATCTCTTTGATTTTTTTTTTTCTTACCCGACTTTTGGTACAATTTTTTACCCCTTCAACCCACTTAAACGAGGGATCGAAAAAAAAAGCTGCTTATGTTAACCTTTTTCCCTGCCAGCTATCTGTAACAATTTCGAACTTGTTACCAGCCTCTTTTTTGCTTCCATTTTCAAAGACCACTCGGAAATATCAGTTCCAAGTTTTGCACTCGTTCCTGGGATCAGGACAAAAAGTTTTTTTTTGTGATGAAAAAATTTCATCGGTTCACAAATGCAAAAAAAAGAAGAGAAAACAAAAGAACAAACAACATGACGAAACATTAAAAGTGAAAATGACAACAATAATAAATTGCTTTAGCGAACGAGAAAAAAAAACATTACTATACACAACTACAAACGCATCCCTCCCTTCTTCCGGAAAATGAAAAGTGACGTAGAGAGAAAGAGCGCAGCAGAATAATAAGCAGAGCAAAAACTAGTTTGAGATAAGGACTTTTGTAAATAGTTTTGGCTTAGAATCGGATGTTGCAAGCAAGCAGAAAAATATACGGAAAGGCACTAGCGGAAAAATGCAACTCCGCTGTATTAAAAGAAAATGTTTCGAACCAAATAATAATAAATGGAAATGAACGTCATGACGACGGAACGTGTAGTGTTAGCTGTAAAGTAAGAAATGCTTGCAGTGAGAATATTTACGAAACAAATAATGCAAAATGCCATTGGTAACAAGTACACAGAACTTAAAATTGTACGAACCAGCAAGGGAACTTCACCAACATTGTAGTGAGATGTGCATTAATCTACCAAAACAGATGAAGGCACTCGGTCTTCGAAGTAATAATTGAAGAATCAGTATGCTTTTATTTAAACAGGAAGGAGAATTAATGGACGAAATGAAATAAAGCTATAAAGCGTATTATAAGCCCTATAGGTGGTAAGTGACAGAAAATTGCAACAATATATAACTTTAAAACAAGTCGTTTTATTGTTTACCTCGGTAATGAAATGTGATGACTGCCATGTGACAGCGTTTTCTGAATTCTGAATCTGAATCTGAATCTGAATCTGAATCTGAATCTGAATCTGAATCTGAATCTGAATCTGAATCTGAATCTGGTAAAGCTGATGTCGTTTTCTTGTCGCTCTTTCTCTTTCTTTTGACAGTGGAGACTAAGGTGCCGTACGTTGATTGCGGTCTTGCAGCACTCGCAGATAGGCGGCGTGTCCTTTTTCAACAGCAAAGAATATATCAGCCTAGTGTGGCCAATCCTGAGGTATGTTAGTGCACGTTGGTCGGCTGGGTTGGCCTGGTCTGTTCACCTGCGCGTGTCGTACTTCGTCTCCCTTTAATTTTTCGTCTCTAGCTTCGTACAACTGCACAGTGGGCAAGAACTGATGAAAACTAAGGAAAAAATCTGTAACTTTTGTCACTTTTAAGCACGTTTTATAAACAAGGCCATTTCCGCTTGGAAATTGTTTGGGAAATCGAATGGAACTGGTTTCAATCACCGCATGGATATGTTTGTGGAGTTATAGAGCTTATCTTACCCCACTTCCCCTTGTATTCTTGAATAGTTTATAGATATCGTTGCACGGAGTCGTTCAAGATCAACAAAATAGTGCTAATCCCATGTGAAATTTTCTGGAAAATCGAATAAGAGTTTCAACTACCGCACGGCTCTGTGAACGAAGATATGGCTGGTTTTGCCCCACTTCCCCTAGTATTCTTGAATAGTTTATAGATATGTTTGCTCGGAGTCACTCAAGATCAACAATATAGGACTAGTACTATGCGAAATTTCGTGGAAAATCGAATAAAAGCTGTTTCAACCACCACATGGCTATGTGAACAAAGATATGGCTGGTTTATTTATTTATTTCGTCAAGCAATGTAGACTACATACAATGGTTACAGTGTTCTACTTACATACTATACATTATTTCTGTTGTCTTTTAGACGACATTTTACTTGTTCTTTAGACATAGTGATGCCGATGATTTCGCAATGTAAGTTATACTGGCGCATCATTCGATTAATGGGGCCATTTTTTGCATAATTACTTCTGTACGACTTTACTAAGAATAATTTCCGTGTTCTAAGATGCCGACTGGGACTATAAAAGTTCAATTGCGAGAGTAGTTCTTCTGATTTTATGCGTTGTGAAATAATTTCATTGGCCTGACATATGTAATGTATAATATTTTAATAGTATATGGATCTTGAAAATTGTGACCGAACCTCTTAATGAAGCCCAGCATGCTATTTGCTTTACTTATAATAGTGTTGTAATGTTCTACAAAAGTGAGTTTAGAGTCTAGAGTAATGCGTAAGTCCCTTACTATTTTGCATTTTTCTACTTTTTGGTTTCCTAAAAATATTTCCGTACGAGGTGTTTCGATTTTTCTGCTAAATACTATTGAGTTACATTTTTTCACATTAAGTTGAAGTAAGCTTTTGCTACACCATGTGTTGAATAAGTTGATTTCGTTCTGGAATTCTTCTGCGTCACTAGAATTGTTTATTTCCATGAAGAGCTTCATGTCATCTGCATATATCAGTATTTGGATTTTTTTAAGTATGTAGGAAATGTCGTTTATGTACAAAATAAAAAGAAGTGGGCCCAAATGTGAACCTTGGGGGACCCCCGAGGTGACAGAGATAGGTTCTGAAAGTTTATTTTGAAAGCGAACAATTTGTTCGCGATGCGTTAAATATGACTGCAGCCAATTTAACAGTCCAGGCTCCATTCCAATTGTTTGCAATTTGAAGAGTAATAATGGTATGTCGATTCGGTCAAAGGCTTTACTGAAGTCAGTGTAAAGTGCTTCTACGTGCTTGCCATTATCCATTGCATTCAAAATAAAAGTTACAAATTCAAGAAGATTAGAAGTGGTTGAGCGACCTTTGAAAAAGCCGTGCTGTTTGCTTGTAATTTGATTTTTTACTTGCTGAAAAATATTTTCTTTCACGAGAGATTCAAAAAGTTTTGGGATGCAAGAGATAATGGCAATTCCACGATAGTTGCGGATGTCTGATTTCGTGCCTGATTTGATAATCGGAACCAAATAAGAAGATTTCCAAATGGTGGGAAATGTTCCGCTCTTAAGAGACATATTAAAGTGAAGTTCTAAAGGAAGGGCAAGTTCGTCTGAAAGGTTCTTTAGAAATACGGGTGCAATACCGTCTGGACCTGGTGCCTTAGAAGCATCCAATTTTTTTAGTGCTCTGAGAATTTCGTGTGGTGGTTATTGATTTACAGATATATTGTTGGAAAATTCAGGAATGAATGCAAAGAAGTCGCGATCACGGTCTTCTTCGGAGAATGTAGTGTATACTTCTTGGAAGAAATCTGCAAAAAGCTTGCAGATTTCAGAAGGATTATCACCTACATTTCCGTCAAAATGCATTCTTGGGGGGAAATTGCTATTTTTCAATTTCGTTTTTCCATAATTGAAGAAATTCTTGGGACATGATTTGACTTCAGTTTCGACTTTACGATTATATTCTTCATGTGCAGAATTAATGGCCGTGTTAAGTTGGTTGCATATGTCATAATAGTTTTGCAAATTTGTGCTAGAGTTTTGCTTTTTATATAATTTGTGTGCTTTTTGTTTTTTGTTCTTTAAATATTTCAAATGTGGATTGAACCAGACTGGTAATTTATTGTTTTGGGTTCGCCTTCTTCTTTTCATTGGTACAGTTTCTGAAATAAGGTACTGAATAATTGAATGAAATTTGCCTACTTCAGTGTTGAAATTTCCTTCAATACTTATTATGTTCTGCCAATTTATTGTACATAGTCTACGTTTTGCTTCTTCGTAATTTGCTTTTTGATATTCCGGCACTTCCTCGAAATCCCAGTCGCTGGGGATGTGAGTATTATGTACGAAGATTGAATATTCAATTGCTGTGTGAAATACTTCATTTTTCCATAAAGGTGACAATGAAGTACTCACACAAAAGTCTTCAGTGCAGTTCGTAAATAAGAGGTCTAAAAAGGCATTTTGCTGATTCTTTATATGATTAATTTGGTGCAAGCCAAAATGTGAAATTTGGTCGAATAGGAATTGTAGAGTTTCGTCTTCGCCTACGACTGGGAGTAGAATTGATTCATTTTCGATGTCAGGGATGAAGTTCGCATTCCGTTTATTAAAGTCACCATAAATATGCAGTTTTACTTCCGGTTCCATATTTGACGTGATAATTTCGACATTTTGAAAGAATAATTCGAAAGATTGTTTATTGGCATGTTCGGGTGGGAAATACACAGATGCAAAAATATGTGTTTCATCAGCAATGAGTGCTTTAACCCAGACGTGCTCAAATTCTTTGTGCTTGATAGTTTTTAGTTCTTGAGAAGTAAAGTCTGCATTGATGGCAATGAGAACTCCACCTCCAGATTTTTTATTGCTATGTTGCAAATTACGGTCATGCCGGAATACATTAAATTTATTTCCAAAAATTTCTTCGCTTTTTACGCTTTCATCCCAGCTTGTTTCGGTTGCCAGAATAACGTTGAAAGAAGAAGCTAGAAGTTTTCGTTGAATTTCTTTCATTTTGGCTGGGCTTTTCATGCGATTGAAATTTTGGCAATATACCAAAATTTCAGTCGCATTCTGTTGAGAAGGCGAAGACAGTTTTGGAGGATTAATTATACTTACAATACTATTAAATGATACTTCTTCCAAAGGGCGCGTTAGTGTTTCCGAAAATTTGAAGGGTTGTAAAATTTCAGGGCGGCCTCCCTACTACGCTGCAGTCGTTCTGTACGTTCACTAGACAGGAACGCTCGATGTGACTGAAGGTCTGGCAAGGCGTCATAGCGTGGGATTCCTAGTTCTGCATGGACGTCCAGGAAAATTTCGCGCAAGAATTTTATGTCTGTAGGTAGTCCTTCGGCTGCTAGCATTAATGTTGCACTAATTTTTGTGATTCCGCGAATGCATACGGAAGGTGGTTGGTCATGTAGGAACGAAAGGTATGTCCGCACTAAGTCAAAAATTTTAGGGTCCCGTAGTCGCGCCTTCAGAAAGCGTTGGTCGCCAGATGCTGATTGTTCCGTCAGTCTGACTATAGGCGGCCGCATTGGGTCCAAAAGTGGTGGATGATCAATTCCGGCTGATGATAGTTGTTCGGTGAGCAAAGGTGGATGGATTGAAACAGCTGATTGCTGCGTCATGCTTACGCTGGGCGGTGGGCGCATAGTATAAAATGACCGGCCAGGTATAGAATTCGATTCCCGATGTGTTGATGTGTCGGTATTTTTGATGGTGCTTGCTTCAGTATGTTGTTGTGTCTGGTTTTCTGCTCGGTATGGGTTGATTGTTTCACCTTTTTTGAAGTTGATAAGTTTTGATACCGAGAGGGCTGCAATTGGGTGGTCATTGGACGTTGGTGGGCTGGAAAATTGCACTTTTGCAGTAGCCAGTAGTTCTTTGTCAGATTTTTGTGTGTGTCTTTCATTTCCTTGGAAGTTTTTATTGGGTTTGTTGTCATAGTCTGGACGTCTGGTGTGGGTGAATTGTTGTTTTTTACTTTTTCTGATGCGTTTGGCTTTTTCAGCAGCTTTTTCCTGTAGCCTACGTGCCCGCTGTTTGGCGTCTACTTTGGACCAGTCTTGCTTCCAATGCCATTTATGACCCAAAAATCGCCATCCAGGAGATGTATGCTCTTTCGAAATGACAGTATTGTGTACTGACGATCTTTCTGCTAATTCTTCTTCCAGGGTCTTCTGATGTGGCTCTGTATTTTTGGTTGCATTGATCTGAAGGCTAGAAACAGCCCAGACACAAATTTCACTTCTTCCAGAATTTCCCGAAGCTTTGAGTCATCATAATAGAGTGGAGGTGATGACGATTCGGCATCTTTCGATAAAAGTGCCATGTCATTTGATATGCTTAATAGCCGTTCGTCAAAATGTTCTGTAATTTTTTGCGCCATCGTGGAATTCGATTCGTTGATGCCGGCCGTGGTCGTGTGTATATGTAGGTCACACGACTTTATATGCTGACCGACTGTGCTGCTTATATTTTGATTATTTTCAATTGTTACTGCCAACGTTCCTTTCACGTCTTCAAGCAGGTGTTCAATGCTTTCGAAGAGTTCTGATACTATGCAGAATTTTTTCAGGTCAGCAGCAATACGATGGTTCGCGTCTGTTTGAAAGCGGATTGCATCCACAAGTTGTTCCTGTTGATGAAGCAGCTTCCTCACGTCGGCTTCCTTCCGTAAAATGAGTTGGCAGTCAGCACACAAAGGCACCATAAATGCGGTGATGAAATGCTCACGTTGTCGTTGTACACCGACGCAGGCAGCAGTTCTACCCTACTTTCCCTTGTATTCTTGAATAGTTTATAGTTTCAATTTGCGGAGAATTTCATGTTGATACTCCTGTTGTAGTGTTTAGACCCATTAAGACTCCTGCGTGCGAATTATTTGCTTGATTTTTTTTTCGTATCGGCTCACAGGTATCAGAAAAGACCACGTACTAGTAAATAATGGGCAGTACTATGTTAAGCACGACTATTTTGAAAATTAAGCATATCTAACTAGCACAATTCGGGCCTCGTTTAGCTCAGTCAGTAAAGGCGCAGCTGCAAAGCAACACCATGCTGGAGGTGGCCGGGTTCGATTCCCGGTCTGATCTAGGAATTTTTTGAGGAAAAATTTTTCCCCGCCTAGGAAGAGAAAAAGATTGTTTTGCCACACAATCATACTGTGTCATTCCGTGTGTGTGTGTGTGTGTGTGTGTGTGTGTGTGTGTGTGTGTGTGTGTGTGTGTGTGTGTGTGTGTGTGTGTGTGTGTGTGTGTGTGTGTGTGTGTGTGTGTGTGTGTGTGTGTCCAATCTAACACCCATCGGCCGGCAATGGTATTATGGAAGAAATCTGTTTACAATAATCATTCAAGTGACCATTGGAAGCAGCTTTAATCCGGGAGCTAGAAAGTGATAGCTCTACTGCAGATCCAGCAACCCATTTCAGAATGTCTGGAGAGTCACGCCCATTCCGAGGTTACTTTCACATACAATAAGCCCCGCATGTAAACATTACCGATATCATTTGGATAAGGGCACTGTAACACACTTCCAGATTTGGAAATTTTGAATTTCCAAACCAGGCACGTATTTAGTATTATTTGGAAATAAGATTATTGTTATATAGTTATAGTCAGATACATCTCACCCATGTCCGCCTCCTGAATCACACTATCTTGTTCATTCATAAAAAAAAAAATGTCGACGTTGATTCGTAATTAATTTTTTGCACTCGCGATTAAATATGCGCAAAAATTAACGTTGCGAAACCGCCCGCTAGATATGCAACCTGCATAACAAAATTCTGTACACCCCGTGGTGAATGCACCTAAAATTATGTCCATGCGCGTTGTTTTCGTTTGCTGCTTCTGACCAGCAAATGGCTGTTCTCTACATTGCACTCGTCTTCTTTTTTTTCACTCCACACACTGCCAATAATGCAAATCCCCGCAATGAGGCGACACAACACTTGCCACACAATCATACTAATGCAAAAATGGCACTTGGCTTCACAAGCTGTCAGTTAATATCTGTGAAAGCGCATTTATAGAACACTAAATTGAGAGCAAGCTATAAGCTAATTGTGAAAGCAAAGATAAACTATTCAAGAATACAAGGGGAAGTAGGGCAAAACCAGCCATATCTTCGTTCACAGAGCCGTGCGGAGGTTGAAACAACCTGTATTCAATTCTCCAGAAAATTTCACAAAGGACTGGTCCTATTTTGTTAATTTTGAGCAACTCGGAGCAAAGATATCTATTAACTATTCAATAATATAAGGGGAAGGGGGGGTAAAACCAGCCATATATTTGTTCACAGAGCCGTGCGGTAAGTGAGATAACTTCTATTCGACTTTTCGGAAAATTTCACATTGGATTAGCACTATTTTGTTGATTTTGAGCAACTCGGAGCAAAGATATATACAAACTATTCAAGAATACAAGGGGGAGTCGGGAAAAACCAGCCATATCTTCGTTCACAGAGCCGTGCGGTGGTTGAAACAACCTTTTTTCTTAGTTTTCATCAGTTTTTGTCCACTGGTGCTCCCATTGGCGTCGTACCGCTTGTTTCACTGCTCACAGTGCATCTTTGCTTCTCTGGTTGTTCTCTAGCCTCGGTTGCTAGTCGATTGGCCTGGGTGTTTCCGTTAATCCCAGTATATCCCGGAATCCAACAGACTCGAACGAGTTTGTTGCTGGTGCTTCGACCTTCCTGATTCTATGGCCAGCAGACAACTGGCTGAATCCGTGAAAATTGCCATTTTGGCACTGACATTCGGGATCGAAATGGCTCTCTATATGGCGTACGCCTTCGCTGAGAAAACGCTGCACGCTCTCCGAAGGCTGAACAGTCCTGCGAGGGCGTCTTAACTTTTCAAACCGTCGGTATAGACAACCATCGACCTATGTAATCTGGTCACAAGCAGCTGTTGGACGACTGGATGGACTCTTTCCGGAGGATCGCCGACGTCCCGTACTATCGACAAACTAAGTGTGTGCAAGACACGATCGCTCTGTCTCGTTAAATGGCCGACAGCAGGAAGTACGGTACCCGTCACTTCAAATAGCCCGTAAATTGTTGTTGAATGCCTTCACGTTTGAGGAACTCCGTGATCTTTGAACTGCGATATTCCGCTCCTTGATCCGATCGCAGCACTTTTCATGGTCTGCCAAATTGCGTCTTCATTTTTTGCATGTAGTCCTCGATAGCTTCATTTCTCGTAGCACTCGGAATATCATCTCGTGGGATCTCAACGACTACGAAGAATTCCGGATTTGCGCACAGGTGTGAACTGGCTCCAGAATTACGATCCACTTCGTCACCGGTTCCTCACGTGCGCTGAACACGAAATCTTCTTCGGTGGATTCCGCTTTTTTGCTTCTTCCGATTACTGGTCTCCTTGATAAAGGGTTTTTCACTGCGAGAAAATTCACTCTGGTTCTGTTTTTGCCATATTCTGCAGTATCGCTTCTTCTGACAGTGGTGGCACACACTGGATTTCATTTTCTCGTCCAATTTTAATACCGCTGAGTTAGCTGGGTCCGTTCCTTTCCGCTTCTGCACCTCGTTAATGATTTTGTTCTTCACAACTGCCAGTCTTAGCTCATCCTTTGACCGATTCTCCAGGGTAGTTGTCAGCGCGTCAAAACACATCGTAGACTACGAAACACTTGGGTGACTTGTGAATCATTACCAAGCTTCTTACCGGCGTTAGCCAGGTTTTTGAACAGGCTTTCGAATTCTAGCAGATGATCCTCGATGTCATCTCCATCCTGAAACTGCAGGTCGCAAATCCGCTTCAGTAGGTGGATGGTTGCGCGGGGTTTTTAACGCTGGTTCAGAAAGTATAAGCACACCTTATTTTAACGGTCACTTCGAATATAATGAAATATTTCAACATGTTTTGGCTGCGCCCTTGTTTGCACATTTCTGAATGACATAGCATCAAAAAATTGCTCAGTTTTGTGTTACCTATCAAAATGCGCAATCTTACTCCGGAACAACGAAAAAGTATCGTGCACAAATGGTGCAGTGTGAGCGGACTCTCCTTGAGAAAATTGGCCAAGGAAGAGGTTGTAAGGGTCGGCGCGGTACGATCTGCGATTCGAAAATATAGAGAACAGTGTACGTTTGAAGATGCGCCGAAGAGTGGTCGGAAATCCGGTCCTGTTAGTCCGGATATCGATAAAAAGATCAGGGATGCCTACAAGCGAAAACCAGCGACTTCCGTCCGGGGTGTTGCGAAAAAACTAGGGACCTCGTCGAGTAACGTCATGCGTGCCAAAGAAAGACTTGGGCTAAAAACATACCGGAAGCAGAAAAAACCCAAAAGGAACAGGCCTACGATTCGTTATTGCAAAGAAATTCTGGGTGTATAATAATGGACGATGAAACGGATGTGAAACTAGATTACAAAACGCTTTCCGGACCACAATTCTATACTGTAAGCGAAGACAAAGACATCCTCGCAACGGAGAAGGCCATTTTTACCGAAAAATTCGGTAAGAAGGTTATGGTTTGGCAGGCAATATGCGAGTGTGGTAAAACATCTAGTCCGTACATCACAACGGAGACGATGAACACTCAGAAATACGTTAAGGAATGTCTCCAGAAGCGATTATTGCTGATGATCAGGCAGCACGAAGGTCAAGTAGTGTTTTGGCCTGATTTGGCGTCATGTCATTACGCAAAGGACACTTTAGAATGGTACAAAAGTCAAAATGTGTGTTTCGTGCCGAAAGACATGAATCCGCCGAATCCGGCCAATCGAGACTTTTTGGGCGAAAGCTGCGAAAATTCATAAAACCAGCGGACTACATCCAAAAATTTAAAAAAGATTGGTCAAAATGGTGGGAAGTACCACTATGCAGAAGCTAATGGGTCATGTTCGAGGAAAAGTTAGGAGTCTTGGCTATGATTAAATATTTTGATTAAACGAGAGTAAAATATCATATAAAACACAAATACAAATATGATATGCCAAATAAAAAAAACATGACTTTTTTGTTATTTTGAATGTGTGCTTATACTTTCTGGAACAGTCTATATCAGCCGAGTGTGGCCAATCCTAAGGTATGTTAACGCACGTTGTTCGGCTTCTAACTTCTAACTGAAAACCGTTAAGCTACTATGATCAAACAGCAAAAAAATCTAACAGTGAAAATGCCCATAAATAATATCGGAAGTAGAGACCTTCATCAGGACAGTTTTCCTTAGATAACTTAGGGTGTCCCTACAAAAAAAAACAAGTATTGCCTCTAACTTTTTTATTTCAAATTTTCCAACATAGTTTTCTTGATATGGCTTTTAGAACTTAAAAATAAAGTAACTTTTGACTTATAAATCTTGCCGATATCTTTTACAGTTAGCGAAAATGATGCCGTTCTCAAATGTGTTTTACTCAATATAAAAAAATAACATGTCTCCAGTTTTCAAATATGATATGAAATAATATAAAACCATTCAAATGCAGTTAAAAAAAAATTTCTTATCTGCCCCAATCAGAGAGATCAACATTTGAAAAAGTCCTATTTTTTACAAAAATCATAATTACTTTACATCAACATCAAAATTTGTATATTTTATCGTTATAGTATCAATGGGAAGAGAGCTTTGCTGAAAAATTTTAAAGAAAAAAGTTAGAGCAAAATAACTGCTTTTTATAGGGACACCCTAAGCTACGTAGGGAAAAATGCTCTAATTCGGTCATATCAGAAGCTACAGATAAAATTTTCTAACCAAAGTTGCTTAAAATTTTCTCATCTTCAACTTTTTTGAATAATATATGCCTTTATTTCTGTAAATAAAAAAGTTAGATTTCCGATTTCTCCGAAAACAAGGACCACCCTCGTTTCCATTCATACCAAAATAAGGGCCTTATTATTACAACTTTGTAGGAAACAATTTTGCTCCAAAACTTCAAACTTAGGCTGAAAACGTATCTCTCTAGCTAAATCAGCATTTGGACCACTGTGCATTTACGGCGTATCGTTTGCTTCACTGCTCACTGTGCATCTTCGCCCCGAATAAGTATATCAACGGCGGGTTGTTCTCTAGCCTCGGTTGCTAGTCGATCGGCCTGGGTGTTTCCGTTGATCCCAGTATGTCCCGGAATCCAACAGAAGCGAAGAGTTCGTTGCTCACTATCTCTTTGACTTCGTTGAGCCATGGGTGCTTAGACCTTTCTGATTCTATGGCCAGCAGACAACTGGCTGAATCCGTGAAAATCACCATTTCGGTACTGACATTCGGGATCGAGAAAACGCTGCACGCTTTCCGAAGGCTGAACAATCCGGCGAGGCCGGTCGTGTTAAATGCGGCTTCAACAGTGTTTTCACTTTTCAATCCGTCGGTATAAACAACCATCGACCTGTGTAATCTGGTCACAAGCAGCTGTTGGAAGACTGGATGGACTCTATCCGGCGGATCGCCGGCTCGTACACTTTAGCTTACGTCCCATACTACCGACGGTCTAGGTGCGTGCAAGATACGATCGGTCTGTCTCGTTAAATGGCCGCGGCGGGAAGTTCGGTACTCGTCACTTCATGTACATGGTCAGTGGAAGGGTGCTGTTGATTCGGCTTTTAGCTAGAATTCGGATGGCCGTTCGTGCTACGGATTGAACTGCGTGGAGTTCCAGCATCGGTTATAACTAAAATGATTGGGAAGCATAGCGTACCATTTTGTTGTATGCTCACTAGTCCAACTCTGTACGTCAGCCGAAGCTTTGCGGGAGTTTTGCTCCGATCATCTGGAGGATCCGTAGCCATGAATTGCATGCTCTCTTCACCACTTTACAGTGCGGCTTGAACGTCATCGTTTGGTCCAGCGTGATACCCAGGATCCTCAGACGGTTGGTCTTCGGGACGGGGGTTCGATTGATGGTGAACCTCACACTTCTTCCCACTTATCCACAGCCAGTTGACAGTTTTCGGTGCAAACCTTCCCCTCTTGCACCTCCAACCATGAATATTTAATATTGACTCCGACGGGCAGCACACGTAAAATCAGCTTCATTGCAACAAAGAATAGTCTCACAGACAATGCCAAAAGGTTCCGCATTTCCGGTGGGTTCAAAGGAGACATGTGCCTCCCTTTGGACACCTGGAACACCTCGCCAATACTTCAGGGTTTGCACTATGCCGTATCGCCAAGTGATCAGCCAGTGCTCGTCGGTAGTAGGCAGCGACGTTTAAAGCTCGGCAAAGTACGTGTCGGTGCTGCGTCCTGCACGAAAAGCATTCTGTCAAGCCGTCCTCTTGGCTCTAGCTCGGTTATTAGCCTTCGATTGATGATCCGCTCGAGGAGCTTCGCCACGATGAGCGATATTGACCGAAAGGCATTCGGTCCGGAATCGTGGCAGTTTGGCTTCGGAATTGGAGCGTCGGGAGCTGTTGCCGGTTGCCACGCAAAGTGTTCACCGTCCGTCATAATTTGGTTTCCGTGCTGCTCGGTGCTGCTCCCTACGAAATTCCTTCGCCTTGTTGACTGCCTCTTGTGTCGATTCTCTTGCTTGCTGGAATATCGTCACTGCTTCGGGTTGTTCTGGATCGGATTGCTGGAGCCGTCGGAGGGATCGAAAGCACTTTCGCCGCATGTCGGATTGCTGCTTTTGCTTCGAGGCACCACCAAGGGACCGGTTTCGGCGCGATTTACCTGGTGGTTCGTGGTATGGCCTTAGCCGCTGCTGCCATAATCTTCTCCGTGAAGCTGCTCACACATCTCCAATTCGCTTGGTCGTAAAGTCACTTCTGTTTAGCCGTTCGATGATTCTTCCACCCGGGAATGGACCCTGTGATCGGGTAGTGATCGCTGCTGTGCGTGTCCGACAAGTCGTTGTTCAACACCACCAACTGTTTGGTCAAAATCGTCTCGGTGATAAATTGGCCAAGCGAGCTCGATCTAACAACTCACCCAATGCAGCCTGACACTGCGTAGATCTCGGCGGAAGGTAGACAGACACTACAGTTACCTAGATCGGTGCGTCAATCGACACATGCTCAAATGGTATGCCTTCCCGAATGGCAAGGCCTTCCCCGTATTGCCAGTAGTGAACGCTGTTTGACTCCAAGGGCAACGAGTAGTTTCTGGCAACGAAGTCTGGCGGGATGACGGTTGAGTTCACCTTGGGAGCGCGTTGACACAAGGTTCGAAGTCAGCGATAAGAAGCTTTAGCTCTCTGATGTTGGCTCTAAGTCCAAGCATATTCCATTGCAGTGAAAAACAGGCACCGGGCCGGCTATCAGTTATCATTCTTGTGGTGGAAAACGACGAAAAAGTTGGTTCTCTTCGTGCTGGAGCTCTCTGGGTAGTCGGATCAGCTATAAAGGAAGAACGTGCCTCAGTAACATCCAAAAAATCGGGCTACGATAGGCAACTCGTTGCTGGAGACGTTGTGGGCTGATGGCTTTAAGGAATATGAAAAACAAATTTGTGCAATCCTATGAAAAAAAAAAAGAGCAGCTGATTGTCCTCGCGTCAGATGAGCCATACAACTTGCACATACAACCATTGGAGCCAAAACAGGCATCGCAGGAGCTAAAGATCCTGCATCAGATTCCTCAACAGCACTCGGCAAATACCTCACCATCACTGATCCTTCCTTTTGCTCTTATGTTGACATACGTAAACTTGTATTCAGCATCCACCATACCCATTAGAACGATGCTGAACTGCTTTTTATAATTTAAATAATCCCAGACGCTCTTTGCAGGGGCTTTTATAAAAAATGTGCTTTCCATCTACACAATTGGAAAACAGCCATTTTCTTCAAAATCACGTGAAAATGACAGCCAATCTTCTTGTGAATAATATATTAGGTGCGCAACTAAGTACTCGCTGTTTTTTGGTGAAAAAGGAACTTTATTTTGAAAACAAAGGTTACAAACGAATTATTCAAAGTATTGCCCATCACTAGCTACGACTTTTCCCATCTTTCTAGCAGAACGTGAATACCATTTCGATAGAACTGTAGAACTTGCCTCCAAAAATTCCGCATGCTAAATTTGGGTTTCTTTGCTTGATCAGTTCTCGAGTTTTACAGAAATATGTGTTTCATTTGTATGGGAGCCTCCTTTTTTAGAGAGGGGAGGGGTCTCAAGCTACCATAAAAACCTTTTTTGCTTTCAAAAACTCACACATGCTAAATTTGGTTTCTTTTGCTTGATTAGTTATCGAGTTGTGACGAAATTTGTGTTTCATTTGTATGGGAGCCCCCCTTTCCAGTGAAGGGAGGGGTCTCAAAACATCATAAGATTATTTTCCGGCCCTAAAAATCTTTGCCTACAAAATTTCATGCCGATCGGTCCTTCCGCTCGCGATTTAAATCGTGACAAAGGAAACCCCAACTCATTTTTATTATATAGATTAAGCTGTCATTTTAATTTTATTTAATTTTTGCCGCTCTAAGTACCGGTACGAATAATATGAAACCTCAAAGCAATGAATTAAACCGATTTCCCTGAACATCTCTTATAAATTCCCTGAACTCCTCAGAAGAGCTTCCCTGAACTCCTCTGAAGAATTTCCAAGAAGTTCTCTCAAGAAAATCCCCGAAGATCTCTGAAGAACTTTCCTGGCGTTCTCTGAAGAACTTCCCCAAAGTTTTGTGCAGGATTCCACCAAAGTTCTCTGAAGAACTTCCCTGAAATTTCTCTGAAAAACTTCCCCGAAATGACTTTCCTGAAATTCCTTGAATAATTTTCCCGATTTTCTTTGAATAACTTCCCCAAAGTTCTCTACAAAACTTCACCGAAGTTTTTTGAAAAACTTCTCCGAAGTTTTCTGAAGAACTTCCCCGAAGTTCTCTGAAAAAGATCCCCGAAATTCTCTGAAGAACTTCCCTGAACTTCTATAAATAACTATCCTGAATTTCCGCGAAGAACTTCCTTGTAGTTCCTCTGAAGAACTTCCTTGTAGTTTCTCTGAAAAACTTCCCTGAAAGTGCTTTCCTAAAATTCTCTGAAGAATTTCCCTGAAGTTCTCTAAAGAACTTCTCTGAATTTCTTTCGAGAACTGCCATGAAATTCCTCTGAAGAACTTCCCTGAAGTTTCTCTGAAGCACTTCCTTGTAGTTTCTCTGAAGAACTTCCCTGAAATTACTTTCGTGAAGTTCTCTGAAGAAATTTCCCAAACTTCTCTAAGGAATTATTTGAAGTTCTCTGAACAACTTCCCTGAACTCCTCGGAAGAAATTCTTCGGACTTCTCTGAAGAACTTCCCTATATTTATCTGAAGAACTTCCCTGAACTTCTCTTATGAACATCCCCGAATTTCTCTAAAAAACTCCTATTAACTTCCGTGAAGAACTCCTCTGAGCTACTCTGAAGAATTGCACTGAACTAGTGATCCGGATCTTCATAACCCAGCTCCTTCAGCAGATAAGCTTAAATTCCCTAGCCTTCAAGACGAGCAATCCACGATTTTGTCCAGACTTTATGAGTTTTTCGTTTTATCCGGCTTTTCATTCTTTGTCCAAAGTTGCCGAATGTGCCCATGATTACTTCCCAAATTTATTGTTTAAAGGCTCGCAACTGAATGTAGGCGACCACAAAGAAAATCAATCGTGTGTACACCGAAAAAAGTTAAGTGATAGAGCTGCGGCATAGATTTCTACTACATAGCCTCTATTACTTCATAGCTCATATGTTTACAAAACCGTTTCTTGAATCTCATAGAACTATGAAATAGATTTCTATAACGGCTATATGATAGTAAATTATAGCAAAGATTTCAAGCGCCGTGTGGCGGCACCTTTATTGACGATGACGCTTAACACGGCCTTTAATCGTCCGTTAACGCAACGTTTCGCAAAAGCAGCTCGTAATCAAGCTCTTCGGAATCCAGGTGATCCACACGCAACCTGTGGTAGAGCGTTTCGAAATCTGAGCCCGTTACGGACAATCTAGGTGTTAAATTGGGTAACGTTAACAATCGCCCGAGGCTGTTGAATATTATTATATTATATATTATACTATATTATTGAGAACTCGTGTTGCTCCAAACAGAATGATCGGTTTTGCTATGTAGTCGAGTCAAGCCACCGACCGCGAAAAGAGCAAAAAACAACTGATTTTTGATAGACAATGTGACCAGAGTGGATTACTTTTAGGTGATTTACAAATAACTCGAAAACTCTTCCAACGCACACCAAGAATATATATCCGTGGACATAATAGTCTCTCCTGAGATCCTTTTAAAGGATATTCACGTTGGGCGCTAGTATAAGACTTTATAGCTGAACAATCGGTTTCCCTACTCTCCACATCAATATTTACTTATTTTAAACAAACTAATGTTACCCGCCGGTAACACAATAAAGCGCTTCAACACATTCCTACTTTTTCCGGCTGGCGCCAGTATTGCCTTAGTTTCCCAAGTAGCAATTCAAATGCAAATTGGTTTTATTCATGTTTTATGGTAGTTTTATCAGAGCATTATGGAGTTCATCCGGTTTTATCAGGGCATTTTACAAGTTAAGGTGGTTTTAATTCATTAACAGTTCTTAAGAGTGATTAAAGAACGCTCGAAGAAACCTCCATAAAACTACATCATTTATAAGTGTAATTTACCTTATCAGTAGTTTCATAAGATACTTGATCCTCTTCTCAAGACATCGTTTCGCAACTTGCATAAAACCTGATAAAAGTTTTGTAAAAGTTTTATGACATTCTTCTTTAAGATGAATGTATCTTAGAAATGCTGCCATAAAACTCTCTTAGAACCATTTGCTTTTTAATAAGAACACATTTTTGTGGGAAAAAAAAGGGGGGGGGGGTGTGTGTGTGTGTGTGTGTGTTTACAATCTAATTCCCACTGTCTGGCAGCGGTATTATGGATAGAATCTTCCTGCAACTGTTTCATATTTGCTGTTTACAGTTGCAAAAAGCTTAGATCCGGGGATTAGAAGGTGACAGCTCTACCGCGACTCCAATAGCCCATTTCAAGAACGCAAGCATTCCGAAGCTATCTTCGTGCACAATAAGCCCCGCTCCAGTAGTGACATACTGAAACTTTCAATCAAGCGTATGTGCAATGCTTGATTGACGCGTATTTAGTGATTCACAATATATATTTTTTTTTTTTTTGGCTTGAATTTTACTTACCACAAAACTTAGTTTAGTTTAGTTGTACTACGAGAAGACATACATATATTTACGTTACCGATAACTATCCATAGTCTGTATGGTATAAATGCTTGTACCTGCCACGAACGATACAATGTCCTCCCACGAACCGTTCACATCCAGGAAGATAAAATTGATGACTCCAGCGAAGTACAAACGTCTGCACATCACTCGTTCGGCAGCGCAAGGATCATCGGCCTAGGATGCCGGAACCGATCCCTGTACTGACGTTTGAAACCTTCCTTAAGCAACAGAACGAACACTCTTTTCGCGCTCAACCGCTTGTACCTCTTGGAAATAGCTGTGATCCAGCTTGGTTTTCAAACTGGGAACGGTAGCACACGCGAATAGCACAAACCACTCCGATGTTTCTGCCACTTCCTGGGGAGTACCTGATCGGTGCTGTCGGAACGCACGACCTTACGCCATCTGAACACGTAGCGTTCATCAAAGGGTTTCCGCGATTAAGATTTTTGCGAGAACATCCTTTCCAGTTCAGTCCCACTCTTTCACGTTTCTCACTTAGCAGGGCTCATTTCCTGATACACAAAAATCACTCTGCACAGTTTTCTTACGCTTCAAAATCAAGTTTTTTCTCGTCACAAGACATTATCCACCTTCCGACGGCCAGCTGAATTGAAGACCACGTAACTCTGATTTCGAAATTTAAAATCACGGTAGAACAAAAAAATCGTGACAGCTCACGAAAAATAAACCGTCCACGCCCACAGCATTCTGCGATTCGTGTTCGGGAATTTGAGAAGTGCACCAAAACTCGGTTGGCTTTGCAATAATGAGCGGTTTCCTATGCGGAAATTTTGTCTTGTTCCTTTCTGATGGATTCTGATTTTTGCGTACCCGACCGTTTGCACGATTCGAAAAAAAAAAAATTCTTGGGGGGGGGGTAATAAATTTTGGGGGGTAGGGGGGTAAGTTGAGGGGGGTTATACGGCCGTATCACTCGTGATTGGCATCGTTATTACTTCGAGTTCCAGTTGTATTCATTCAATAGCAACTACAATTTCCACAGCAAAAGTTCACTCACTACCGAAACTCGGATCTAAAGAATTTAGTCGAATGAATACTCTTCACACATCACGTTGACAACCACATATTCTTGAGAAAGAACAGTATGTGAAAAATAAACAAACTGTCACAATGGACGCCCACAGGGGGAAGAAATTAAAAACTAGTGGAGCGTTTGATTGATTCAAAAGGGTCTATGCGTTATGCGTAAAACGAATAAAATAAAATGGTGCAATGTTTCGCCAGTTGAAAACCGAAATGCATAACTCATGATATTTGATTTTATGCCAGCTGTGCAAGTTAATCCTAACGTCTCAGGTATTGCGTAATATGGCGCACCACCGTGGAAATATAGCGCAGTACTTTCGACGTAAGGTTTAATGTGCACTACGATTGTAAAATGTTATGTTAATGTTGAATTCTCCCGAGTCGTGCATTTCAGTTCCCAATAGGCTACACAATATTGATACTCGTTGCAAGTAAAAATTGGTAGGGTATGTGTCCCTTGACTCAGCCTAATATGCAACAATCGATTACATTTTTTACTATAACTCGTAAAGTATTTGAGCTGGAAGCGATATTTAACTAGTTATACACTTGCTTAGATATGTTCAATGTGCCATTTGGTAGTATGTATCACGAAAAGTTACACAACTCATTTTATAAAGTCAGAAACTTTCGAGGGATATGGATGTAATGTCGGTCTATAAGCGCCAAATTGGGTCTATTCATGGATGCAAGTTCGTCCCATTCGACAGATTTGTTATTAAATGTTGTCTTGGTGCGATTTTTTTTTCTGATTTTCTGATTCAATGCGTTTCCAGCTGTATTCGCTCTACCCAACAAAAATTTTCATAAATCAAACTATACTAAAACTGCAAAGAAACACTTAAGTGATTTTCACATATGATTTAGCGACCATTTGATAATCAAAACATTATAATTCACTCTACACAGATTTTGTTCCTTTAGTTTGTGTTAAGATGACCCATATGGAAAACTTTCAATCGAAACTCAGGCATTTTGATTGTAAATTTTACCAATAACAACATTTTTACTACGCTTTCCATATAACAGGCCATAGTTGGGAACATGGAAAAAAATATGTTCCTAACATTGGGTCTATGGTTTTCTTGTTAAATCATTGTTATTTTACCTATGTGACCTGTTAGTTTATAACGTGTGACTATTTTCTGTACATCTTGGCTGTATTATTCGGTTTATAGGTTCAATTTCTGCAAATTAAGATCATTCGAAGATCGTGTAGATAATTTGTTCAGCTTAACCAGTAAAGTCATATTGTCTTAAAAGTTGAGGAAATCGAAAATTACGCGGAAGTGAGCAACTATTAATTGATTAATAATGTCTCAACTGCTTTGAAATAAATCGGTCATCCTGATAGGAATATAATTTTGTTGATTATCGGCGAATTAATGACATTTTTGGTACATAGGCCGAATGAAGGAGCTAGGCTGACATTACATCCCGTTACCCTATATCATCTGAGCGAAAATCGATTTTTCCGCTTTTAGGGGGGGGGGAAGGGGGCGGGGTTTCAAGGGGAAAAAGGGGGGAAAAAAAAATGGTGATGAAGAAAAGTGTTTTTTTTGTATAAAAAGAAAAAAAAGAAAAGGGGGGGTTGTGGTTTTTGTTTTTGTGGGGGGGGGTGAAAAAGATTATAAAAAAAAATAAAAATTAATGTAGGGGTTTTGGGGGGGATGATATCATGAAGCATTTCGTTTGGAACTGCGAACACAGTATCCAGAAAGTCGCAAAAGCTGAAAGGGTTCAATGGACGGGCATGTTGTAAGGATGCCAGAGAACAATCCCGCAAAAATTGTGTTTGCTTGGAATCCAACCGATACACCGAGAAGTGCAGCGAGCTACGCTGTTAGACCAAATGGAGCAAGAGCTAGAAAGTGTAGGACGCTCGAGAAACTGACTGAGATAAACAGCCCTTAACCGAGCTTCTTGGCGAAACATTGTGGCGCAGATGTGGTCCTGAAGGGAAATTTGACCAGCAAATGTAAAGTACACTCTTCCACCAAAAGGGAACATATTTTCTAAATTTCTCAACTAGATGGGTATCAAAACAGAACAAGTTATGCAATAATCGCCCAAAAATTGTCGTGACCGTACCGAGGTGTCCAACCTCGGGCGCGGCTACATGAACCGGTGATATTGCTTTCTTTTCATCCGATATATCTGTCCGTTACCTTCAAAATTCGTTACTTTTTTTTAGTTTTTATTTAGTTCCTTGATTATCGAGATTTTTAGCCCGGGGCTGGTTCATCTCCCGTCGTTGTAACTCAAATTCCTTTTGGGTATTTTCGTAACTTGTCCGGGGCTGAGATTCGAACTCGTGACTTTGACGTGAGAGGTATGGATGTTAACCTCTACGCCGGGGTCGCCCCCTTATTCGTTACTTGAATGGCGATACAAACTGACGTAGCTTTATTTCATACTTGCTGTGGTGTTATTTTACTCTTTCCTCACGGTAATTGGGTTTGACTTGAATTTTAATACAGATTTGTTTTCAATATCATGCTTGTTCCTCATCAACTACATCCACCACATTAACGAGAGAGACGAGTAGCCATGCATTTCGACCGACATATAATTAAACCTTTAGAAATTGGGGACCTTTGGTCTTGACCTAGTTTGCGGTGAAATCGTTGCATAAATGTCTTGGGAAAGGCTGGTGTTTGCACAATTCCCTGTCCACAGTGTGAGGACATCTACATTGGTCAAACTAAGAGGACTTTGGAAACGCAGTTTAAGGAGCACATTCTTGAGATGAACAAAGCTAAGAAGGATATGGATAAGGGACTTCATTACAATGTGTGATCTAAAGATGCAGAACATATAGTCTTAAACGGGCATGATTTGACAAAGGATAACATTGATATTCTACGAAATGTCTCTTCACCATACAAACTTGACGTAGCAGAAAGCTGAGAATATTTCGAACATAACTCGTACACTGTGCTATATAAGGATAAAGGGATTCAAGGCTTTATGGCATGGTACCATGAAAAACTCAACGTAGAGTTCATCATTTGTCGAAATAGCGGTAGCGTTGCAGGTTGCAGAATAGTTGTAGAAGTCTAGTTTAAAAGTTGGTGGATGCGGCATCTACCAAGAGGTTAGTTACACATACTGTATCAGCACAGTTTTCAATTACGTGTTGAGTTGAGTAGCGTGAAATTTAACGTAGAAAAAACGTATCGATGTTTTTGAGTGTAGAATAACAGAAATAGTAGGTAGTCGTATTCGGGAAAATGTTATAAGACCGCTGGTAAATTGGTTATGTGACATACGCGGACGTAGGGTAATCTAAAGCCTGCGGCTATGAAATAAGCAGATTGTGTTATGGAGAGTGTGAGCTGTTTAGTGGAATACCTGTAACTAGAAAATAAGAAGAATGATTAGTAATTTCCATTTAATTCCAACTACTTTTATTGCATACATTAATTGTTATGTTTGTGTTCTCCGTGCGTGGAGTAACGATTATGATGTAGAAGGAGATGTCTCGCTCATCGCCATGAGACACCAAGAGTGGACAGTAATGTTTTTTGCTAGAATGAAAGATATGAAGAGAAAGTTGAAAGTTCTGTCAGTGTACGGTAGGCTAGAAATAGAACAGAGGTATTGAAAATTGAGTGAAAGGGCATGGTAAAGTAGTATTCGAACCACAGGCGTTTCATTTGCCTAACATCCCACTATGGGGTAGCTCGAGGAGCAGATCACCCTGCCACCTCGACGAGGCAAAAGAAACGCGGCAGAACGCACTCTAATACTACCGATAGCTTGCGATAGTTTTCTAGCGGTAGATTGCTCACACTCTGTTTTGATGCATACATGGGCGAGAGGTTCTATTTCTAGCCTACCGTACACTGACGGAACTTTCAACTTTCTCTTCATATCTTTCATTCTAGCAAAAAACATTACTGTCCACTCTTGGTGCCTTATGCTGATTATTAGTACATCTATATGCCATGAATACATTCACATTTTTTTATTGCTACATGTATAATTTAATGTTTTATGTTTTATGTTTTATTATTGTGACTTTCACATTCCAGAGTAACATTCATCTGCCACTGATGGAGCTGTAAACAGGCACCAAGCTTCATATTATTATCACATGTCTATCATTACTATTTTAAATATTTCGTCATATTATTTTATTTATAACCATAAAAATTACAGGATGACAAATTCCAACTTTGACATATTTTATTTCAATATTTTTGTATATTTCATTGCTTTATTACATACTACATATATTGCATATTATAACATATTACTTACATTAATATAATAAATACTGGGTTGGGAGGGAGCATCAGGGCATCATTCAAGCTGAAATTGGACGATGGTTTGATTGACTGCCTGAGTCTAGGAGGGAACAAGCAGTGACAGTTTCTTTATCCTACCGATTCGATTGTGATGCTGCGAGTTCTACTCCAACAGTTTCAGTAAGAGTGACGCGCCCTTCTTAACAAGCCATCCTGTAGAAAGCTTAATGAGTATTGCGAATTAAGTTATTCGATTTGTTGGATCGTATCGTTGGAAGGAGATTCTTAATTTCCCGTGGATTTCGTGTGAGTGTCTCTGCTTACGGGTCCACCCCACCGTTTTTGGCCCTTCATACAGCGATATTGTGAATTCAGATCAGTGGTTCAATTTGATCTTGCTATTAAGTGTAGCTGCATCCAAGCCAAGCGCTAGAAGGGATGGTGGCTACCATACATACATACATACATGACTTCAATAACACAAACATCCGCTTTTTTCATAGCCGCAGGCTTTAGATTAACGTTGATCGACAATAGTAATAGCGCAGCCCTATGTCGAAATTTCCGTTATGTCACTCTCTTAACCACTCTCAATCTCATAAGAGAGAAACATTCCTACACGGCCAGCCATATCAACTCAATTTTGAGTCGTTTTTGACTCACTTTCGTCATTAGTGGAGTCACTCAAATTTGATTAAATGTAACTGACAAGCCGACAAATCAAGCCGACATCGACTCAAATCAGATGGATGTTTTTGATTTGTCGACTTGTCAATCCCAGTTACATTTACTCAAATTTGAGTGACTCCACTTTTGACGAAAGTTAGTCAAAAACGACTCAAAACTGAGTTTAAATGGCTGGCCGTGTAAGGATATGAAATTTCTGAAAATCATTTTGCTATAAGATATCTTTTCTAGGTACCAATTGTTCCTCCTCGTATAATATGGATTTCAATTTCCACCTTAAATATGTATGAATCTGTAATACTTCACAGACAGATAAGGATTTCTTTTCGTTCTAGTAAAAAATATTTTCCTAAAGTCACAAAGAAGGACAAAAGTATCCCTTCACTGCGCTATATTGTCGCTCAGTTAACTCGTTCACAATATTTTTTTTTAAATGGTCTACATCAAAAGCGTTTCCAGCACAAACTCAAACAACCT
Source organism: Aedes koreicus (assembly GCA_024533555.2). Taxonomy (NCBI): domain Eukaryota; kingdom Metazoa; phylum Arthropoda; class Insecta; order Diptera; family Culicidae; genus Aedes; species Aedes koreicus. Next base: position 222,734 of record JAHHFK020000098.1, read on the forward strand.
GACAGTACCTATCGTGTATGCTATCTCGAATTTAATGCCATTAAATTTTTACGTCTAGTCTCCTGATACCTACTTCAAAATCTCAGACCGCGAAAGGACGCGATTTCTCCTCTTATTGTCTTTTTGTCATGTTTCCTCTTTTGATTCCGCTGGTGCACAAAACCTAACTATTATTATAATCACCTGGCTTAACACACGAACGACGTACACATACAGAAAAAAAAAACATGAAAACATGAACATTATTCATGATTCCATATAGGTACCATGAAGCGAGTTCATGGTAACATGAAACAAACTTATGAATAAGAGAAAAAACGGATTCTTTCAGGAGTTTGATAAGTAAACTCATATTTTGATTTCAGTTTTTGATTTCGTTTCAATTTAAGTATATTACGAAAATGGCATGAATACAAAGGAAATGAGGATTAACAATCGATAGCTTTCAGCAAATCACGTGTGCTCTTCGCAGCTCCACGATCGACGCTGGTATTTTAAACATATAGGTTTGTAGAAACAGTCACAGTGGCCTGCAATCCGGCGTGTACTGCAGGTTCAACACGTACGTCACGTGCATGCACATACATATGGCTTGCAGTATGTTTTCTGCTTTGTACTCGGAGCCGCCGAATACCACGATAATGGATTTATCGGGTCGCGATGCTCCTACCGTTATTATTTGCGGCTGCATTTGGACATTTTCAAATTTTGTCCGAAGAAACTCCAATCGCTGGTTGATCTTGACTTCGACGTCAAGCGCAGTCTACATGAAAAAAAAAAGAAGAAAGTAACCATACAAACATGAACTCAACAACAAAATAGCACCAGATTGTTGAATTTTGAAAACATTTGTTTGTGAAAATCGTAATCACAGTTTTAACCCTATTTTGTTTACGAGAAGTCTCGTTAATAAAGCAATAAAAAAACTGTTTTGTTTCTTGGGTAAATTGAAAAAAAAAATTATTTGTCCCACCGTTAATTTCGAAGACGAATCGCTTTCCGGCCATCTGGTAGGTGATGTAGATGAGACGGAGAATGAGTGATTACTTCAATACCGCATTTACCGATTTCATAGTTATGCGGATCAACTACATATGCATCCAGGTGTTCATCAAACCCACAGGCCTTATATGTATGGCAGACAAATGTTATCACTTCATTATTTTTGATGATATGGCGCACTTCTTTGAGAAACATATCATGTCTCCTGGCAATCAACACCGTTCCAGCTGATATTTTCGTCTTTCCTAACATAACGTAGTTAAGCACTCGAACGATTACACTACCGTCACCGGAAATAAATTCGTGTTGAATTGGAATGCAGTGCAGTTTTATGTAAAATCCAGTCCCTTCATCCAATTGCAGCGGTCCGAAATTATGAGTGTTCGTGAATACTTTATATGACATCTTAAATTGGTCCTTCATCGCTAATGTAAGAGCGATATTCTTCCTCGATGATGTGGTTGTTGCTATCTTTTTGAAGTATTTATGTTTCATTTCTGGTAGGAACGTTGATGTAAATCGAGTAGGTCCTGTCCACTCGATTGCAAGCGGATAATGAGTAAGGAAGTGTGCTTTTGGCTTAAGGTGTTTATCGAAAAGAGTTTTATATTGTGCATTCGATGAGATATTTTAACTCCTTTATTTCCTCGGTAGTGAATGACGGTTTCATTATACATGAGCCAACTTTAGTAACATTTACGAGAAATGTCCATTCATCTCCAGCCGGCACCAAGTCTCCAATCATTAGTGTGACATTATCTACAAAACACTTCATCTGTCCTGCGGACATTTTGAGTTTCAGACACTCTAAATTCTCCTGTTTTATTTGTGGTGGAATACTTTTTCGCTCATTGATGTCATAATCATATCGCTGAATGCATTGGTTCGGTATGAATAGTGAAAAATAGCCTTTTGAAATGAAACGAAGAATGCAACTAGCAAGAGCATCATGTGCGAAACCTTCATAATAGTCATGCATGCAGTCAACAATCTTCAAGTCAGTAACGTGAAAGTCAGGGATGGTGTTGAAAACTGAGTTTATCCGGATTCCTGTTTCTGAAAAGCGATCGATTTCCAGTGCCGAATTATATGATTCTTCGGTGTGACAGGTACAGAGCAAGATCGTCTTCTGTGTTAACCCTTATGCCTTCAAGATTCATTGAGCAAATCCTGCACAAGTAAATAGAAAAAAATTGAGATTAGTTAAAATTATCGCAATGAAGGCAATTAAGGTGGTTGTAGCATTCACACTTCGAGATTGCAAGCGCACACGACTCACCAACCGTTGCAATTGCACCTGCCAAAATGCTACTTTGTTTGCTGCTGTACATTTCAGCGGCTGGCGAGTCGTGCTCACTTGAAATCTTAAAGTGTGGACGCTACAAGGAATCACCTTAAGACAGCTCTTCGATGTTTCTTACCTGCATGGATGATTTGCAACAAATGATCTACTGTAGTCCAAAATTAGGCCCAAATTGTCTCCACGCAAACCCCCAAATAAAAAACTATAAGGGACAGCCCAATGGGGTTGTACGCAAAGTTGACGTAGGACTACGCAGCAATCGAATTCCCATACACGTCAGGGCCATCCGCTAATTGATTTAAGTCAGTCCTGAAAAGGGCCAAGACAATTCTATTGTACACTCTTTAGAAAGCATTTGGTGGCTCTTAATTATGATACGGCCCCGGTTGTATTTTCTACGATGGTTGAGAGGGCCACTATCTCTAACGCGTAGAAGATAGTTATGGATCTGTTGGTTCATTGGTTGTTCAACACGCTTTGCTATTTACCCGGGGGGGGCTCTCTGGGGGGGGGCAGCGCCTACCCCCCCCCTGCGGGCTCCTACACCCTGCGCACGGTTTAGGGACTGGTGTGAGTGTAAATAAATGTTCTGTTTTAAGGTGTTAGGGGTAAGTGTGGGGGGCGGGAGGGCACGAGAGGGGGCGGAACGAAAAAAGATTGTGTCTATTCTACTTCCCGTGCGGATCGAAACGAGTCGAGTCGCGCGACAAATACTATTCCCGTTTCCGTATGAAGCGACAATTGTCAAAGTGGATGAACCTTGATGAACTCTCACTGCATTCTGATTGTCAATCTGTATTGACAAATGTCTACTCGGAACGACTATTTCACGCGAGTACTGTCGATACATCAGAGGCAATCGAGAACGGTTCAAAAAGGAAAAAAATGGAAGTGAAGAGGTAAGTTTTAATTCTCAAAATGCTCGAAGATGGATTTAATCATCAAACATATTTGATTTCAGGGTGCGAGTGACCAACCGGAAGCAATTCAACTTGCTGGTTGACCGGATGACTGCGAATCCGTCGGTGGCGAGAGGACAAAAGTTTTGCGAAGCGGCTGGAATAAACCGACATTCGTATGAGCAGGTTTGGAACGAGATGACCAATGGCCTGAACAGTTTTGGCCCACCAATTAGGACGGTCAAAGACTGGCAGAAGGTATGTTATTAATCAATTAAAAAAAAGATCGGTTCTCAAATTTGCTTATATATTAGTTAGATATTTGTGTATAGTCCATTATATTATAGTACTTAAAAGCATTTTTTTTTGTCAGAAAAATATTCTTGCAAATATGCCTCACTTAAATGGTTCATAAGTAATATATCATTTAACAAATATCGTCAATGGACCATGGTTTTAAATACTTGTAAAAGATATCAACTCGTTTAATTTAAGCAGAATCGTTGACACGATAAAATAACATGAAATTACATATAGTATATATTTTATATTTTGACTTCTCAGGTTTGGACTGATTACAAATGCAGCGTTAAGAACAAATTAGCTCATAATAGCCGTGAGGCCAAAGCAACTGGGGGCGGGCCGAATAGCATGAAGGTGTTGTCAGCTAATGAAGATGCGGTGGTTAAATTATTATCCTTGGAAAAAATGGTTAACCACTCCGGTATGTACTAATCATCAAGATTAAGTGTGGTTATTTAAATTGATAAATCTCTTATTTGTAGGTTCCTCGTTCGGTCTACTCGTACATCCCACATCTGTGCCAAGCGCTATGCCTAGTTCCAGTCAGCCTCGCAAAACACCGTCACCGCCAGGATCGCCGATGCTTTCAAGCATCATCGAACCGCAGTTGGACACAGCTGAAGAAGGGGACCCAACCGCAGAGGAAGCAAAAGGTATTGAGAATACTCAGGACTCAGAACAGAACAGGAGCTCCCGTACTGCGGAGCGTAAGGGGCGGTGTCAGCATAACATGGATATCCGTCACGCCTTGCTGCTGGAACAGACTGAATGCATGAGAAAGATTGTGGAGCATACCGGAGAATGTGCAAGGTATGCCCGCAAAATGTTCAAGTTACGGGAGCAAGAAGTTAAGGAACGGCGAGCTAATTGGCATCAGAAAGAGAAGGATAGAAAAGCAGAATTAGAGTATGAGCTTGAACTTTTAAAATATAAGAAGGCGAAACTAGAGATTTTGGAGCGCCAGGAGTACAAAAAGTAGAAAGAAAAGAAGTGAAAAAGAAATATATTGAAATGAAATGAAAATATAAAACAAAAAGAAAAATTCATCTCTCATTACTATTGTTACGAAATTACAAAATTTGTTGAAGATTTCCCCTTCCGAATACCCTGAACATAAATTTCTAGAGCACTTTACCATAATTTTAAATTGAATAATAATTTTGAAGACTCCAAGTATTAAATTTGTTTATTGATCAGTTATCGAACGCATAATTCCCTGTCTTATTTCATTTGCTGACTCGTTGGCCACATCATCGTTTCACTATTCTGGCTGCCTTTTCAGGCTTATAGTGTAGTTGGCGAGCTGCTAAAATGCACCTGAACACATTCTTCAACACTCCAAACGTTCTCTCAACTGTTATCCTGGTCTTTGCGTGGATTTCGTTGAATTTAGTCTGCCTTGCATCACAAGAAGCACGGAATGGTGTTATCAGGTACGACTTCAAAGGGTATCCTGCGTCTCCTGTGAACAAATACAAGACATAATGTAAAGCTCCATGTATGTTAAATTTCCATGTATTTATCTTTTTTTTTACCCAAAAGCCACGTGTTTCTTTCTCCATTCCGGTATTGTCGGTTCAGCTCTACATCCAACGGATTATTATTCCAAATGAAGGAATCGTGATTAGCACCGGGACTATTGGCATCCACGTAACGGACAAACTGTTTATGATCACAGACCTGAAAAGATAATTAAAATAATAAACTTCATGCTTTTGCTTCGATACTAATTCATACGTACAACCATTGCATTCAAACTGTGAAATCCTTTCCTGTTGTAATATAGATGCTGAATGTCGCTCACTGGCTTGAAAATCCTCACATGCGTTCCATCGACGCATCCTATCACGCCAGGGAATCCAGTTTTTTCGTAAAAACCGCGTTTGATTTCGTCCTTTTTGTCCTCTGAAACCGGAAAACGTATGGCTGCCGGGCAAACTTCTGCTTCCAACACATCAATAACAGCTGCCAATACTTTGGAAAATGTCGGTTGAGCCATTCCCGCGAACAAATCGTTACCAACACCTTTTTGGTAACTTCCTTCTGCAAAGAACCGAAATGCTGCTGATAGCTTCAACATTGGCGGCACAGATGACGATTTAACTCCTTCTAGTTTATCTCCCACACTGTCCAGTAAATATCGGAAGAGTTCTTTTGAAACTCGAAAGTACTCAATAAACCTGAAATCGAAAATAATCTTATTTTTTTTTAATTGTAGGATTTGAACCGATACTCACGAATCTTGTGGAATATCCAAAGGATTGCTGATATCTCGCAATCTGCGACGCTCAAGCCGTACCCTTTCTGGTTGTAAATCTCCAGTTTCCTCCTCATCGTCACTGAACCAGAACTCAAAAGAACTCATCGTTTCGTACAGATGGGAAAATAAACACTCTTTAAACTGTTATTTATAACTAACGATGCAACTGGCACTTTATTCTGGTTATCTTTATAGAAAAATCCAACGAGCTAAGATCAAAACATATCATTATGAATAGGACGAATTTCAATTACCTCTTTAGTTACAAAAGTTGTTACAAAATCATTCAAAAATTCATGGAATAGTTTCCAAGCGACGAAAACAATTACACATTGTTATTATTACATGTATTGATGGCTCTATCTATGCAATTATTTTACGTAATAAGCATATTAAAACATATTTATTATCAAACATAATTGGTTTCGCCCTTATTATAAACTCCGCGATAAACTTTTCTCAGTTTGACAAGTCTCCCGTTTCTCTGAGTAAACTTCACATTGGCATCGGTTCATCCCTTCCTCTCGATACGAAATGAACGTCTCGTCCCGCACGGATCGACGTTCGGAATAGAGCGAGACGAGTCGCGCGACAACGAAGCGAGAATTGTCGTCTCGATCCGCACGAGAAGTAAAATAGACACAAATGTGTTACAAATAGCATCAAAGGGGACGAAATTCAGCTATTGCGCCACAATAATTAGTTTTAATTATTACACGCAAGACGGATGATTTTCTTAACCGAACCTTTCCTAATTTGCTTGCCACCGCCAGCAACTAATCCGCTATGCATAGCTAGGAACTACAACGAACTCAACCACATGGTCGGTTTGAAGTGACGCAGTTCGGCACGAATTCCGTTCGTTGGTTGTTCAACCTTCTTTGTCATTTACTACGGGACCCGACGTTAATTTCAAACATCACAAGAGAAAATTTTAACCAAATAAACTCTTTAGTTGGCAAACTAATTTGGTCGTCCTGAAAAGGACGGATTTAGTTGACGGGGGAGAAACAGTTCGCGATTGAACTTGGACTTTCTTTCTTGATTCATCTCATCTTCATTGCGGGTGGCCATCTGCAGGTGACGTGGGATGATTGATTCTTGACTCGTTGTCACGGGCGGCTTTTTCCCGCCAACTTGTAGGCTTCAGCAGCAATGTTTCTCGCAGCGAAGTTGACGGGAGCATCGGCAACAGCCAACTGCACCAATGCCTCTCTGGGCAGCGACTGCTCGCCAGTGCTGCCGCCAACTACGATCCAACTGCAGATCCTACGCTGCACAGCTCCACGACCGCCGGAAAACTAAATCAAAATGCGAAGGTGTACCCCTTATATAACATTCATGGCTGCCCAGGAGACGTTCCTTACTTAAATATGAAGTCTGTGCGCGGAAAGTACTGTGTATTTGGTAAATTTACTATGAAAAATCGATATTATAAGACATCACTTCATATTTGCGTTAATTTTATTAGTTGCATGTTAAAAATCAATAGTTTGAAATATTTAAATCGAAGCGTAGAAAATGTTCCGATAAATTGGTGCAAACATTTTGGAAATCAATCGTGGAATGACTTAGTTATAAACGTTCAAAACCTATATATTTTTCGTGACGCTCCAAATTTTCGCAATTCGAACATGTACCCCAGTATTGAAAACATAGACGTAGTCCTACGTCAAAAAAAATATTCCTTTCTTCTCCTTTTACACGAATTTGTGGAGGGGTTTTTTTTTGGAGTGTTTTTTTTTGGAACATGGTGTTTTATTTTTTTTTGGGGGGGGGGGTTTTTGTGAGGGGAAAATATAAAGAGGGGGGGGAAAAAATTTTTTTTTTTTTGGGGGGGATTTTTTGTTTAAAAAGGGGGATTTAATTAAATACTTTCCGGGCTGGGGTTGCGTTTCTTTTTTGACTATTGGTTTTTTTTTTTATAAAAAAAAAGAAAAAAAAAAATAGGGAATGCAAATTTGGTCATTTCTTTTTCCTTTCTTTTGTTTTTTGATTTTTCCTTTCACGAAATTATCATTCACATCATCTGGTGAAGTAGTGATCTGCTGATAGCTATCCAATAGTGCATTTTCCTAGAATAAAAACTTTAAAATTCTAACCTCAATTTTTTTTTGGTTCCGGATTAAGACCGAAAAACCAAACTATTTAAAAACAAAAAAAAACAAACCTAAAAACTATTTGACACAAAAAGCTTATAGCTTGATGTGATTTTTGAATAAAAGCGTTTTAATTTCGCCCTAATCGAATAAAAATCAAGATGAAAAAAAAAACTTACCGCTAGGTTTTGTTGCTGCTTCTTTTACTGCTGCTGCGACTACGCGGTAAGCTGTGCTCTTGATGTTTTCACACTATAATTAAGCACAAGTTAGTTTTTTTCGAGCATTTGTTAGGATTTTAAAACCTTACCTGAAAATTACCGTCGACCGGTAGGCACGCTTCGGATGAATTGATGAAATTTTTTGACAGGTTGACAGCTTTGCGTTACGCTTATAGAGCGACCATGAATCATATTCATGGATACGTTTGTTTTGGTTCATGATTTTTGGAATTTCAGTTATAAAGCATGAATGAGGGTCATGATTTCATGACTCAGCGGTATGATATTTTATTCCGAGTTGGATTCATCAAAACGGGAATTGATTTATAATAACGCTTGTGGCGATCATGCCTCATTTTCAACCGAGCAGTTGTTATTATTCATGATAATTGTGGTTTTCGTCATGATATCATGAACCATAGTCATAATGTTATGAAGTGTCACATTTTATGATTTCATGAATTTTGATTCATGAATCCGGCAACGGATTTTTTTTCCGTGTAGGTTCAGCGTACAGATCAAGAGAAAAATCATCTTTCGCTCAACTGATGTTTCAGCCATCGACGCAATATTATTAACAGTTCTTCTTCCCCAAATCCATTGTTAGCATATTCAAGTTAGAGTTTTTTTTTTGTTTTAATCGACTTACGCTGACGAGTAAAAACAATAAACTATAAGCTGTAATTATGAACAACAATTATGCATAGGCACTTTTGATTTGAACGTTCACATTTTCTTTGTTTATGATGTGCCTTCTCCACACTGATTTTATGACTATCTTACGAAAGACTTGTTTACCTTGAGCAATTCAAACAAGTTTAATTCAAGCATTACTCCTCTTATTCAAGAATAGAACAAGTAAAGATGAACTTATCGCGCTCCTAAAAAAATCTTGTTACTCTTGTGCAAGAAATATTAGTTTTATATGCGTTTTATGGTAGTTTTAGATAAAACCATTGAAAAAATGGCGAGCGTGACTATTATGGATTCCCTCGGAATGGTAGCCATTTACATATTTATGCAAAAAAAACTCTCGTTTTTCCAATGCTGCGAACAATTTCTGCTGTTTAAAATACATGTTGAAACTTAAAATGGATTGTAGACACAATTTATTCAAGATCTAACAATTTTTCAGCCTTGTCACCTAATTGTTGAATTTTCAAGTATTTTTTATTTGTCAAATAAATCAATGTTCTAGCAATGATTCCGTGGCGCATTAAAATTTTCGAACTTTTATGTTATAAAACACCAATAAACTGAACGTCGCATGAAAATTTTATCAATTGCAGGCAAAAAACTCATGCATTTATGGTCAATTTTACAATTAATTTACATACGTATTCACTTTGGAAAAGAAACAGGTCCCATTCAGCAGAACGAATCCAAAAATGGAATCTTCGAAACATATTTGTGACGGACTGGAAGTGTTCTTAAAGAGGAAAGTCATAAAACTACCAAAACTTGTGGTAGTTTTATCATAGTTTTAAGCAGGTCCTGCATGTCATTACAAGTATGTACCGATAAAACTATCAAGTTTTAAGCGAATCTTGGGAAATAGTCTTGAGAACCTCCTGTAGTATGGACCTTTTTGAACTTATGAGGGTTTTATGGCTGTTTTATCGATGTTATGTAGAATATCTAGTTTTATGCGTGGTTTTATCAAATGAGTCTTGAGAACTTCTTCAAGTGTACCTTAAAATTGAATTTGTTACTTGGGTTGGGAGATGTATGAGAGTCCCATGCATCATAAGTTTGTAATCGTTCAAAAATTGTCCTCGTATTTCCTTAAACAATTCCAAAACTACTTTCCAATCGAAAAATTGCGTCCCAAAAGTAACTTCGAGCGAATGAAAAGCTTATTCTGTAAACGTAAATGTCTCCATTTAATCGAATTTGTCGTCTTATTTTCCACTCGGGGAAATTGCAACGCCAAAATAAAAACCTAATTACCCTCCTTGAAGCTTTCCCAGCCTCTTTGAAATCAATTTCAGAACTCTCAGAAACAATCCGCTTTCCAGTGGAAAAATGCAGAATAATCCTATTAGAGAAAAATTATTGACGTTACTGTCATAATACGACCGTTTTTTTCCCTCATTCTTGCCTTTCATCACAGGGAAGTGGAAAGAGCTAAAGACCCCATCTCCAACCATCCAACCTCCAACAGCATGACACTCACTCAGCCGGCTCCAAAGTAGCAGTTGCGTTGAAAAATTCTAGAGCTCCACTTTTTTGTCATTCCAATTCCGATATTTATTAAACCCTTATCCCTTATTCCGGATTCTTGTGGAGGATGTTTTTTTCTTTTTTTGCCGGCCAACAAAAGTCAAAGACGTGAACCATTTCGGCCCTGGGAGGTGAAATTATACGACACGGTAAGTGAAATGGGTGGGCCACACAAAAGCAAAGCCCTTCATCAGCATTAAGTATCATCTCGACGGCGAAGGCGATCCTCTCGACTTCGGTTTTCTTTATTGTTATTGCTCGTCTTCCATTATTCATTTCCATTTTTCCTGCTTACTGCTGTTCTTTTTTTTGTTTCCTTCTTCTCTGATTTATAACCCGGACTCGTTCATTCGAATATTATATTTCTTCTCCTACTGCAATCTATCGTTATCAGAACCAGCACAGGAGCTGGTCAAGAGAGAATGACTTTTTCGATTCAAGGTTTTTCACCTTCACACTCTTCCTAAGCACAGCACCGATTTGTTTCGATTAAGAGGGAGGGGGGGGAAAGCTCTTTGAAAGAAGGTATTATGAAAAATGTCAAGTATTTAAGCACATACATATTCGCTTGCATTTCTCGGCTATCGCATGTGTTGTTAGTCAGCAAAAATGTGGCTGGCTGGAGGAGGTAGATATCGGGATGAGATATTGAAAGTTCGAGAGGTTCAAGGTTTGGCACTGGATAGTAGTGCACTAGCAGCGATTGCAATTTTATCTGGAGTGGCTGTCAGCATCCGGATCATGCAACGCTGCATCTTCTTTGTCGTTGGTGTCCTTGCTACGCTTTTTGAACCATCTTCGAGGATGTGGCGTGGATTGGACTGAGTGATGGTTGGTGGGATTCTCCTGCAGTTGGCTATGTGCATTGTCCCACGAGGAATAGTACCGGAGGAAGTTGTCTGAAATTGAATTAAATAAGGTATATCTGTACAATCTTCAAAATACCAGACACTCACTATAACGCTTATGTTGCTGCTCGATGGCCGAATGGTCCGGATTGGGTGCCTCCTCAAGTTCCTGAAGGTGTCGCTGCAGAACCTGTTGCTGGTGACGCAGTCGAGCCAGTTTCTGCTTAATTCGGATACTTTTCACCACGCAACCTTGCGGGATGTGCAGCTAGTAAGAAAAAAAAAAACGAATAGGAGAATATATCAACAAAAGGATTGGTTTCTAATCAACTGAAACTCTTAACCAATACAGCAGCATGGTTATCACTCGAGCTTCGGCTCTGATGTCAGGAAAGCAAAAGCATGCATGATGAAAGGCAAAATCAAACGTGATTGAAGTTTATATAGGAGTGAATAAAGCTTGACTTGGTGGTTTCGGATTTTCACTTACCCCACTTAGAGAGTTGATCCTGGTGAGGCCGAGATGGAACGATTGAACTTACCATCAGAAACGGTCGGTCGTCCTTCTGGCTCGCTCGGGCAGACAGCGTTTTAATTTACGGTAATTTTCACACACACACCCATGTGCCGACGAATCGGAAAGGGAGACCGAACCCAGGACACAAGACTGCCAATCAAGTGTGTGGTGAATTTCCTCGGCCTATGGTTCATGGAAGCAAAGTGGAACGGTTTGATGTATGAAATTTCACCCAAGCTCGAGGCAGCTGCTGATGCTACTGAAGCTAAAATTCTGACCACAGAACCGGTAGGACACGATGTCAACGATATCGGGGTGCTGGGGTGAAATATTGCATTCGATGTAGCCGACCGATGTTGAATGAAAATTGATTGAAACATAAATTCCAATTAATTTGGACTGGAAGAAGCTCGAGTGAAATTGCGGAAAGCTGAAGGAAGTCGGTCGACGAGATGGAATGGGGCCGCCTGAGATTTTTTGCTTTTCCTCGGGGTTGAAGTGAAGGTCAATTCTAGCCAAAATTGAGTGTTTGAAATAATACTATTCAGAAAACAATCAACCAAACTGCTTCTGGCGAGTTTTTTTTTTAGTTTTCCATTTGAATAGCTTTATGCGAATTAAATTCCAAATAGAGAAACGCCCCGGATGCTCCTATTTTGTTTATGTTTCCACGATATTTTCCAATAAGAGATCTCAAAAGTGTGGTAGATGTAAAAGTCCAATGAGAATATTGAAAATAAAAATATGAATATATGAATGTTCAAAAATAAATGAATTGCAAATATTTTATATGAGTGATTCGCCATGAACGTGATAAGAAGGTTATACACGTAGAAGCATGTTCAAACTAAATCGTAGTAGGTGCATGAGGGAAGCCAGATATACAGACATGTCTGTATTCATACAGACATTTGATCGTGCATATAGACCTCATACAGATTACAGACATTATACAGATAATGCGATAAAGTTACAGATTTTTTCAGACAGTGATATCCATCAATAAGATAAAAATGATTCTGAAACGATTTTATTTTCCATTTAAAAGTGGCTTCAGGACAACCGAAGCTTCAAATTTGGGGTAAGCCCATAGGCGTAGCCAAGGGGGGGCAGGGGAGGGCCGTCGCCCCCCCTAACTTTTGATTTTATTTATAATTTTTTAGTGTTTGTTTCAATTGTTTATTACTTATGTTTAATGTTTGTATTATTCCCGCTTTGCCTCAATGAAATAGCGCGAAGTTGCCTCGATTTTGTGACAAGTTGTAGCAAAAAAGCGCAAAAAGTGGACAACAATGAGATATATTTTTAAATAGGAGAGGCTACGAATTTTAGTACAATTTTTTTCCTGTAATCAAGAACCCAACCTAGCAAACCTAACGTATAATAAAAAATATCTTTAACCTATTACAGTGACGGACAAAACAATAAGACCACCGCTCATTGTAAAAGATGCAGTTGCAGGGCTCAATCAATAAAGCCATATATTTAATAATTTCAACTAAAAATAACAGTTTATTTAATAACTCAACAAAACAAAATGGTTTGAAAGTTATAAAAACAATAAAGAAAAAAACTGCCCTTCCAGCATAGAAAAGTAAGAAAATGATGCGACAATAAAATAAGACCATTCGTTAATTCATTCAAAAAATCGTTTCCATCAGCTTTGATCATTAGTATTTAGTGGTATAACCATTATTCCGGATCACTTCTCGCACTCTCTTCGGCATTGACTCCACGAGGTTTCGACATGTGCTGGCAGGGATGGCATAGCATGCTTCCTGAATTTTGCTCCATAGTTCTTCCTTATTTTTCGATTTTAAAGGATTCACCGACTTTTTGACTATCTGCCAAAGATTTTCTATCGGATTGAGATCCGGGGATTGTGCCGGCCATTGCATTACATCAATTTTGTGATCTTCAAACCATTGCTTCACAGTACGGGCAGTATGCTTAGGATCATTATCTTGCATAAATTGCCATTTCAATGGCATTTCCCAGTCAGCATGTGGTAGCATTACATTCTCCATGATCTCAGCGTAAACGTACTGGTCCATTATCTTTTTTATCCAAAAGAGTAGACCAACACCGTACCAGGAGAAGCATCCCCAGACCATGATATTACCTCCTCCATGTTTAAATGTTTTTGTTGTGTACTGTGGTTTGAAAGCTGAATTAACAGGTCGGCGAACCCAGCGTTTTCCATCAGATCCGATTAAATTCACTTTTGTTTCATCTGACCAAAGGATGTTCCGCCATTTCTTACCATTTTCGGGTCCGATCCAGTCCAGATGTTCTCTAGCAAATTTTAGACGGGCCTGGAGATGCTTCCGTGTGAGCATTGGAACTTTCCTAGGACTTCTTCCAATCAGATTCTTCTCAACAAACTGTCGCTGAACTGTCCTGGAACTCACGGATAAGTTTAGCTCTTCTTTGATCTTCGTTGCTGACTTGAATGGATCAATGCTAGAAAGTCGTTTGATGTGGCCGTCGTCCTTAGAGGTAGTTTTCCGGGGACGTCCAGTTCCCACTCGTGGTTTCGGGTCACGGAGAGCATTGCAAGCAAATGTTTTGGATCGTCCTAAGAATGCAGCAATTTCTCGTTGAGTTTTTCCTTCTTTCGCCATTTGCCGGATATGAATCCTTTGATTCTCTGTGCAGTGATAGCTTCGGCCCATTTTTGCTGAATTTTTCCTAGAACTGACGAAATATGATGTCTTGTTAGATGAACAATATGATGAAGAATAATACGACTCATCGATAAACAACTTACTTCAGAGGAACGACGGTATTTGCTACAAAATCAGATGAAATGTGGAAGTGGTCTTATACTTTTGTCGCACGTTTTTTGGTCCTTTAGCAGCTTTCGATGCGTCTGACTTGGAATGTTTATTTCCGAGGCTGAAAAGCTTGTGGAATCTCATGTCAAGTTAGTACATGTGCTCGCCACTTGGTGTCGCATACGTTTAATGCAAATTGGCGGTTAGGACGCATGCATGAAAATTGCTCTATGCTGTGGTCTTATTGTTTTGTCCGTCACTGTATGTTAACTATTAGACAAGCATTTATTATTTTTTTCCCCCACGAGCCGATAGATGAAAAAGCTATGCTCAATTCAACTTCCAGTTCTTGGCAATCAAAAAATTTAATATTTAAACCAATGTTATAGCTTTCGGAAGCCAAAAAATACTATATTAAGAAACATAATTGATAGCTAGAAAGTGTGTCAACGAAAAATGGTTATGTGGACTATTGATGATATGGGCAAACCGGTCAATGTTATCTCCTTTTACGGTACTGCCCAGGTAACCAATAAGCATTAGTATAAGCAGTAAATCAACCCTAAATCTGCATTTCATTCATGCTACAAGCATTATATTAGCATTATATCAGCATCTTGAATGCTATCTGTTGTAAAGTTGCATTTCAAATGCTATTTAAATGCTTGTAGTCTGTAATAAGCATTTCGAATGCAAAATAGCATTAATGAAGCATTATCATAGCATTGCAGTAAAGCAGCCGTATATTGGGGCCAAAAGTGGCATTTATGTTGCATTTATGGCGACTTAATTGCTTGATTGGTTGCTGTAAATACGCTTTGGACCTGCTTATTGGTTACCTGGGTGTATTCTTACATGCAAGACACGAGCATGATTGACCGCCCGAGATTGCTACTCCGTTGCTGTCAGATCAGCTGTTACTACACAGAGAACTAACAGATGATGTTTAGGATTAGCATACATCCTCAATGTGTAAAAACTGGTGATCCCAAACTTAGGCAATAACCAGCGCCTACCTCGCCCGCATGCAGGTCAAATAAGTAAAAGGTAGGAATGTAATGAGACTCGTTTGATTGAAAACCGAGACAGCTTCTGCCTTTCCACGAGAAATCACTGGGATATTGGATAACAAGATTGGGTGGCAGCAGGGTTCTTTTTAGTAAACGATAAGCTGAATTCAAGCGGCGTTTAGTAAAACATTTAAATATTAGTACCGATTTCTGATTTGAACCTATTTATACTAACAGAAAGATGCTATTGGAATCACTCACCATATGCGATAACTTACAAACATCAGCGTCGAATAACCGCTTGTTCAAACACATATGAAAAAGTTATTCAGCTTTCTTGAAGATATAGCAGAACAACTTCTCCAAATTTGACTGAACAAATAGCTATTCAGCTTTGATGTTTGCTAGCTTGTGGTTTATTTGCTCCGGGATATGGTGGCACGACGAGCTTTCAACCAATATTATGGATCACAAATAATTGTGATCCCCACCGCCGGGCCCCCCTTCTGTCGAACCACCACATCTCACCAGAAAACATTTTTGTTGTTTTTTTTTCTGTGCTTACTCGATCACTCGCATCGCCGAATTATAAATAACCGAAACAATACAAAACGCGCCATGCCCGATAGAAAAATAGTGCGTAATAAAGCATCGACACGACCTTTCACTGCCGATGCTCGAAGCAAACTCTTTCTTCGTAAACTTTCAATTTTTACAACTGTATCAATCAAGTAGAAACTTCTTTAGAATAATCTATGTGAATCCAGTGTGCGTAGATGCATTTGGTGCCTTCTGCAAATTTATGCTTCTATTGATGTACAGGCTCGTCGGTTTAGCACCAAGGGGGGTGACTTGGTCCTTTCATTATAGCCAATCGCTGTTTTGTGAAACATTGGACGGATTATTATTATTTGAGATACCTCAATGCTGTCATCTTCCAAATTTAGCAGATCGACAGGCAATCGATAAAACTCACCTGGTACCTCATAGCAAGATGCTTAGAGGCGGACCAGAAGCTTCGATGAGCTACTTCAAAGTTTTTTTTTCCGTTTCTATGGGAGAAAAACGCTGTAACCGTCGCCGAATTTATGTGCGATGGTTCGGCGCGTATTCAAGAATAAAAGAATGCTTGAAACAAAACGGATCATCGGATAAAATACGTACATAAGCACCCGGTTACTGTTTTGCATGACAATAGCATAAAACAAGAATAAGTTAAATAGGTTCCGGAATTTCCACCAATCAAATAAATTCCACAACAAGTCGAGAACACACGCATGAACCAAGAAGAAAGCTACTGTCAATGTCATGCTCATTGCTTTTCATTCTAAATTTGTTTCGAAAAAGTTGCTCTGCTAGTAAATTTAGAGCACATTGTGTTTATTGCACATTTTTTTTTTAATTAGCAGTTTCAAGCAGTTGTTTGATTCATTGTTATTTAAAAGTACCATAAATGGGCGATCGAAAGTGTTTTAAAAGTAATTAAGTTAGACATTATTCCAACAAAGAAACAAACGAACGAAACTAAATGAATGATCTTGTTGCCAAAATCGGCCGGATATTGTAAAATATGTACTTTGGGTTAGAGTTGACAAGAAAGGTAATCCGCTCTCTCTCTCTCTCTCTCTCTCTCTCTCTCTCTCTCTCTCTCTCTCTTTAAAAAAAGCTTGCCCTCCCCTACTTACAATCCTGGCTACGCCTATGGGTAAGCCGATAACTCATTCTATGTCATTTAAATATCTTGGGGTCTGGTTCGATTCTAAGTGCACTGGAGATCCATATTGGTGGAAGGAAATGCACTTTCTCTGCACAATTACCGGGACTTGGTGGAGAGCACATCCGCAAGATCTTCTAACGTTGTACCGGACAACGATTTTGTCGGTTATGGAATACGGTAGTTTTTGTTTTCAGTCAGCGGCTCGGTCGCACTTCATTAAACTGGAACGTATTCAGTATCGGTGTCTTCGTATCGCGTTAGGTTGCATGCACTCGACTCACACCATGAGTCTTGAAGTGCTGGCTGGCATGTTGCCACTCTCGGATCGGTTTTCAGAATTATCTCTCCGGCTCCTCACCAGGTGTGAAATTATGAACCCCCAGGTGATCGAAAATTTTGAGAAGCTCCTTGAGTTGAATATTCAAACCCGCTTCATGGCTTTGTACATAACACAGGATGTCAGCCCTTCGCCGAACATTTCCAATCGTGTTTGCTTCTCCGATTTCGACAATTCGGTTCCTTTTGATTTATCCATGAAGCAGGAGCTGCATGGAATCCCAGAGCATCATCGTCCTATGATTGCTCCGGTAATATTTGCTGCAAAGTTTGGCCAAGTTGATTCCACTAAATCGTTCTTCACTGACGGATCATTGATAGAGGAGTCAGCAGGCTTTGGTATATTTAATGAAATTTATAGCGCCAATCGTAAACTTCAAGCTCCTTGTTCCGTATATGTCGCTGAATTAGCGGCAATACACTTTACGCTAGAAATGGTTGCCTCATTAACACCGGATCAGTACTTCATTTTCACGGATGGTCTCAGTTCTATAGAGGCTATTCGATCATTGAGGCCGGTAAAGCACTCTTCGTATTTTCTCATGAAAATACAGGAGCTTCTAAGTGCTTTATCTTCGCGTTATTTTATCATCACCTTTGTATGGGTCGCATCTCATTGTTCAATTCCGGGCAATGAGAAAGCGGACTCGCTTGCAAAGGTGGGCGCTATGGAAGGCGATATTTGTGATCGACAAATCGCCTTCAACGAATTTTTTCCTATTTTTCGTCAACAGTCACTCGTCAGCTGGCAGTATAAATGGAGTAAAGGAGATTTGGGGCGATGGCAACATTCTATCATCCCAAAGGTGTCGAAGTTTAGGGGGATGGATGTGGGTCGAGACTTCATTCGTGTCATGTCTCGCCTCATGTCCAATCATTATTCTTTGAACGCTCATTTATACCGGGTTGGGCTGAGCGACAGCAATCTCTGCGAGTGTGGACGAGGCTATCAGGACGCAGATCACGTTATTTGGTCTTGTGCTGAACATCGTGGAGTCAGATCGGAGCTTTATGATTCCCTTCGGGCTCGAGGTAGACAACCCAATGTGCCAATTCGAGATATTTTGGCTGTACGTGATTTGGAGTACATGAAACTCATTTATGTGTTTTTGACTAACATTAGCCTTAGATTGTACTTAGTTTAACCTGTATGTTTAATATAAGTTTTTTTTTATCTGTGTATGTGTGTTTTTTTTTTCAAAAAATGTTCAAGTCAAAAGAAAACCATAAATTGTATAGTTATAAGTGTTTAGATAAGTTAGAATTTAAATTTAATGTTTTATGTAAACCTTACTTTAAATTCCCACCCTCTTTCCCATCCGGAATTTGAAAATCCTATTAACCTCGAGACGGCCGCGAGTAATCGGCTCTATCCTCTTAACTTTAGTTTTAAGATAAATGATGTATAAAAATTTGACAATTTGGCTCTGTAAAGTTGATTCGATTGAGCCTGCACAAATAAACGATAAAAAAAAGTGGCTTCAGTGATGGAAAAAATTGCATCGAATAACGTTCAATTTTCAATCTTTTGCGAACACGCTCTTGGAAGACTTTCAATCTGAGTGATCTGCTGCCGACATCATATCACACCGGAGTGAATGAAGGAAAGAGAAACAAGAGAAAAAAAATTATGACATCGGCCACCCTTTGTTCATGCGTTGAATCATTCCTTTTTTACATGAAAACGAATGTTTACTCATTCCGCATCGAACGCTGAAGTGCTTCGGTATATTTTTTTTTTCGAACTCCGCACTACGTTTTGTTTTCTACTCCAACTGGAAAAAAAAAGTAGTGGATTGTTTTTTTGAACCGTCGAAATCCAGCATTCCCTAAGGGAAGCAGACATTCCCGGCCGAGTCCGACGGATTTTTATGTCCAGCCATCAGCCGGTACCTTCATTAAAACGCGAAGGAAAAGGCGTAATACCAGCAGCATCATCGCAGCAGTAACGGTCGTCGCCCCATCCACAGCCGGTCAGCAACCTGTGCTTTGCATACAGCACGGAGGCACAACGGCAAAGACAATAGCCAACACAACAGCAACGCTGTTAACAGCCGTCCTCTGCCTCTCCTTGGGTTGTCTTCTTTCGGCAGAGAGTGAAAGCCCTAGACTTTCTGAGCATTAAAAAAAATGACGTGTCGTTATCCGGGGACCGAATTTCATCAGGTCAACTGAAACAAACTGCGTGTTACTGCACCTACGCATAAAATTGATAATTAAATTGCTAGCGACGTAGGTTACAATGCCGAGTACTACGTCTACATCCCATCGCGAGAGGTGGAGATAGATGGTGTAGTTTCTGCAGCGAGCCTGACGTGGGAAGATGTTATGGAAGGAATGGAGCGACTTCCAAATCTGGCCAAAGGCATCTAGAGGATGATTGCCAACAGGAAGCAACAAAGTGCACTTATTGTGGCAATGAGCCTCTCCACATAACTGTCTTGAGTACAAGAAGCGCGCTGGTAATGTGAAACGTTCCATACAAGAACGCTCCAAACAGACGTGTGCAGAAATAGTAAAGTCGCAAAACGTAGCGTCTGCATGGTCTGTATCAGCCGCTCAGAATGAAAATTATTTTTTGATTTTATCTATTTATGAACTGGACTCTGACGTAGCCGATGAAAGTGGATTTCTGGACGTACAAACCCTCGGGTGTCTGCCGGGAACAAATTAAACGTACTCTCAAAAGCTTGCAAGAAATTGGAGATGCCGGTGGTCAATTTAAAAAACCGAATAAACCGGTAATAGCTGATGCATCCGATCCTATTGCTATACCACCCCGCCGATGCAGTAACCATAAAAAGGTGCCAAAACCAAATATTATGTCTCCTAGCAATCTTAAGACAAATATTCCGTCCAAGCGAGGTAAGATTGATTTTAGGGACATTGTGGATAACATTTTGAATGCTCCGAGGAATTATTGACCTGCTTATTCCTATAGTTGGAAACTACTTCAAGCAATTGACTGCATCATAGCCCCTTATTGGTGAATTCATATCTTTCGATGAATAATTCGTCGAGTGAGGATCAAGATATGATCACCGTATTACAATGGAACTGTCGCAGTCTAATACCGAAATTAGACTCGTTCAAGTATTTGATTCACAATTCTGATTGTAATATATTTGCTCTCTGTGCAACGTGGGAATCAAAAAGTGGGAAAAATGCATGGGACGTATCTGGACGAGGGATGTCTTTAACGTCCAGAGCAACAAGTTCGGTTTCTCCCAAGGAGTTAGAGTAATTTGATCATTGCAATCAAGAATCAAATAGCTTGTAGCTACATTTTGTAAACTTTGGTTTAACTGCCTCGTGCCTTTGCTCCTCTATTTTTTAGAAACGCCTCTTGCAAAGCATCGAGCTGCTCTGTCGTCTTTTGGACTTTAGGATAATTCTTCAATATCATTCCAATCTTCACCATTTTTGCCGCATCGCTATAGGAGCAACTTAGAAACTGCCGATAAGTAACCAAATTGCTTTGGAATACGTACATCAGCTTTTCCTGGTCGTTGGTCAGTCCCCTTCATCGATTTGGCTTGGTTATTAGTGTCGACCAGTCCAGCACGCAGTTTCGGAATAAAGATCCATCTTCATCCTCTTAACGACCGGCTTTTCTCCACTACTTCCTTGGTCACCATCTCTGGATAGCTTAGCAGCGCTTGGAGTTAGAGGAACATCTCTAGAAAATACTTGTTGTCGAGCTTCTTGCTTGCTCATCCCAGCTACAAGACATTTCTTCATTTTGTTCCGCTGTGCGCCATTTAATTTTTGACCCACCATTACTTAGAGATTGAACAGTCTCAGTCTCACTTTTGGTAGCAGGTTCAGCTCCATATTTATCGACAATAGTCTTGATAGTAACGTTGATACCCCCTTCGTCACTATCACTACCCATAGAATCGTCCTTTTCTGGAGTATCAAGAATCGACGAATAACATGCTCGAGAGAAGGTGTTCCCCTAACTCTTCGGTACCATCAGCTATCCCCGTATTCATCTTTTCAGACTCAGGCAGTTTGCTTGAGTTCTCCAATTTTTTTTGTAGAATCCCTGACAGGTAAATAAACTTAATACCTAAACGACAACAAGGCTTCAAAAACCATCATCATTTTCAATATCCACACAAGTTTGAATTTGGTAATTCACCACGGCAATTGCATAAAAACCATTCAGTGAATGTAAATACTTCTTCTTATCTTGGTACCAGATTTATCACTTAAATTTCTTATCTTTGGCCGACAAACTACTTCTGCGTTCTGTTTTTTTTATCCTGTATTCATTATTTTGAACCTTTTATTGATGACTCTGTATTCATTTTTCCATTTTCATTATTCCTTATGTGTTTTTTTTTTTTCATTAACTCTCAACTCTCAATCTGAATTCTTTATAATTTATTATTTATTCATTGATCTTCATTTTTCATTCTTAATTCTTTTTTTTTATTTTTATTCTCTATTATTCATTTATTGCCCTTGATTATTAATTCGTTATTTTTTGTCCTTTAATATTCATTTGATATGCCTAATTCCTCATTATCAATTCTAAACTCTCCGTTTTATTGTCAAATTCTCAATTCTTTTTCTATTTTTGTCATTTTTTTTTCATTATTCGCAACGTTTTTTTTTTAGTTTTCCGTATTAATTCTTTAATAGGTTTGATTCTTCGTTCTTTATTTCTTATTATTTGTAATTAACTATCTTTGCTCTCTGATCTTTTTAATTTCTTTATTATTTAGTATTGATTCAAAAGTCTAGGGTCTCTTTTTTTCATTCTTTATTTTATTCTCTCTTCATTATTCTTCATTCTTTATTCATTGTTACTTATTGTTTGAGAAGTTAAAATAAGGAATTAAAAATTATATATTAATTCCTTAATCACTTTCTGCTACTGTTTTTTAATCATTTTTGAACATTTATTTTTCATATATCTTTATTCTCTTTTCTTTATCCTTTTTTGTAATTTTTTACCCATTATCCTTCATTCCGAATTCTTCATTCTTTATTCCATATTCCTGTATATTTTTCCAGGCGTTTTTTTTTTGACTTTTCCGATTGAATTTGAATTCGTGACTTTGGCGTGATGAACATGGATGTTAACCACAAAGCCGAGGTTGCCCACCTTTATTCTGTACTCTTTTTCCGTTATCATTTTGTCTTGATTCCTGACCCTTTTTTTTATCCTTACTTTTTTCTTGGTTCTCTGTTATATTTTTACTATTCATCTATTTCTTATCGTGATTATATTATTTTTATCATTCATTTAATATTCTTTTTCTTCACTATATATTCTAGATTTTTCTAATTTTTTTTCTTTGTTGCTTTTTTTTATTCTTTATTCATTATTCTCTTAAGGAGGTTACGTTTTCTTCTATCATTTTTTTCTAGATTTCTTTTTCTTTCTTTCAAATTATTCATACCTTATTCCTTATTCTCTATTATTTGTTCTCTATTCTGTGTTCTGTATTCTATATTTTATATATTACTTAGTCACGGTTTCACTCATTATTTTATCCTTATTCTTCATTCATTATTCCCCTTAGCACGTTGTTTTTTTCCACGTTTTTCCAGATATTCATTCAAAAAAAAATCGGTCAAGGTGCAAAGTTCCTACCAAACCAAATGTTTTTTCTTAGCAATCCTCAGTCATTGAATCCCTTTCACGATTTTAACGTTATTCGCCTGGACCGAGATGATTCATATGGTGGCGTACTTTTGGGGATCAAAAATCTCACTCCCAATAATCTCAGGCATTGAAATCGTCGCTTGCCAAATAAATGTAAAGAATAAAGATCTTTGCCTAGCTTCTGTCTTTGTCCCTCCGAGGACACCACTAAACCGCCGTCATCTTTGGAGTTCAGTTAAATTACTTCCATCTTCAGTTCTTATTCTGGGCGATCTGAACTCCCACGGCACTGCTGGGGATGAACAATACGATGACAACAGAGCGGGAATTTTTTATGTCTTATGTGACGATTTCAACTTGACCTAAACACTGGGGAAGCAACACGAATAGCAAAACCTCCTGCCAATTCCTATCTGTGTGCTCTAAGTCACTATCATTAGATTGTCTGTGGAAGGTAATCAATGATCCCCATGGTAGTGATCATTTATCAATTATTATCTCAATTAGGGTGAGCCCTATGGGTATGTAGTAAAGCAGTGGGTAAAACATGGGGACTTCGACCATTGGATTTATTCTGCAATAGTTCGTCCGAAAATTACATATGCTTCGCTTATATGGTGGCCTAATCTTAATGAGGTAACCACCCAAGTGAAGCTAGGTAAACTGCAAAGACTTGCTTGTGTAGCAATAACTGGGTCAATGAAAAGTACACCATCTGTTGCTTTGGATGCTCTCTCGAGTAAAGTCTAACATCATAAAGATAGCAATTTGAAAACTTATTTTAATATCAACATCAAATTGAAATCACAATTTGATTTCACTTCACAATTGTCAAATTTGATACCAAATCTAGTTTTCATCTGGCTGTAATCTTCCGTTAACTTTTATTTGAGAAAAGTAGTTTGTTTTAATTGTATTGGCAGATCATCAAGTGGAGTACTCATTTAGCTATCAACGGGATAAAATGTACAGCAAATTGACTTTTCAATTTGCTTTCACCGGTAGCAGGATCAGTTTCAAATTTGATTTCGCTGGAACTAATGTTTGCTATTAATTTTGATCTTTTAATTGTTAAAACGAAATTATCGGCTACATCACAACAACATATTTAGTTTTCTATTTGATGTTAGACTCTCCTTGGGCTTAACATGTTACCTTTACACCAATTTGTAAAGCAGCAGGCAGCGAAAAGTGCCCTGCAATTCAAACAATGCAATAAGATTTTAGATGGTTTTCTGGTAGGACATTTAAAGATCCTTAAGAATTTCAAGCTAAACTCAGATGTTAAAACAATAGAAGACTGGATGACAACGAAGACAAACTACGACGTTCCCTTTAAAGTGGATAAATCAAGCCGCTATGTATGGGAGTCTGGTGGACCTAGTTTGCGTCCAAGTTCCATTGTATTTCACACGGATGGGTCGAAAATGGGAGATAATACTGGAGCCGGGGTTTATGGCCCTGGAATCAGAAAAAGCAATACCAATGGGACATAGTCCAACGGTATTTCAAGCAGAAATTCTTGCTTTTATTGAATGTGTGAATATTTTTTTAACGAGGAAATATAGATTTGCAAAGGGGGCGACCCCGGCGTAGTGGTTAACATCCACGCCTCTCACGCCAAAGTCACGAGTTCAAAGCTCACCCCCGGACAAGTTACGAAAAACACCCAAAAAAGGTGTTTGAGTGACTACGGCGGGAGATGAACCAGCCAGAGGCTGAAAATCTCGATAATACAGAAACAAAAAAAAAAAAAAGATTTGCAAAGATCTGCATTTTTTTCCGATAGTCAAGCAGCTCTCAACACGCTTAAAGCTTTTACATGTCAATCTGAGTTAGTTGTAGTATACAGAGTATGTGTGAAGAAAATGTTAAGATGCTTTGAAGGATTTTAAGAGTATTAATTTACCTCTCGATTTGGGTATAATCATTGGATTTGAGTATAATCAACTTGGCGTGGAACGAAATAAAACTTGTAGTAAGCTATGCGAAAATCTCCTCACTTCGTAAGAATAAACAAAACCAACGCAACGCATTGACATACGAGGCCGTCAGCTGTAAATAACAGCTAGCTTTGCTGATTCAGTTCATTCTTGTAACGAACTTTGGCAGCAACGGACCAGTAGCAGCAGCAACAGTGAAATAAAATAATCAAGGCTGAAAACTCCGGTCAGGTCACGACATAAGTGTGGGATTGCATTCTTTCTAGGAAAGAAGTTACTCTATACGGGGTGCCCGGCCATAATGGTATTAAAGGAAATGTAAAAACTGACAGCCTAGCAAGAGAAGGTTCAGCATCAAATTTTATTGGCCCGGAACCATTTTGTGGAGTCCCAGAGTGTGCTCTGAGGACTGAAATACAAAATATCCATGGTAGAATCAAACTGGAACGCTACGGATACATGCATAAAAGCCAAGAGATTTTGGAGACTAAGTGCTGTAAAAGCCCGGACCTTACTAAATCTTAGTTAAAAAGACCTTCGGGTAATTACTGTTCTGTTGACTGGTCACTGCCCAAGTAGGTATCACCTAAATTAAATTGGAGGGATTCATTCTACTGAATGTCGTTTTTGCCAATTTAAAACTGAAAATACAGAACGTATACTCTGCAATTGTGGAGCATTATTCAATCAAAGGATGTCAACATTTGGAAATGGGTTACTAGAGCCCCCTCGAAATTTGGCAAAGCGATCCTGCTGGGGTATTAGACTTTATAAAACATGTCGAGCCGAACTGGGATCATGGGCTATGTCAACAAATGTCCACCACATCTTAATTGTGACAGGATATTTTACTAGCACCAAATCAAATATGGGTCATGCAACAATAATCCTTATGAATGGGTGCAGTTGTGTTTTGGCTCGACAGAAGGAAAAAGAAAATGATCTCAATCAAAAATGGTAGTCAGAAAACAGACCAGTCAATCCATATCCCTTATGACATCACGAGGAATGTTGATTGACAACATTTTGCATCGACGGTAACCCTCGGTATTGATTCTAACGATCCTCTTCCACCATTAGAAGAGTATCGTTTCCTTTCCGAAGCGTGTTCCAAGTGCATCCCTCAAAAGAAGACCCGCCACCCCTGGGTGGGATGACGAATGCACTAAGTTGTATCTTGAGAAATCACTTAAGTGTTTCGAAGCAGTTTTATTTTAGCTTGTTTTGTGAAAGTTTGAGTAAAGTAAAGCGAATACACCTGACAATGCCTTAATTCACAAAATTAGAAGAAAAAAAATCAGCTCAAAGACTGTGTTTAGTAATAAATCCATCAAATGGGACGATGTTGCATCCATGAATAGACTCAATTTGGTGCTTATAGACCGACATTAAATCCATATCCCTCGAAAGTTTCTGGCTTCATAAAAAGAGTTGTGTAACTTTTCGTGGTACATACTACCAAATGTCTTATCAAACTTTTCTTAGCAAGTGTATAGCTACTTGAATCTCGCTTACAGCTTAAAAACTTTATGAGTTATAATAAAAAATGTAATCGATCGTTGCATAATAGTCTGAGTCAAGGGACACATACCCTACCTATATTAATCTCATCACTTTGCAGTTCATCCTACTTGAAATAAAACAATATACACGTGACAGAATTAGTTAGTAATGTTTGTTGTAGTTATTTAACGTAAGCAAACATTATTAGAAAACGAAACCGAACCTTCAACTGCCCAATTGTTTGATTCATCGTAGGATGAATATAGGAACAATGAGATTAAGATGGGGGCAGATACCCTACAACTCATTGCTACCAAAGGGTAGTGTATTCCTGCATGGAAAATTTCATTTAGATTACAGCCTTGCCGGGTAGTCCATTTGAGGTCATAATATTGATCATAGGTCATAAACCAAAGTTTCACCATCTCAGGTTTGATATTGAACGTGGCCACCGTTCAAGTCAACTAAGCTACGCAAGAAGCAAACCAACCCATTTGCCCTGCACCACCTGCTATTGCTATATCGCTCCAACACTCTGTTGTGTCATCTAGTCAGCCACGTCCTGATAGAAAGCACATTTCCATTTCACGGTGGTGTCCAGTGGCAACAGGCTTCCTTGCGTTGATTGTTTTCTCCTTGCGGCTGACCACTAGCAGCTCAGATCGGCACATTATAATTGCCACTTGACCACACAACACTTCACCACTCCTGTCAGATGCGCTGGCTGGCTGGTTGAATTGAAAACAAACCTGCTTGGGGAATCAAACCACCTGTCTGGACCTCAGCGAACAGTATCAAGAGCCGCCTGCTTGTTCCTGGCATTGTTAATATGATTTATCAGACCACAAATTGTGCCAACTTCAGTAGATTATTTATTTTGTTTTGCTCACGGACACACCGTGGCCGGCAACTGGTCAGCTATTTTCGGGATACCAATTTACCACACCAGGTGAGTTCAGTGCCCTTCGTCATAAACTTTCGACAAAAAACCCTCCTCCACGACCCATTTCGCTGCGGAGGGAAACGAAATCAGTGTTCCGCAATAGTGGTTACACCTCCCTGGAGCGTTTCATGTCCATGACGGATTCATTACAACCTACCCCTTTTTAACGATTACTTTTTTCTCTCTCCCATGCGGTAAATACTTTTCCACAGCTTTCCAAAACAGTCAACGATGGTTTTGAAGTGTACCAATAATGAGAGAAATTTTTCTCGCAGTGTTAATTACGAGCCAACAGTCGGTGTGAAAAGACAAACCAGAGGGCAGCAAAAAAAGTAAAAACGACCCGAACTCTGTTAAAAGTTAATTTATCATAACGTGGTTCGTTTCACCGCCCGCTGCTCTGGTTGGAGTCCCGAATCACCACAGACCACCCTCTCGGTTACAATGTGACACTTTGGACCGGGGCTTGAGTTTGGTGTTTTTCGGTGCTTGCCGGTATTAAGCCTCTGGCAGTTAATTAAAGTTCAAAGAAATCGTACCAGATTTTAATGTGGCTGGCGATAAGGTGGATGGGGATGGTGACTCTAGCGGAGGAGAAGGCGAGGTATGAAATGAACTTGGAAAATGAGATGTAAATGATCGATTAGTTTGAAGTGAGATTCAATTGCTTGGAACAAATTAGGTGGATATTTTACCGAGAAGGGAAAACAATGGCAATGACCCCCCTAGGAGTGTGGCTCAAATGATGCAATGAACTGTTCCATGTTGGTTAAAATATCAAGTAATTTTGTGTGATACCGGCAAGGTGTTAAATTTATCATTAGCTTGATACTAAGCGATTAGTGGGCTAACCGACGGATCATGACGCTCAACCGATCCGATTATTTTATTTCTTATTTTTGTTGTTGATTGCATATTTAACTGACATCTGTATAAAATTGAAGCTTGATCGAAGAATTATCGTTTGTTTGGCAGCAGTTCAGACAAATTGTTGTGTTTTATCGCACAAAGCGTTCGTTTGTTTGTTTGAAATTTAGGGTTTCCAACGAAATGTCTAGTGCGGAATCGTTGAAAATGTTGCAGAAAGCCTTCTGGGAATCGGTTCTTTAGAAAACCAGAGCATACGAATGGTATAAAGAGTTCAAAAGTGGTCGAAGACTTGCCTCGTTTCGGATGCCCTTCAACATCGAATAGCGAGGAAACCGTGGCAATTATTAAGAAAACTCTGCTTTAAAATCGTCTTAGAGTGCAACGCGTTACCGCACGACTTGTTCTGGCTTGTTGTGACTTGTTACAAAACAAAACTTCACGGCGGGGCGGGGGTCTTCCTCGGGGGGGAGGTATAAAAAAATTATAAAAACACCGGGGACAACAACGCAAACTTTTTGCACATGTGGGTCGTTTGAAATAATTTTTGTAGACAATTGAAAAATTTTTGTTTTATTAACAAATCCTTTCTTTCATTGTTTTTTTATATGTATTTCCCCCCCCCCCTCTGAAATCGAAAAATTCAAATTTAAAATTAATGATACTCTATCGTTAGCCATCGGATTTTAATGCAGTTTTTTGCAATAGATCACAAAATTATCCTAGTTTGTGAATCTGCCCTGATAATTCCGAAAATATCCGTAGTTTTTGATTCCAAGGTGGGAGTACTGGGGTAAGTACCTGTCCAGGAATGGTGGACAAAATAATTTTGGATGTGAAATATAGCATGCGGCATATCAAACTTTCATGATTTTGCAAAACTAGGTCATCAGAAGACATTTTGACGATTTCTGACCATACTGGCCACTGAAAGAGGTCCTGCGGGATACGAGTTCCTCCGGAAAAGTGGCCATAACAAATCTTTTCCAAAAACTTGCTTGCGACATATCAAACATCATGATTTTGCGAAACTTTGTCGTCGGAGGACATTCTGAGGGTGTCTGGCCATACTGGCTACTTAGGAGGCCCTGCGGGATCTGAGTTCCTCCGGGAAATTGGCCATATTCAAATCTTTACCAAAATCTGGCTTGCGATATATAAAACTTCATCATTTTGCGAAACTAGGTCCTCGGAGGACAATCTTTGAATTTCTTACCATACTGGTCACTTGGGTTTTTGAGTACCTCCGGAATCAAATGTTAACCAAAACTTTGCTTGCGACATATCAAACATTATGATTTTGCAAAAATAGATCTTCGGAGGACATTCTGAGGGTATCTAACCATAATGGCTACTTAGGGAGGCCCTCCAGGATCCGAGTTTCTCCTAAAAATTGGCCATATTGAAATCTTTACCAAAACATGGTATGCGACATATAAATCATCCTGATTTTGCAAAATAAGGTCATCGGATATTTTCAGAATTTTCGACCATACTGGCCATTTGGGGTGGCCCTCTAGGCCCACTGGATTGCAGCAATTTGATTTGAATATGGCTGAGTGATAGCGATGGAAGACGAGAATTGGCGAGTCTCCAAAGTAAGTGCTTTACCCGATTATCGCATTTCACGGCACAAGTCAGCAGCATCGGCTTGCGTGCACGCTCCTAGAACTTCCAGGTGTAGTCAAGAGCAACATTTCGAGTTTGTATTTTTGCCGATGTATATTTGAAATTTCGCTCGGCGTAGCTCAAAAGCAATACACGCACCATGTTTCTTTTGTGATTTGTGTGCAGGACACATTTTTATTTTCATTCACATCGAGGACTTAGCTAAGCCCTGATTCAAAACTGATCAATACTAACATGAAAAATTATTTAAAAATTATTATCATTATTATTTTTATTATTATTATTATTATCAATTATTTCGTGATGCATAAAAATATTCGTTTCTCAGGTGTCTTTTTGCTAAATAAATATGGCCACTTTTCCGGACGAACTCAGACTCCGAACGGTCACCGTAAGTGGCTAGAATGGTAAGCAATCCTCAGAATGTCCTCCGAAGATTTTTTTATTGCTGCAAAATTATAAAATTTGATATTTTGGAAGCCAGATTTTGGTAAAAATTTGATTATGGCCACTTTCCCGGAAGAACTCGGATCCCACAGGGCTTCCCTAAGTAGCCAGTATGGTCAGATACCCTCAGAATGTCCGCCGAAGACAAAGTTTTGCAAAATCATGAGGTTTGGTATGTCGCAAGCCAGATTTTGGTAACAATTTGAAAATGGCCACTTTATCGGGGGAACTCGTATCCCGTAGGGCCTTACTAAGTGGCCAGTACGGTCAGGAATCCTCAGAATGTCCTCCGAGGACCCAGTTTCGCAAAATCAAGTAGTTTGATATGTCGCAAGCCAGATTTTGGTAAAGATTTGAATATGGCCAATTTCCCGGAGAAACTTAGATCTCGCAGGGCCTCCCTAGGTAGCCAGTATGGTCAGACACCCTCAGAATGTCCTCCGAAGACAAAGTTTCGCAAAATCATGATGTGTGATATGTCGCAAGCTAGGGTTTGAAAAAGATTTGATTACGGCCGCTTTCCCGGAGGAACTCAGATCCCGCAGGGCCTTCCTAAGTAGCCAGTATGGTCAAGATTCATCAGAATGTCCTCCGAGGACCTTGTTTTGCAAAATCATGAAGTTTGATATGTCGCAAGCTAGGTTTTGGAAAAGATTTGATTATGGCCACTTTCCCAGAGGAACTGAGATCCCGAAGGGCCTCCCTAAGTAGCCAGTATGGTCAGACACTCTCAGAATGTCCTCCGAGGACCAAGTTTCGCAAAATGATGAAGTTTGATATTTCGCAAGCCAGATTTTGGTAAAGATTTGAATATGGCCAATTTCCCGGAGGAACTCAGATCCCGCAGGGCCTCCCTAAGTAGCCAGTATGGTCAGACACCTTCAGAATGTCCACCGAGGACCTAGTTTCGGAAAATCAGGAAGTTTGATATGTCGCAAGCCAGATTTTGGTAAAGATTTGAATATGGCCAATTTCCCGGAGGAACTCAGATCCCGCAGGGCCTCCCTAAGTACCCTCAGAATGTCCTCCGAAGACAAAGTTTCGCAAAATCATGATGTTTGATATGTCGCAAGCAAGTTTTTGGAAAAGATTTGTTATGGCCACTTTTCCGGAGGAACTCGTATCCCGCAGGACCTCTTTCAGTGGCCAGTATGGTCAGAAATCGTCAAAATGTCTTCTGATGACCTAGTTTTGCAAAATCATGAAAGTTTGATATGCCGCATGCTATGTTTCGCATCCAAAAATATTTTGTCCACCATTCCTGGACAGGTACTTACCCCAGTACTCGCACCTTGGAATCCAAAACTACGGATATTTTCGGAATTATCAGGGCAGATTCACAAACTAGGATAATTTTGTGATATTGCAAAAAGCTGCATCAAAATCCGATGGCTAACGATAGAGTATCATTAATTTTAAATTTGAATTTTTCGATTTCAGAGGGGTTGGGGACGTACGTGTTAAAACCTGTCCACGTTAAATGAACACCTTTCACGTTAAATGGGCCTTTATCAATATCATATTTTTGAAAAATCTTGAGGGGGGCGGCGCCGTGGAGTGTTTTGGGGTAAGTGGTTCCCCCGGGGGGGGTTGGGGGGGTCGAAAGTGGGGTGTATGGTTTCTTTTGCAAAAAAAAAAAAAAAAAAGCGGCACCTGGGGGGTTTTTTGAAAAGAAAAAATATAAACCTCCTCGAGTCCCCCTTTCTTCTCCTCTCCTGAGCCCATAAACCACTGCGAGCTGTTTTTTTTTCTTTTGTTGTACCTCTCTTTTCTTTTTTGCGGGGCGGGGCGTGTTTCTTCATTATTTGAGAAATAATGAAGTATTCGGTGTTCTTACAGTTGTCTTTGTTTGTTTTGTTGGCTATGAATCGAGTATTTTTTTAATGTTTCCGCTATTTAAACCCTTTGTGAGTGACAGTACTCTTCAAAGGCACGCCGCTTTATCAGTCATAACCGGATTCATTGCAAACAAAACAAACAATGACTCTGAGGTGTGACAACAACAAGCAAACAAACAAACAATGAGAATTCACATAAATGATGACTAACCATGTTTTCCTTATTCTATGTTCATCCTCGGAGGGTCAATCCGAGTATTGTCGCTTTTCACCAGACATAAAATGTAATGAGGACTAATATACGTTCCTTTGACTACAAAAACAAATATGTTCCCTAGTTTGAATTAATTCAGAATAGGGTTCGGTGGTAGATCTGATACCCCGTAACGCACCACGAAAAGGCGATCTACCAGCGTTAGGGGTCATCCAGGACGGTCATTTATCAGAACCTGTTTCACGTAAATGACCATATCTCGGTCAATTTAAGGAAGAATCGACATTTCATTCGTTTGGAAAATATTTTGTCTTAACGTGTGTTTGCTAAAAAATTTTTTTTAAAACGGGTTTTTTGTAAAAAATCTACTCCAAAATTAAAAAAAAAATATTCCCTTTCGGGAACCCCAAAAAAAGGGGGGGGTGGGGGGGCATAGATTATTTATTTATTATATAAAAATAAACATTATTTTTCTTGTTGATTGTTTTTGTCAAAATTAAAATTGATTTTATTTTTTTTAGATTTAAAACAATAAAATTTAATTAAAATTTTGCTTTTCCGGTTTTTTTTTTTTTTCCCTGTACATTCGAAATGTTTAAAGGGTGTCTCGATCAAAATTTGGTCGACTTAAACTTGACGCATTTCCTTTCATTGTGCATTCAAAATGTTTGAACACCTCTCATTTTGAAAATGTGTGCGTGTAGCATCATGCCTCTATTTTGATTTTGAGATAAGCACTTCAGTTATCAAAATGTCGTCGAAGGAAGAGAAGCAACGCATCAAAATTTTGCACGTGCATGGTGAAAATCCAAACAACTCTCACGCCAAGTTGGCGAAATTGTTGAATGTGGCTAAATCAACTGTTACCAACGTATTAAAAGTGTTCGGTGAACGTTTGTTGACAGCCAGGAAAGCTGGATCGGAAGGAAATCTAAAGCCGGAGGCCACAGTGACGACAAAAAAGAGTTGCCCGCTGTTTCGAGCGGAACCCCAACCTCTCCGTCTCAGATGTCGCAAAGCAGCTGGGAGTGGCGCATTCAACCGTGGATAGAGCTAAAAAACGAGCTGGACTGTCGACTTACTTACGTCAAGGCAGACTTTAAACAGCTTCCTGGACAGGAATTTTATACGGCAACCGGACGAGGAAAGGAGGCAGATATTTTCAAGCACATTAAACTATCAAAGTCGAAGAAATATCTGGTGTGGTAGGCCATCTGTACCTGTGACTTGAAGAGCAACGTTTACATTGCGACCGGAACCGTCAACCAGGAAATATATCTGAGCGAGTGCCTACAAAAACGTCTGCTGCCTTTCCTGAAGCGACACAATTGTTCCGCTCTATTTGGGCCGGATTTGGCATCTTTTCATTACGGAAAAAGGCCATGGAGTGGTATGCTGCCAACAACGTTCAAGTGGTGCCCAAAGACAAGAACCCTCCCAAAACGCCAGAGCTCCGCCCAATTGAACTATCAAACTATCAGACCAGTTCTCAAAGAGGATTTGAGGATTGGTGCCGTACAAGAAAAAAAAATCATGGACTTTCGGTTGCCAACAAGAAGAACAGAGTCATTCGGTGTCGTGAATTACTTCGTCGGCACGGTGATTCCATGATTGTGTTTTCGGATGAGAAAAATTTCTTATTGCAGCAAAGTTTCAACGCTCAAAATGGCAGGGTCTATGCAGCGAGTATTCAGAATATTCCTTCTTCAATTTGCGCAGTTCAACGCTTCCAAAATCAACAGTGTTTTAACAGGATTCTGCGCCGTTCGATGGAGCAAAAATTACCCAAGAAAGGTGCACCAAGAATTTGCCAGATATCATTCCTAAGGATTTATGGCCAGCTTCTTCGCCAGAAGCAAATCCTTTGGATTTCTCTATTTGGAGAATCATGGAAGCTCACTTTCGAGATCTCGAACCAATGGGTATTGAAACATCCAAAGCTATCATACAAAAGATATGGGATGAAATCCCCGAAAATCAGGTGCGTGTCACTTGTAATGCCTTTCCAAAGAGACTAAGGGCGATAATTAAAGCTAAAGGCGGTAGAATCGAAATGTCAATATGTACACTTGAACAATAAAATATAAGAAACAGAATAACAAAGAAAAAGTCAAATTATTTGTCTTTTCGCGGGAGATACAGCCCTTGTTTCATGCGTCACTTATTTGGACATATCCTATACAGTCTCATGATCGGTTATTTTCAAATATGTTTCGACAACTGAACAAACTGAATCAAAATACGAATAAACATGATGAATTGAAGTTCTACTTTGCCTGAAAATTCGCATATTTCATCTACAGTTTGTCTTAAATTGATAAAGTCAGCTAAATGCTTCTAACGATTCAAACTATTATTATCACGCCAATTAATTTGAAGGTCACCAGCCAATATATTTGATTTACTTGAATCGAGAAATATCTCAAGCCAGTCCACTGTGGGCAAAAATGAACCCAAACCTACAGAGAATTGAAGGAATTAAAAAAAGTTCAGCGGAAAGGACAAATTCTCAAAGGAAAAACTCTCACAAATTTATTAGTGCCAGAATCAGCTGCCAAACGCAACTATGAGCTAAGATATGGGGCTTATTTTGCCTCAATTCCCAATACCTCAGCGCAGAGTTGCGTGCGGTAGCTGATTTTGGCACTATTGAATTTGTTAGAGTTTTTCCTTTAAGAATCAGTCATTTTCGCTGAACTTTTTCAATTCCTTCAATTCTTTGTAGGTTTGGGTCCATTTTAGCCCTAGTCACTTGAACTGGGAGAATAATACAAAACACCATAATTACCCATCTTCATGCCACGTACAACTGTTATGTCTAAGAACCAATTACCCTCAACCAGTTCGTTAAGGCGAAGATTGAATTGAACTTATTCTTTGACGTAAATAGCAACACCGCCAGCATGTCTCGAATGTGATAAACAAGCAGCAATATTGTATCCCGGAATGCAATACTGATCAAAGGCTTCAATCTCAACAATGTGAGTTTCTGCTAATAAAACCAAAAAAGGAGGTTTTTCTTCAACAATTTGACGTAATGCTATGTATTTTGTTGATAACCCCGCAATATTAAATTACAAAAAATCGAATTGATTACCATTCTTTCTGGAACATGATTGCTATTTATTGAAACGCAAGATGCTTTTCTTTTGATCGAAAATTCTGTTATACATCAAACATTGAGAGCTAAGTGCGGCATGGTTGACGTCCAAGTTCATTTTACGTTCTCTATTCATTTTCAATCAATTGACGCATTTCAGTACAGTTGACGTGCACTCCGATGTCTTGTGTTTTTGGCTACACCTAGAGCACGTATCACAGTTTTTGCTATCCATGCTCCTGTGTCCAAATTATGCATATTTGAAGCATCTTAGTACATTTATGTCAGGATACACAAAACACCGATCAAAATCTATATTTACCTTCTTTGCCTGTACCATACAATTGTAAGTACTCAAATCGACTTCAATTACCGCACTAAACTTGCTGTAAATGAACCGTGTATATTTGTACACTCTTACTACTTTTACATCTTTTATTTCGAAAGATAATTGACGGTTCATGCCCACTACTTTCAATCTTGGCACCGTCGTGGGAACAACAGCCCTATAGTATTCACCCAGATTGCTTTCAATACAATTTTTCACATTCGTTGCATTAGCTCCGATGGCACATTCAATAATAATGGCGCCATCTTTTCCATTCATTAAATTACTAATCTTGTGTGTTTTTGATCTAAATTCGTTTCAAAAAAAAAAAAATATGAGTATCATCGCAAGCTTGTTTGGACTCTTTTGGTTTGATCACAACAACGGGCCAAGCCCTACGATTGTTGGGTTCTTTTCTTTTTTCTTTTTTGTTATTATTGTGTTGTTTTTTTTCTTTGTGTCTTTGGTGGCAGCCTCTAAAGATGCGTTGTGTTGTGAAGCATCAGCATTTGTATCGTTGTTGCTTATTTGTATTTTGTGTTTTTTGTGTGTTTGGGGGGGGGGGGGTTGGAAAAAGATGCCAAACCCGGGGGGGGGATTCATTATAGCTACCCGCATAATCACAAACCATTCCTGGACCATTTCCCTTAATGTTGACGACCGTTTCCGTTATTGTTACGACATTTACCCTTATAGTTGACAACTATAAACTAACAATCTTCTTTATACTTTTAGCATTATGTCAGATGGTAAAAGGTCAAATAACAATTTGCTGAATAGGCGGTTAAGTTAGGTTACCTTAAAAACATGGCAATTTTCACGAACAAAATGTTTGCTGTACTGTATGCCAAAAAGTTGGTGTATAATCCAGACCAAGTGCAGACAATAATAAACCTTTCAATGACAATATGGCATACATTAACAATATGTGTTAATGTAGAGGTTGTGTGGTGCAAATGAGATTTTACTATTCGATAACAATAACGTAAAATGTTATAATTTTTTTTTTTTTTTGTTTTGATTATCGAGATTTTCAGCCTCGGGCTAGTTCATCTCCCGTCGCAGTTACTCGAATTCCCTTTTTGGGTATTTTCGTAACTTGTTCGGAGCTGAGATTCGAACTCGTGACTTTGGCTTGAGAGGTATAGATGTTAACGCCGGGGTCGCCCCCATGTTATAATATATCTTATATTCGAAATGTAGTTTTGACTATATTTTTTTTATTAATCATTTATTTGTACAGGCTCAATCGAATCAACTTTACAGAGCCAAGTTTTCATATATTTTTACATCATTTATCTTATAACTAAAGTTAGGGGGATAGAACCGATTACTCGCGGTCGTCTCGAGGTTAATAGGAATTACAAATTACGAATGGGAAGATGGGTGGGAATTTAAAGTAGGGTTTACATAACACATTAATTTTAAATTCTAAATTGTCTTAACACATATAACTATACAATGTATGGATTTCTTTTAACTTGAACATTTTTTGAAAAAGAAAAAAAAACACACACAAACACAGATCAATAAGAAAACAAAACTTAAAGTAAACATACAGGTTAAACTAACTACAATCTAATGCTAGTGTTAGTCAAAAACACATAAATTAATTGCATATACTCCAAATCACGCAAAGCCAAAATATCTCGAATTGGCACATTGGGTTGTCTACCTCGAGCCCAAAGGGAATCATTAAGCTCCGATCTGACTCCACGATGCTCAACACAAGACCAAATAACGTGATCTGCGTCCTGATAGCCTTGTCCACACTCACAGAGATTGCTGTCGCTCAGCCCAACCCGGTATAAATGAGCGTTCAAAGAATAATGATTGGACATGAGGCGAGACATGACACGAATGAAGTCTCGACCCACATCCATCCCCTTAAACCAGGATTTCTTCGACACCTTTGGGATGATAGAATGTTGCCATCACCCCAAATCTCCTTTACTCCATTTACACTGCCAGCTGACGAGTGACTGTTGACGAAAAATAGGAAAAAATTCGTTGAAGGCGATTTGTCGATCACAAATATCGCCTTCCATAGCGCCCACCTTTGCAAGCGAGTCCGCTTTCTCATTGCCCGGAATTGAACAATGAGATGGGACCCATACAAAGGTGATGATAAAATAACGCGAAGATAAAGCACTTAGAAGCTCCTGTATTTTCATGAGAAAATACGAGGAGTGCTTTACCGGCCTCAATGAGCGAATAGCCTCTATAGAACTGAGACTATCCGCGAAAATGTAATACTAATCCGGTGTTAATAAGGCAACAATTTCTAGCGTAAAGTGTATTGCCGCTAATTCAGCGACATATACGGAATCGAGCTTGCAGTTTACGATTGGCGCTATAAATTTCATTAAATATACCAAAGCCTGCAGACTCCTCTATCAATGATCCGTCAGTGAAGAACGATTTTGTGGAATCAACTTGGCCAAACTTTGCAGCAAATATTACCGGAGCAATCATAGGACGATGATGCTCTGGGATTCCATGAAGCTCCTGCTTCATGGATAAATCAAAATGAACCGAATTGTCGAAATCGGAGAAGCAAACACGATTGGAAATGTTCGGCGAAGGGCTGACATCCTGTGTTATGTACAAATGGTACAAGGTCATGAAGCGGGCTTGAGTATTCAACTAAAGGAGCTTCTCAAAATTTTCGATCACCTGGGGGTTCATAACTTCACACCTGGTGAGGAGCCGGAGAGATAATTTTGAAAACCGATCCGAGAGTGGCAAAATGCCAGCCAGCACTTCAAGACTCATGGTGTGAGTCGAGTGCATGCAACCTAACGCGATACGAAGACACCGATACTGAATACGTTCCAGTTTAATGAAGTGCGACCGAGCTGCTGACTGAAAACAAAAACTACCGTATTCCATAACCGACAAAATCGTTGTCCGGTACAACGTTAGAAGATCTTGTGGATGAGCTCCCCACCAGGTCCCGGTAATTGTGTAGAGAAATTTGACCCTCTGCTGGCACTTTCGCTTCAGAT
This sequence comes from Aedes koreicus, assembly GCA_024533555.2. Classification (NCBI taxonomy): domain Eukaryota; kingdom Metazoa; phylum Arthropoda; class Insecta; order Diptera; family Culicidae; genus Aedes; species Aedes koreicus. The sequence goes on from JAHHFK020000098.1 coordinate 261,689, forward strand.
ACTCAATATGGGATCTCCAGGTGCACTTAGAATCGAACCAGACCCTAAGATATTTAAATGACATAGAATGAGTTATCGGCTTACCCCAAATTTGAAGCTTCGGTTGTGCTGGGTTATGCTTCCTAGAAAAACCTACCAACTCAGTTTTCTCCGTAGAGAATTCGATACCTAGCTCTAAAGCCCAAGTAGACAAATTGTCCCAGGTATCCTGTAAGGGTCCTTGCAGATCGACCCCATTGGGTTCCGTGACAGACACTACACCGTTATCTGCAAGTTGTCTCAACGTACAGTTGTCACTTAGACAACCGTCAATGTCTTTGACATAAAAATCATACAAAATGGGGCTTAAACATGATCCCTGGGGGAGACCCATGTAGCTAAATCGTGAAGCTGTAGAGGTTCCATGAGAGAAGCTCATATGTTTCTCTGACATTGTACAAAAAATAATTCATTAATGGATAAAAGCCACAAGCGTGGAGTTTATTGTAAAGACCTTCAACATATACTGAATCAAAAGCCTCCTCTTTGTCCACGAATACAGAAGCCATTTGCTCTTTTTTAGCAAAAGCTAGCTGAATATCGTTCGTTCCCTTACCCCTACGGAAACCATATTGAGTATCTGAAAGCAGGTTGTTCGTCTTAACCCATTTGTCCAGACGGAAGAGGATCATTTTCTCCAACAACTTTCGAATGCAGGATAACATCGCGATGGGTCGATAGGAGTTGTGGTCGGACGCGGGTTTACCAGGTTTTTGAATGGCGATAACTCTCACCCTTCTCCAATCATCCGGTACAATATTGTGTTCCAAAAACTGATTAAACAAGTGCAACATGCGCCTCTTTGCGACGTCTGGGAGGTTTTTAAGCAAGTTGAACTTGATCCTATCAGCCCCTGGAGCCGTATTGCCACACGAAAGGAGTGCGAGAGAGAGTTCTACCATTGAAAAGGGTTGGCTAATCTCATCTATCGAATTCTCGGTTTCACGAGGAATGATCCGTGCCGGCACAGAATCTGGACACACTTTTCGCGCGAACTTGAGGATCCATTGGTCCGAGTACTCCTCGCTCTCGTTGTTCGTAGTTCGGTTACGCAATCTTCGCGCCGTATTCCAAAGAGTACTCATCGACGTCTCGCGCGATAGCCCGTCCACGAATCTTCACCAGTATCCGCGTTTCTTGGCCTTGATGAGGCTCTTAAGTTCGCGTTCGAGAGCCGTGTATACTTCGAAGTGCTCAGGTGTTCCACGTCTACGGAAAACTTTAAACGCGTCGGAGTTCTTACGGTAAACCTCGGTGCATTGCTGATCCCACCATGGAGAAGGAGGTTTCCTGCGAAATGACGTCCCTGGAACTGATCGAGTTTGAGCTTGAAGCGCGCTGTCTAAGATCAGGTTGGAGAGGAAGTTATATTCATCCAGCGGTGGAAGCTCTTCTACCGTCGTTACGGCTTCATCTACTGCTGTCCTGAACTTTGTCCAATCGATGTAACGGGTAAGATCATACGCGACGTTGATGGATTCCGACGGATTGAACCCGGTGGCAATCGAAATTTGTATGGGCAAGTGATCACTACCGTGGGGATCTTGAATCACACTCCATGTGCAATCCAACGATAATGAATTCGAACAAAGTGTGAGGTCTAATCTACTGCCAATTGAGGATGGACCAGCCAAACGTGTTACTTCTCCATTGTTAAGAACTGTCATATTGAAGTTGTCACAGAGGTCATATATCAGAGAAGACCGGTTGTCGTCGTACAGTTCTCCCCAGCCTGTACCGTGAGAGTTAAAATCTCCCATGATCAACCGTGGAGAAGGAAGGACCGAACACATATCTGAAAGTTGTTTTCGGTTAATTGGGGGTCTAGGGGGAAAATAAAAAAAGAAAAGGCAAAGGGTTTTTTTTTTTTAAAAGACCGTGAGCGGGAACTTCAATACCTGGAATTGGAGGAAAATTCACTCTATAGAAGGAGTAGCACTTTTTGATCCCCAAAAGTACTCCTCCTCCACGTGAATCCTCACGATCAAGACGAATAATATTGAAATCATGAAAAGGAAGATTGATTTCGGAAGAGAGCCATGTTTCACAAAGAGCGAATGCATCACAACCGGTATTGTGAGTTAAAAATTTGAATGATTCCAATTTAGGAATCAAACTTCGACAATTCCACTGTAGAACAGTGATCAAATCCCCGACCTCATTTGGAAAATTATCCATCGAAGGAGATGATTGCTGCAAGGAGGGGCCACTTAATTGTTAATTGCTTCAAAAAAGTCTTCACTGTTGGAAGCATTGCCAGGACAATGCTTTTAAGAGGGTCAGAAATTTCGAGGTACTTGAAGATACCTTCGACAATGTCATCAAATGAGAACAGCCCACTTGAAGAGGGGGCCTCTGTTCTTAAAATAGGGACTTCAGGGGTTTTGGATGTCCCCGGGAGAGATGGAAAGTCCTGGGTGTAGTTAGTACTACGGAAACCAGGAGGAATTGTTTTTTCCTTTTTTCCACCTATTTTTGAAATGGGCAAGCTGGTCTCGGGCTTCTTTTCAGCAACTTTCCGTGGGCGGACGCGTCTTCGCTTCCTTGAAGTACCTTCCGGAAAACTGACTGATGTTCCCTCTTCAGCCAAATCAAAGTCAGACTCGTCATCTGACAGAGGAGCAAAGGGATTTGTATTGGCATTGGGTGGTGGGGAGACTTTTTTCACCATTTCGGCGAAAGATTGCCTGGAACGCTGTTTTAGCGAGCGTTCTAATTTCTCCCCGCGTTGTTTGTACGCCGGGCACGACGAGAGAGCATGAGGAGGAGTTCCTTTACAGAAAGCGCATTTTGGTGTGCTGTCTGCGCAAGCGCCATCCTCGTGCTTCTCCCCACAATTAGAGCAGCGTGCCTTATTGCCGCAATGGGAGGTCGTATGTCCCATCTGCTGGCATTTTTGGCAGATCATGACCCGGGGTACGAACAAACGCACAGGTAATCGAAGTTTTCCTAACTCGACGTATTGAGGGAGGGCTGAGCCAGAGAAGATCACGCGAAACGAGTCTGACGGTGTGAACTTTTTTTCGCCCTTATTGGTCGATACTGAGCCTAGTTGGCGCACATCCAGTATCTGAACTGGGGGAAGCAGGGGGTTCTTAAATCGACCAACCCCCCGCTTCAGCAGGATCTCAGGGGTCAGACTCGTTTCGGTGACCACACCTTCAATTTCAATACCCCGAGCCGGGATATACACTCTATATTCTAGTGTAAAGAGCTGGGAGACAGCAATCTCATTAGCTTGCTTGAGGTTGGACACAACGACCCGAAGTTTATTGGGTCTGACTTTAATAATCTCGGTCACGGCCGAGAATCGTTTGGTCAGATCGTTCGAAATTTGATAGACATTCAGAGGTTTCGATTTGGGCTGAAAATAGACAACCCATGGACCAGTTGAATCATCTGGGTAGGCCCGTGACCGGGCGACATTGTGAGAAACCTCATTATTTGGCGGCATGGATGAATCATCTTCCGACAAGTCATCCATGTCGCACCCGTGGGAGCTTATGATGCTCAACCACTTACGCAATTATCTACAATCAATCACAGATAAACAAACTAAACCTAAGCACACAACAAACTAAACCTAAGCACACTCTCTTACACACTCTCACACACTCTCACACACTCACACACACTATAAAATTACAATGTATTCAGGAGAAACAAAAACTTATCTTATATGTATTACTGATCTGCTGCAGCCCGTCAACGAATGTGCTGCTGCTGCCGAGCGACGATGTGTAACCCCGTGTACCGGCTAGACGTGGAGCTCAGCGATGATGACAATGATGACGATGATGATGATGATACTGGTCGGTGGTGGTTAGCAGATGAACGAATGCACGCTACACCCGATGGACTGCTGGTGTGCGTGCCGTATAGATGCGGGACAATATGGCTTTTCGATCGTGGCAATATTGCTAATTGCAATTAATGACGTTGTTGCACTGCTTATCACACAATTATTTCTTTTCAAGGAAACCAGGACTCGGTTTCACTCGCGATCGCGAAAAAACAAAACTGAAGAATTAAACAACTCTTTAAAAGCTTCTAAAGCAACGGAAAGCGGACCGAACGAACTGTACCGTTCGCTTGTTCACTGGGGAATGTGTTCGATTGGGCGGAGCTCTGGCGTGTTGGGAGGGTTCTTGTCCTTGGGCACCACTTGAACGTTGTTGGCAGCATACCACTCCATGGCCTTTTTTCCGTAATGGCAAGATGCCAAATCCGGCCAAAATAGAACGGAACAATAGTGTCGCTTCAGGAAAGGCAGTAGACGTTTTTGTAGGCACTCGATCGGATAAATTTCCTGGTTGACGGTTCCGGTCGCAATGTAAACGTTGCTCTTCAAGCCACAGGTACAGATGGCCTGCCACACCAGACATTTCTTCGCGAACTTTGACAGTTTAATGCGCTTGAAAATATCTGCCACCTTTCCCCGTCCGGTTGCCGTATTGAATTCCTGTCCAGGAAGCTGTTTAAAGTCTGCCTTGACGTAAGTTGCATCGTCCTGTACCACGCAATCAAACTTCGTCAGCATCGTCGTGTACAACTTTCGCGATCGTGCTTTGGCCGACGTGTGTTGTTTATCGTCGAGATTTGGAGTCACCACTTTCTTGTAAGTCGACAGTCCAGCTCGTGTTTTAGCTCTATCCACGGGTAAAGGCGCCACTCCCAGCTTCTTTGCGACATCCCGGACGGAGAGGTTGGGGTTCCGCTCGAAACAGCGGGCAACTCTTTTTGTCGTCGCTGTGGCCTCCGGCTTTCGATTTCCTTCCGATCCAGCTTTCCTGGCTGTCGACAAACGTTCACCGAACACTTTTAATACGTTGGTAACAGTTGATTTAGCCACATTCAACAATTTCGCCAACTTGGCGTGAGAGTAGTTTGGATTTTCGCCATGCACGTGCAAAATTTTGATGCGTTGCTTCTCTTCCTTTTTTTTTTTCGACGACATTTTGATAACTGAAGTGCTAATCTCAAAATCAAAATAGAGGAATGATGCTATACTTACACATCTTCAAAATAAGGGGTGTGCAAAAATTTTAATGCACGATGAAAGGAAATGCGTCAAATTTAAGTCGACCAAATTTCGATCGAAACTCCCTTTAATCATACACAAAATCAATCTGGATGGGCATTGGTCCGATGCCGAAGCCTGTGATCGCGATTGTGATGGAGTAAAAATATGCATGGCAATTGTCACAATAGTTCTACGACAAAGGTGCAGGTCAGTTGAAGTAAATCTGTTCCATGGCTAAGTATCACATTGCTTAGTTAAAATGACTATCTCTGAAATCAAATGATATTCTTTGAACTGAAGGAAGATTATACGAATGTCTATAGATATCAAGGAGTCCATAAAAGAATGCCTCGTTTGGAGAAGTGATGTTGAACGAAGTAAAGAAGTGTCCTGCCGTTTTTGGATCACCCTCAAATTTCTTAAAAGATGATATTTTTCTGTATGCCGGGAACGGTTCCAGTTTTGAAAACTTGCCAGTCGATATTTTGAATAGTTGTCATTAAAAAACCTTGCTCATGTAATACATATTAATATACATATGCTTTCTCGCCAAGCCCCCGCACAATCCCATCCAACTTCCAACTACAGATATCTATGAAGGTAGCATGAGTTCTCAGCATCTTCTTAAGTAGACATCTAATCAACACTTCCCTCCCATCCCTTGCTGATCATAAGGACCTGGCCAGGTGTTGTGCAAAGAGATCGATGGTTGAAGATCCTGTCTCACCCAAGGCAGCTCTTCTGGCGCTTCCATCGTCTCTACAACAGCCAACCCAGGATTGTGTATGGTCGGAAAATGCTATGCTCTGCTATGCTGTAAAGCTGTATAATAAAGTAACGCAATGTTGTTGCAGCAATCCAAGAAATCTGACAAGTTCTCTTTCACCACCCGTTCTTATATTTTCAGACATTCTTCTCATTTTAGAGAGCGAGTAATGGCGCTATAACCATAAGCCATAGGGAGCTAGGACTATAGTTAATGCTAAAGTCCCAACCGTTTGAAGAGAAATGGAGCATCACTTAACCTTCTTAGACTAGATGCTCCCAACGACTATTTTCAAATAAATTTTTGTTCTGTACACCAAACAGGGCCTTCTGTTCAACTATTCTCTCCGACTATTCATTTCCTTCTTCCTTTGATATCTACTGGAGATTATTGCGTGAAGAAACGTATCAGTAACTGGTTTCGTTTCATGGTGGCATGCAATATCTTCAACAGATTATTCATATTCGTAGCTCCATCCACGAGGTGTGCAAACGTCAATGCTAATGCTAATGTTTATTTATTTTTTTATTAAGTCATTTTTTTGTACAGGCTCAATCGAATCAACTTTACAGAGCCAAGTTTTCATATTTATATACATCATTTATCTTAAAACTAACGTTAAGGGGATAGAACCGATTACTAGCGGCCGTCTCGAGGTTAATAGGAATAAGAATTGTACGGATGGGAAGATGGGTGGGAATTTGAAGTTTATTTTACAAAGCACGTTTATTTTAAATTTGGAATTGGCTAAACACAACTTTTGGTTTTCTTTTTTTGAACATTTTTTGAGAAAGAAAAAAAAACACAAAAACACATTAAAAAAAACTTATAGTTAACATATAGGTTAAACTAACTACAATCTAAGCCTAATGTTAGTCAAAAACACATAAATGAGTTTCATAAACTCCAGATCACGTACAGCCAAAATATCTCGAACCGGTTCATTGGGTTGTCTACCTCGAGCCCGAAGGAAATCATAAAGTTCAGATCTGACTCCACGATGTTCAGCAAATGACCAAATAATGTGATCTGCGTCCTGGTAACCTTGTACACATTCACAGAGATTGCTACCGCTCAGCCCAACTCGGTATAAATGAGCGTTCAAAGAATAATGATTGGACATGAGGTGAGACATCACACGAATGAAGTCTCGACCCACATCCATCCCCCAAAACCAAGATTTCTTCGACACCTTTGGGATGATAGAATATTGCTATCGCCCCAAATCTCCTTTACTCCATTTATACTGCCAGCTGACTAGTTGACGAAAAACAGGAAAAAAATCATCAAAGGCGATTTGTCGATCGTAAATATCGCCTTCTATAGCGCCCACCTTTGCAAGCGAGTCCGCTCTCTCATTGCCCAGAATTGAACAATGAGATGGGACCCATACAAAGGTGATGATAAATAACGCGAAGATAAAGCAATTAGAAGCTCCTGTATTTTCATGAGAACTGAGATATCCGTGAAAATGTTTTACTGATCCGGTGTTAGTGAGGCAACAATTTTAGCGTAAAGTGTGTTGCCCTAATTCAGCGTCATATACGGCATCAAGGAACTGAATAGCCTCTATAAAACTGAGACTATGCGTGAAAATGTAATTTAGCGACATATGCGAACTAAGTCGGAGAAGCAAACACGATTGGGAAAATTCTAATGATAATTATCATTAAAAAACACTGCTCTTGAAATAAGGGATAACTTATTTTCGTTTCTTTATTATTCATTTTTTTTTTTTAAAATAATATGATCAGTCCTTAGGCCTGATATAGCTTTGTGGGCAAAGCCACCGAATTGCCATTTCAGAATCCATGGTTCGGCTCCCGGTCCAGTTTGTTTTTAATTTCTTTGATTTGTTCATTTATTATTATTGATCTGTTTTACCACCTCCTTTTAACGTCTGATTAGACGACCAAGTTTTTCTGATTCAAATGATGTTGTAGAAAAAACCTGACCTTAGTGTGGATGATCCAACCCAAGTAGCATGTTAAGTTTTATTGTGGTTTTTAAGTGCTCTTCAAGTCTAAATCATGGTTCGCCTTCATGAATCCAAAATTGTTACTCCGGAAATGCTATTGCCAATGCAATTGCGTATCCCATATCCCATATAAAACATCGAAAACTGATCATCCATTTACCACCTGCTCGGAAAATTCCCAAAACGTTGCTTATTTCACCGTCCATAAACGGAAGCCCAACGGCCGCTTCTGCGATAATGTGCCAAATTCAGCCAAAACTTAACAGCCCCAATCGCCGAAGTCATTTGTTTACCTTCCCAATCTGCAGTTTTATTGCAAGGCAATAGCATAATCCCATCGGCACCCAAATTCGGCATGTAACCGTACGAATTGTGGCAGACAAAGTCCGTTACAGATACCTGCGCGTAACAGACAAACAGTTATGCTAATCCATCGCTTCCTCTGAATGGATTTTTCGAAAACCTCAACAATGATAACACACGGCATGGGATGCCATAAAGAGTGATTGTTTTTCGAGAACAGTAATTCCCCAAAGAGACCCCGACGATGAAAAGAGACTCATCAAACGTTCGATTGTCCTCTGATTAGAAGAGTTTCCGAGTAATCAGAGGCGAAACAAAAAAAAACCGTTTCGTCGAAGGTAGTATTCGATCCCGAGAGGTCAACGATCTTCTGTATGCGTATGCATTTGTTTAGAACTGGGTTTGAATGCATAATCAAACCTTTCGTATGCGACGAGGTCGACCCACTGACAATCGCTCCAAGAGCAGGGGATATCGATTTGAATACCTTACATGCATAAACATGTGGCCTCGTCATCGGCAGCATCATGAACACGCTGAAGTTGGATGTTTGTATTTACATATGCACAACTCGTGAAGATCACAGTCAAGAGTAGCGGTAATTCTAGCTACCAGACGCTATTTGGAGTAGGGGAACGGTAGCGAGGAGGCAAATGATGCACCGAGCACCACTTCTTCCGATTATTTGAAATTCGAAACGAAAACGTTCCGATGTCTACCTGAACGGAAAGAGCCGACATTCGGAGTGGAAAAAGGGTTAGGTCGAGGATTTTTGAAAGAACGAAATAATCTATTAGAAATTAAGATCTCATGTTGATGCTTCAATATATTAAATATGAGGGAAAATAGAATGCAAGAAACAAGCAAAAATTGCAGCTAACAAAACCTTAAAACAAGAAACACAATCATTATCAAAAAAGATAGAAGCACAGTTAATAATTATTTTAATTCATTTCTAAGCCTAAGTGTTCAATATATTTCAAACAAAACTGATTGTATAACAATTTATATGAAATCCCAAGTATTTCGCCGATATTTTTACAACAGTAGTATTAACAAGTATTTTGTCATGGACGTGGTTTCCACCAATATTTTCGAATTGAATTTGACTGAATAATTAGTTGTCGTTTTGAAATAAAACCAAAAATAAATTTGTACTTGCACTAGGTGGCGCTAGTGAGCAAACATTTGTTTTGAAGCTCCGTAGCTTAAGATTCAGCTTTTCTGGAAACATGGAATCTTTGGGAATGTTCTAAAATTACAGTACTAGCTGTCTGTGTACAGTATGATTATAGTTTGGAACTTTACAAAGAGGTGGTGCTAGCAAAAGAAAACGAACATCTGTATCTTAAGATCGAGATGAATTGTAAAAAAATGTAAAGTTGTGTTTTTTAAAAACCTCTAAATAGAAATTGATTTCTGTCACATATAGCCTTTAGGAAGTGTAAACAGAAATTTTACATCGCTAGAATTGTTCTGTACCATTGGCGGTATATGAGCACGATCAAGCGCGTACTCTTTTGCCTGTCAAGGGGGTACCCTTCCTCTTGCCTACCCCGCACTCGTGTAGCTAGGTAAGAGATTGTGTGCTCGATCGCATACCGCCTTTCAAACATGCCCTACACTCATTTTCAACTACTTCTATTCAATTTCACAGCCTGCCGTGCTCTGACGGACCTAACAATACTTTCTCTTCACATCTTGGGTTCTAGTAGAAATTGTTGTCCACTCCTAGGGTTGCATGTGGCTCAGAAAGAAGTCCTAACTGTCCTGGATCTTTGAACTCAAGATCCATAACCGTAACATTAGCCTTTTTGCCGTTCAGAGAGTCTTTTGGTAGCTCGTGAGACATTGTAAGAAATTCATGTATTAATCTAGGTAATCCAAGCAACCTAGGATTCTGAAATAAGGATCTATAGTCTATAATAGTACCTTTTTTGTTTGTTATATTGAGTTATGGTATGCTTTCAAGCATGTCTATGAAAAATTCTCAAAACTCAAGGCTAGAGAATTCTCAAAATCATTTAAGGCCGTTGCTGCGAGCAGAATAAGTCGAAACGAGATCTAGACTATCCAGATTGAATTAAGAATTAAGGCTCTACAGCCATTAAAAATCATTATTTTACTAAACTAGGTTACGGTGCATAATCAACAATGTCTGTAGCGTTTTCTGATGACTCATAAAATATTATATAGACTTGGGATATTGAGGTCATCCAAACTATCCTGAAACTCAAAACCAAGGAACTTTATACATACTCAGAGCTACGGCTAAAGACATTATGTTCTGAGTTAGAGGACAATTTGGTCGGAGGGGGTTGACTCCGGCGTAATGGTTGGCATCCATACCTCTCATGCCAACGTCACGAGCTAAAATCTCAAACCCGTACAAGTTTGTTCGGAGAGCATTCGAAGCGGGTTTGAGCCTTGAAGCGCGTTCTGAAGTACCTGGGAGTGATGATCGACAACCGGCTGAACTTCAACAGCCATGTTGGCTTTGCTTGGAGAAGGTGGCAAAGGCTAGAATAATGCCGAATACCCCCGGACCAGGCAATATTAAGAGGCGTCTTCTGGTTAATGTAATATACATACTGAGGTACGGTATCCACCGGAGTAGTACAGAACGTTCCGGATCATGGCAAAGCGAGTAGTGAGCGTGTACTGAACCATATCTTCAGAGGTAGTATCTGTTATTGCCAGAATGATTCCAATTGAGGACAGTGAGTACTTATATACAAGGAAGGAAACCAGAGGAGCATGAGCTTGACCATAATTGACCGCCCGAGGTTGCTACTCCGTTATTGCCAGATCAGCTGTTATTACACAAAGAACCAAAAGATGATGCTTGGGACTAGCATACATCCTCAATGTGTAAAACCTGGTGATCTCAAACTAAGGCAATACCGGCGCAGGCCTCGCCCGAATGCAGGTCAAGTAGGGAATGGGTAGGAATATGTTGACGTGATACTCGCTTTATTGGAAGCCGAGAATACCTCTGCACTTTCACGAGAAATTACTAGGATGTTGGATAAAATGGTTGAGTTGGCAGCGGGATCCGTTTTGGTAATCGGTGTGCTGAATTCAACTGACCTCGGCAGCGAATAAGATATTTAACTATGTTCCCGATTTATTCTCTGTACAGAGATGTACATTCAAGCTATTCAAATTTTGGCACCGATTTAAACCAACAGTAAGGATGCTGTTGGGGCCACTCACAAGTGTGCTTGGTTTATTTCAGCAGAATACAAAAATATGTCAAAACACCGAGTTTGAAGACCGATTTAAACCAACAGTAGGGATGCCGTTGGGGCCACTCACAAGTGTGGGTGGTTAATAGAAAAAGACCTTATGCTACACAGCAGTAACACATCTACCCTCCCTACAACCTTGAAGCAGATAACATTCCTTTATGATTATTTTTCGTAGTAAAAACAATAATGATAAGCAACTAATAATAAGATGCAACTATATACATCTATACAGCTCAACCATTAGTCGATGAATGTATACTGAAATGTGAAGGTCATGATATGATGAAAATAACACGATGTTGTAAAGAATTTCAAAACAACGTACATATAATAATGAAATGCAACTATATGCCTCTTCCGCCTCGGTGCTAGATGATTGAAACTCTGAAATGGCGAGAATTCCAACGATGTACTATGAAATAAAATCGATCACCCGGCAGCCCAGCAGAACAGCTGTGAAAACTCAAGCAAACAACAATGCGAAATATATTTCATATTAGTATGATCACTGCTCAAAAATCGGATACTCAATAAATCCAAAATAATAAAAAAATAAAACATAAAAATTAAAAAAAGACTGAAAATCGAATTTTTCAACAACTGATGTTTCCCATAAATGATTCTTTATGTCTGTGAAATAGAAAATGTAGAGGGATGTAGGATGAAGAAAAACCAATTTTCTGTGTAATTTGTCGTATATAATCCTTTCTGACAAAACGTAAACAATCCTACATTTTCAAACACAGAACGTGAGTAAGATAAGCCAAAATTTACAACTAACTATGCATAAATTGCGAAGCTGAACATAGCATAAAAAACATAGCACGTCAAAACAGTGTAACTGAATAACAAAACTTGAGATAATTTTGTTGTTCCCTTCTGGTCGGGGTTATACAATTTTGAAATTATCCAAATGCCTGCCTTCATCAGACCTTCAACATCTCACATCACTCGCATAAGGACTCCTAAAAGCAGTTCTCACCAGCCATAGTCATATTGTTGTTGACAGGGTATAAGGGAAAGGAAACCAGAGGAGTACGAAAAGTGGTAAGAGTTGAGTCGAGGGACAAGTGGCAGTAGGAATGGAACACGGGGGAGAACGGTAGATAGGCATACAGGCTCACAGTACGTACAGTACTAAGGGAGATGTCCGTTCTTGCAGTGAAGAACATCGTCGAACAGATGTGCCGAGAGAAGAGTACATAGGTTGCCATAAGAAGGGTCGTATAAACAATACTCTCGGAGCTGCAGTGAAAGTGGAGACAATAAGCGAGCTAACCACGGATACTATTGAGATGACGAAAAGTGTATGAACGGAGTCTCCCCCCGAAGTACAACCTACCAGTGGTCTCCGGTGTCTTAGCCTTAAAAGCAACTTTGTATAGCCCAAAAAACAAAATTTACACCTGACGATCCTTAGTTCTAAACTTCAGGACAATTCGAAGGACCTATAATATCGCTAGACTATCTTATAATGAGCTTCCAGTATTAACACCATATCGCGAAAAAAATTAACTTTTATGGCTGTAGATCCAATTTTCGAACTCGGTTTGGATGATCCAGAACCTACCACATAATGTCCGTTGATTTTTCAGAAGATTCAATGATCATGTTTGAATACATATCCCAACTTTATAAAGCCGAGGAATACCACTGGTAGAACTGTAGAACTGTTCTGAACTTCAGAACAATTTGGTTGTGTATACAATCCAACGCCCACCGTCCGGCAATGTTTTTATGGAAGAAAAATGCTGGCAGTTAAACGAACTGTTGTCGACTCGACAAACATGTTTAGCCCGGGAGTTGGAAGGTGATAGCTCTGTTGGGTTCCAGTGACCCTTTTCAGAATGTCTGGTTACTCACGTTCATTCCGAGGTCACTTTCACTTACAACAAGCCCCGCATAGACACAGTACAAACATCAGATGGATATAGGTACTGTGCATACACTTCCATCATCAAATCTTATTGTTTTGAAGATGGCACGTATCTAGCTGTATCGTTCAAATGTGATTATAATCAGATAGATCTCACCGGAAATTGTTGCTGATGTACAGTCTTCATTTGGATGACTTCCCTATGATGCTAAAGCATGCTTTTATTTCTCTTAAGTAGTAGCACCTTCCGCACAAATGCAAGGGAAGGGAGGGAATCGATTATATTCACTGCATCTTGCACAAAACACGTAGATATTTAATGATTTCACTGTTCGTTTAGGTTGAATTACGAATATATTTTTGATTTTATTTTTCGCGAAAAGGACGCAGCAAAAACAAAACATGTCAGTTTCCACTGAACTTCAGAACAATTTGGTTGACCTGAAACATTTCAAAACTATTATACAAGACCTAATGGACAAAATTCAACATGTACCATTACTTTGTAAAACCTAAAAAGCAGCAGTTATTGACGATCCCATGTGTTTAACTATAGAACATTATAGATAACCTAGAATATCCCAAGACTATCTTGTAATGATCTTCTAGTAAATTCACTAAACACGGTGTATCAACTCTATACAGCGAAACAAAAAGTTACTTTTACGACTGTAGATCCTATGTTAGGAATTCTAGGACAGTTGGGATGACCTAAAAATTATCACATAATGTCTGTTATGCTTCCATAAGATTCAATGGTTGAATACATGTTCGTCTTCTGTTCTTCATGTTCTTCTGAGCCTTAGGACAATTTGGTTGGCCTATATAACCTCAAAAGTATCTTACAAATTAATTGAACAAGGTTAAATATTGTAACTTTTTACAGACGAAAATGTAACAGTTATAAATGAAGGTCCTCAGTTCCAAATTCCGAAACATTTACGATAACCTAGAATATCCCGACACTATTAATACTACGAGTATTAGTACACGAGACTGAAGACGCGTATCTGTCAAGATTAAATGAAAATTACTAATCTTTCTTCTCATTTTATATTTGAAAAAAAAAAAAAGTTTGGAAACGATTTGGGCCTCTAAGAGTTAAGATCCTGATGAGCTTGAAAAATGGATACTTTTAAAGGTTAAGAACTACCTGGAATGAGCTGTACGGTGACAGAATGATCTAACATTCACCTACTAGCTGGTACTTGCGAAGAAAAAACTGTCCATGAGATCCTGATTAGCTCCAAGGAAGGAGTTTTCGTCAAAACTTTTAAAGGGGCTTTTCGGTAGTAGACATATCCATCCCGAATTCATTCTTTAGGTGGATTATGTTCTTCTGTACGGCGGATCATGAATTCCATTTATTAAAAAAAAAAAAAAAAGAAAACGAAACATGAGACGAATACAAATGTATTTAATTACAAAACCTGAATCTTCCAAAGATTGTGTTTCCTTTGGCCGAGAAAAAAAAGCAAACCCAAGTCACATCTCCCAAGTATTAACTTTGGTTTTATGAAGGTTGTAAAGACCATGATTCAGACTTGTACAATGCTATAAAACCACTCTAAAACTATAAACACTATAAAGGGTGTTTCGATCAAAATTTGGTCGACTTAAACTTGACGCATTTCCTCTCATCGTGCATTAAAAAATTTGCACACCCCTCATTTTGAAGATGTGTGCGATAGCATTATGCCTCTATTTTGATTTTGAGATTAGCATTTCAGTTATAAAAATGTCGTCGAAGGAAGAGAAGCACGCATCAAAATTTTGCATGGCGAAAACCCAAACTACTCTCACGCCAAGTTGGCGAAATTGTTGAATGTGGCTAAATCAACTGTTACCAACGTATTAAAAGTGTTCGGTGAACGTTTGTCGACAGCCAGGAAAGCTGGATCGGGGGGAAATCGAAAGCCGGAGGCCACAGCGACGACAAAAAGAGATGCCCGCTGTTTCGAGCGGAACCCCAACCTCTCCGTCCGAGATGTCGCAAAGAAGCTGGGAGTGGCGCCTTCAATCGCGGATAGAGCTAAAAAACGAGCTGGACTGTCGACTTACAAGAAAGTGGTGACTCCAAATCTCGACGATAAACAAAACACGTCGGCCAAAGCACGATCGCGAAAGTTGTACACGAAGATGCTGACGAAGTTTGATTGCTTGGTACAGGACGATGAAACTTACGTCAAGGCAGACTTTAAACAGCTTCCTGGACAGAAATTTTATACGGCAACCGGGCGGGGAAAGGTGGCAGATATTTTCAAGCGCATTAAACTGTCAAAGTTCGCGAACAAATGTCTGGTGTGGCAGGCCATCTGTACCTGTGGCTTGAAGAGCAACGTTTACATTGCGACCGGAACCGTCAACCAGGAAATTTATCTGAGCGAGTGCCTACAAAAACGTCTACTGCCTTTCCGGAAGCGGTACAATTGTTCCGTTCTATTTTGGTCGAATTTGGCATCTTGCCATTACGGAAAAAAGGCCATGGAGTGGTATGCTGCTAACAACGTTCAAGTGGTGCCCAAGGACAAGAACCCTCCCAACACGCCAGAGCTCCGCCCAATCGAACAATATTGGGCCATCGTCAAGCGGAACCTTAAGAAGACTCAAAAGCTGTTGTGAGCGAGAAACAGTTCAAGGCAAACTGGCGTTCTGCGGCGAATAAAGTGGACAAGGAGACTGTCCAAAATCTTATGGCAGGTGTTAAACGAAAACCTCGGCAACTCGCATTCGGTAAAAAGGAAGCTTAGCTGAATATTTCTCCTGTATTCTGTATTAACTGAACTTGAAAAAGAAAAAGAATTTGACTTATTAATAAAAACTTTGATCGACTCACACACATTACTGTTTCACCAAATTTTGATCGGAACACCCTTTATTTGATGGTCTTTACAACCCTCATAAAACCAAAGTTGTTGTTTGGGAGATAGTTTTCACAAACTGTACCAAGACCATAGTTCGAATATTTTCATGACATTTTATACACATAGGGAGACGATTAATATCAGCACTTCGCAATTTATCCTACTCGAAATCAATCAAAATATCCTGAATTCACGCAGAGATTCTATTCGCCCACTATAACTATTTTTTCTTTCTTATTTTGCAGGTGAGTTGAGCAAAGCTGAACGCCGTTCGTTCTTCCCGTTTAGAGAGGTAATTGAATCAAAATATTGAGTAGTAGGCAATATTGTCCGAGCATTCAGCACAAGATATCGAAATCTCAAAGCATTTTGAATTTTTTTTTTTTTTGGTCTTGATAACTTGGTATTAAAGAGCTCAGATTAAGAGGTAAAATACCCAAACAAAATACCTAAGAATTGCAAGCAAAATATCTCTCGAATAACAAAACTTGTTATTTCGAATACCTGGGAATACCTGAGAGGTACTATTTTGGTATTTTCCCAACTCAATTTGGTATTCGCATAACATTGTTGGAACACTTTTATGGTATTATCCTTTTATTTTTACCTCTTAATCTGAGCTCTTTAATACCAAGGCCAGTTATCAACCGGCTCGGGCGTATAATACTTTTTCCTCTTCGAATTTTTTACGTTAGACTTTGGATTATTCGATTTTATGTGTTTAAATTCTATTTTTTGTGTTAATTTTTTTTCTTCGATGTTTTTTGTTAGATTCAACTTATTTGGTCTTTTAACTTCATTCGTTATACTTTGACATGTTTTCGTTGATATTTTATCCTTCAAATTTCTCTCGATCATAGATTCGGCCTTTTATGTTTTTTCTTCAAAATTTTGTCATTTGACATCTCGTTCCTTGGAATTTTTCAATTCGGCCTTTTTGTTTCTTTCCACTTTTTGTCTCAGATTCGATTTTTTTGACCAAATGTTCTATTTGTTCTAATTGTTTTCAATTTGGTCTTTTTTCCCTTCGGCCATATTTTCTTAAATTTGGCTCGTCTGTTTTTTTTTTGTTTTGAGATATTTTGGCCTTTTTTCACTTTTTATTTGGTCTTTAATTTTCCGGTTTGTATTTCTCTTTTGTCACTTATCGTTCTTCGATCTTTAGTTTTTCGATAATTTTTTGTTTTCGACTTGTTGTTCCTTCGGCTTCGTTTCCCTGACTTTATGCCTCATGTTGGGATTTGTTTGGCTTTTCCTGCGCAATTTCGTTATTCGCCCTCTTCGATGATTAGTTCTTCAACCTTTGTCTCTTTTGGTTTTCATTCAATTTGAGCTTTCTTCGCTGTGATCGCTTGTTACTTTGCCTTTTATTCAATCAACCTTTTGCCATGGTGTCGCCTTGTATTACTTTTGATTCTTCGAAATTTTGACGTTTGACCTTCTATTATTCAATTTTATGTGATTTTATGTTAGGTTCAGTTTGTTGTTTTTTTCGTGATGTTTTTTTTTATTGAATTCGACTTATTTGGTCTTTCATCTTTCATTATTTCATACCTTGACATGTTTTCAATGACATTTTATCCTTCGATTTTCTTTCGACCATTGATTCGGCCTTTTATGTTTTTTCATTAAAGTTTTGTCATTCGACATCTCGTTCTTCTGTCTTTTGTAATTCGGCCTTTTTTCTTTCTCTCCACTTTTTGTTTCAGATTTGATTTATTTGACCTTATGTAACTCGAT
This sequence comes from Aedes koreicus, assembly GCA_024533555.2. Classification (NCBI taxonomy): domain Eukaryota; kingdom Metazoa; phylum Arthropoda; class Insecta; order Diptera; family Culicidae; genus Aedes; species Aedes koreicus. Next base: position 279,529 of record JAHHFK020000098.1, read on the forward strand.
GTTTTCTTCTATTTGTTGTCAATTTGGCCTTTTTTTCCTGCGGCCATATTTTCTTGAATTTATCTTGTTTGTTTTTGTTTTGATATGTGATATTATGGCCTTTTTCACTTTTTAGTTTGCTCTTTTGTTTTCCGACTTTGTCATTCTCTTTTGTAACTTTTCTTTCTTCGATCTTTAGTTTTTTTATAGTTTTTACTTTCAATTTGTTGTTAATTCGGCTTCTCTTTCTTGACTGTATGTCTTATATTTAGTTTTGTCTTATATTTCGTGGCCTTTTGTCCTTTAAAATTTGGCTATTCGCCCTCTTGTTCTTCGACGATTGGTCCTTCAACCTTTGTCTCTTTTGGTTTTTATTTAATTTTCGCTATTTTCCCTTTGACCGTTTGTTCCTTTGTTGTTTTTTTCAGCGACCTTTTGCCATAGAGCCTTTTATTACTGTTTCTTATGTGTTTTTTTTTTTGTTTATTTTTTTTTATATAATTCGTTTTTTTTTCCTTCTTTCATAACGATTCCCTTCTCTTGATTGACCTTTGGTCGACCTATTTCGCTTTTTGTTGCTCAATATTTTGTTCTTCGCTTTCTATTAACTTTTATTGTCAATTTGGCATTTTTACCTTCGACTGTATTTTCTTAAATTTGTCTTGTTTGATCTTTTGTTCATCGATGTATTGACCTACTTCTATTTCTTTTATTTGATCTTTTGCATTCGGATTTTGTCATTCTTTGGCTTTTTTTTGTCAATTTTCGTCTTCGTTCTTAAGTTTTTCGATAGTTTTTACTTTCGACGTGTTGTTAATTCGGCTTCTCTTCCTTGACTTCGATTTTTTTGGTCTTTTGTCTTTCGAAATTATGCTATTCGCCCTCTTGTTCTTCGATCATTGGTCTTCCACCCCTTCTCCTTTTTTTTGGTTCCGTTTGTTTTATGTCGTCGATGATTTTTTCTGAGATTTGACTTATTTGATCGTTTATCCTCCATCATTTCATACTTTCACATGTTTATGGAATGCTTTAAAACCTTGATAAATCTTACAATGTTGCTAGGGTAGGTATCTATGACAGAAGAGCAAATCAAAAAAAGACAGTGCGTCGAAAATACAGAAGTGTTTTTTTTTTTCCTTTCAAAGAACTGCACATGTGGTGTAGTGGTAAGTGTGGTTGCCTCTCCCCCCAGTCGGTCTGGTATCGATTCCAGTCGGCGCCGTTGGGATTTTCTGAGACAAAATATCTCTGATCACACGTTCCTTTGGAAGGGAAGTAAAGTCGTTGGTCCCGGTCCATGTGTTCATGGGCTCGATTTGGAGGATCCAGGTCGTCTCCTTGAAAGGCTGAAATTCACGTAAATTCTAAACAACATCAGACAACAACGTCTAATGGAAATTAAAAAACGTATTTCAAATCAGTCCACGGGTTCCGAAAATATCTCAGGAATGCCTTCCGGTGGACATGTCTGTCTTTAGTATACAATTGGCTTAAACGAGCATGAACATGAGCATGATTGACTGCCCGAGGTTGCTACCCCGTTATTGCTAGATCAGCTGTTACTAAACAGAGAACCATTAGATAATTCATGTGACAAACATACATCTTCAATATGTAAAAACTGGTGATCCCAAAATTAAATAATACCGGCGCTGGCTCCGTTCGTATGCAGGTCAAATAAGAAAGCCGGAATAATTTTTTTACCTCCACGAGAAATCACTGGGATGTTGGATAAACAGGTTGGGTTGGCAGCAAGGTTCTTTTTTTTCAAACAATGTTTTTTAAACTACGCTTAATGCGAACCGATTTAAACCAAAATTAAGGATGCTGTTGCGATCACTCACAAAGTGAAATATTAGTGTTTCATGTGAAAAAAAAAAATTAAAGCCGCTTTGAACCAAATCAACAGTAAGGATACTTTTTGGGTACTCACAAAATGTGATTCATTCACAAAAAAAAAAACGACGAATTTTCTTTCAATTGCAAAGCAAAGCAAACCATTCCGTGCATTAGATAACAAAGAAAGTTACATGATTCTTTAAAACTGTGTTGGAAAGATGAAACTGTTTTTAGAACGATTTAGTGCCGATTTGAACCAGTTTGTACCAAGCGTAAAGATGCTCTCAAGACACTCATAAAGTGTGATGGTGGTTTACTTAGTTGGGAAAAAAAACTACGCGTAATGGTCGCTTTGAAGCGATTTAAACCAACAGTAAGGATGCTGTTGTGGTCAACAAAAAGTGTGATTGTTATTTACTTCATTGGAATATGCATGTAGGTGCAATTAATTTTTGGTTATGCTTAATGGCATTAGTCTATACTTGGCTCCAATCACGATTAACCAATCATGCAATAACTCAAATCATATAATAATCGATTAGTCAGATCAATAGTGGACATATAAAGTGTTTAGGACCAAATTGAACACTTCCTGACATGTATCCAGGACCACATTGATCGTACATGAATAAATTATCGGAACCCTGTGACGCGGCCAGTAAACGATAATCAAATTTTACATTTAATTTTGTTAGGAAGATCAATGGTCGATTAATTCCGAATTTGTTAAACTGTTATTAATTTGAACTAAACCTCAACCTCATACAGTATTTTGGAAACTCTCGACATACTACTGAATCCCTGTAAATTTGGTACATGCAACTGAGTTTACCTTCGACATGAAATTCGTCGGACCTTCAAACATCCATCCCTTCTTTTGATATCATACTTCTTGCTCATCTCAAGGACACCCGAGCGAACAAGAAGCTCCTGTTCATCGTAGTCCTCAAACCTCAGGGCCAACCACCTCACAGGAGGGATAAACGAAAAGGTAGATGAGTAGAATTTAACATAAAAATATTCGCGCTTCCTTCCGAAGGATAGGAAGTTCCCATCATTCGATGGGATGGGGTCCTTTTCTCGCTCTCGCACTCGTGTCTCTCCGCATGCGGAAATTGATGAGCATGAAAAGGGACTTTGGAACAGGTAAAAACATTTGACGATCATCATGACGGTATGATTTAGGAAGCGTATGTAGTCATTGCGTGTACTTTCTCAAGATGGAATTAAAGACAGAGAGGGGTCGTCTTTGCCAGGTTTCCTTGGTTAGAACGTCCGTCCCGAGAAAGACCACGTAAATTTTGACATTTTCTCATGTGCTTGCACCGGGATAAGTTGTTCGTGGACCTTCAACAAGCGAACGTCCCGAAGATGGGAAATCCCATCCTCGTTCGAGGGGATCAGAGAGCAAAAAACTCCCTAAAGTGTGTAATTCAAGATAATGGAAACGAATACTTTTTGCAACAACTCCGTAGCCTCGAATCTGGTCCAGGTGCCAGAAAATTCGACCGACCTGTGGCAAGCGGCGACTGAGGCTGAGGCGTGAGACCGTAAATCGAACCAGACAACCCCTTTTCCATTTGCAAAGAAGGGAAATCGGGGACGGCACCTGCCGGGGCCTCCCCTCTTTGGCTCGATCGATCGATCGATCCGAGAACTCCACACACGTCAAGCAAGACAATTAGTGCGCTGATTGTTGTCCTAAAACTGGTGCAGTCTTGTTTGTACTTGCTGTGAAGTGGGCGTTTCAATGAATGCTTCTTTTGTTCGAAGCCTGGATGTCTCCCCGTTCGAGATTGGAGATGTGCAGGACGAAAGTGGATTGCCTGAATTAGATCTCCAGGCAAAGATTGTATACTTTCAATTTAACGGTCAATTTCGGATTGAAGTACAGATATGGTGATTCAAGAGCTAAATCTATAAAAATGAACCGATTCGTGAGAAAATGTCACTCTTTTTTTCCAGTGGATTCAATCAACAGAAAATCGCCTTTATCGATCGTGACCAAGTTGCGATGAATAAGAATGTGTCACAGTCCACTTGAGAACTGAGACCGGAACGGTTTCGCTCATCATCTTCACATCAGCTGCGTTCTGTTTTGTGCCCGGCCCAGTCCAGTCAGTTCGTGGTGAGAATATAGTGGATACAAATAAATTAATATCAATTGGTAGTGCCCACTGGCTACTTTGGACCTATTGGCGGGACACACAGGCTTGTTGTGGCGGCCGAGAGCACGTCAATTGAGAATCATGCCAATAATGCCCCGCGGGACGAATTGGAGTCAATTGAGTTTAGCGTTCGTTTCGTTTTAGCTTGTGACGATGATGATGGTGATCAGGCCGCTAATTAGATTGCTTGCTATTGGGGGTTTGGCGCTGGCCAAAACGAGAATGGGATGGCTGAAATGAGATGTATTTAGAGTATTTTGAAACCTCTGAAGATCTTCTATGTTCGGAACGTTTCTTCTTTCTTAGTGTTCCAAGCTTATTGCTTTCACAATTAATCAGCTTATTGCGTGCCCTCAACTTAGTGTTCTAAATGCACTTCCACAGTTATTAATTGAGAGCTTTCGATGCCTGCTTACAGGAAGAAAGCGAAAAATCATTTAAAATTAATCGGAACTGTTTAAAATTTAAAGTTACGAATTAATTACTTATATTCAACTTTTTACTTATCTTACCGATCACACCAAGGCCGGGGTGGAATCTGCTGTTCAAAGAAGTTGTCTCCATTCTATTCGGTCCATGGCAGCATTTCACCAGCCTCGCCTTTTACGAAAGGTCCGCAGGCCGCCTTCTACTTGATCGATCCACCTTGCTCGTTGCGTGCCTCTTCTTCTCGTGCCCGTTGGATCGTTATCGGCAATCATTTTAAGTGGGCTCTCGGCCGGCATTCTTACCACATACCCAGCCCACCGTAGTCGACCGATGTTTGCGGTGTGTACCATGGAAGATTCTCCCAGCAACTGATGCAATTCGTGGTTCATTCGCCGCCTTCACGTCTTTCGTCCTTCATCTGCACTCCACCGTAGATCGTACGCAACACCTTCCGATCAAAGACAACAAGGGCGCGTTGGTCCTCTACGAGCAATGTCCATGTTTCGTGGCCGTAGAGGACTACCGTTAAAGTTTATTTTAAGATTTTATAAATTTTCGACGCTATCTTTATGGGAAACTAGCTGAACTCGGTGCGAGACTTGCAACGCTTTCAATAAATGAAAATATAATAGAACTGGCGCTTTTATGTTTTTTTAGGAATGAGTTTTGTTCAAATATTTTCGTTTGCTAATGTGTGTAATTTCTGCAAAATTAAACGTAGATGTATGTGTTTAATTATACCCTCAGATCTATAGTTTCAACCATGGTTTTTCTTTCTGTGTAGGAGCATTTCATTGAAAAAACATTTATCTTCAAACTACGCCGTATCGTGTCAGTTTGAACGTAATTTTCTCTTGCATAACCTTAGATTAACTTCTTGTGCATATGTAGCACTGACTCAAGCATCCTCATTTTTTGTCAAAAATGGGGTTCAAACTTCTATTAGAACATGCTGCTTTCCCCACGAAATACACATTTTGTGTTTTAGGTGCCTGGATAATTCTCATGTTTGGTTGAAATATATGCCATATGCCAAATTTGGTTCCAGTTGCTTGATTAGCTCTCGAGTTATGTAGAAATTTGTGTTTATTTGTATGGAAGCCCCCCCATTCCAGACGGGGAAGGAGTCTCGAACCATCATAAGAACCTTTTTTGGCCTCAAAAATCCCTGCATACAAATTTTCAAAAAAGTAGGAAGAATTCTCATGTTTGGTTGAAATTTGTGCTTCATTTGTATGAGAGCCCCTCCCCCCTGCCAAATAGGAGAGGGGTCTCAAACCACCGTGGAAACATTTCTTGCCTTCAAAAACTCCACGTGCCAAATTCGGTTCCATTTGGTTGATTAGCTTTCGAGTTATGCAGAAATTTGTGTTTCATTTGTATGGGAGTCTCGAACCAATCACCCCCCCCCCTCGGAGAAGTCTCGGAGAGTCTCGGAGAAAAATAACCCTACCAGAAAGAGGAGGAGTCTCGAACCACCGTAGAAACATTTCTTGCCTCCAAAGTCCCAACATGCCAAATTTTTTTTCCATTTGTCTCTCAGTTCTAGATTTATGCAGAAATTTCAGTTTCATTTGTATGACAGCCCCCTTCTTCTTTTTCGCCTCCAGAAAACCCCACATGCCAAATTTGGTTCCGTTAGCTTGATTAGTTCTTGTGTTATGCAAAACTTCTGTTTAATTTGTATGGGAGCCTCCCTTTCTAGAGAGGGGAGGGGTCTCAAACTACCATAGAAACATTTCTTGTCTCCAAAAACTCCCACATGATAAATTTGGTTTCCTTTGCTTGATTTGTTCTCGAGTTATGCAGAAATGTGTGCTTCATTAGTATGGGAGCCTCCCTTTCCAGAGGTGGGAGGGGTCTCAAACTTTCATAAGAACCTTCTTCGGCCTTAAAAAGTCATGCTTAAAAAATTTCACGCTGATCGGTTCAGTAGTTTTCTATCCTATAAGGTTCAGACAGACAGACAGACAGACAGACAGACAGACAGACAGACAGACAGACAGACAGACAGACAGACAGACAGACAGACAGACAGACAGACAGACAGACAGACAGACAGACAGACAGACAGACAGACAGACAGACAGACAGACAGACAGACAGACAGACAGACAGACAGACAGACAGACAGACAGACAGACAGACAGACAGACAGACAGACAGACAGACAGACAGACAGACAGACAGACAGACAGACAGACAGACAGACAGACAGACAGACAGACAGACAGACAGACAGACAGACAGACAGACAGACAGACAGACAGACAGACAGACAGACAGACAGACAGACAGACAGACAGATTCAGACGGTCAGACAGACTGAATTCAGACAGACAAGACAGACAGACAGACAGACAGACAGACAGACAGACAATTAAGTTTTGAATTCCGGGAAAGTTTGGATAACCTACAACATTCGAAGAATATCTCATAATGTCTGTTGTTCTTCCAACATATTCAATGAATATGTTTCAATACACATCGTAGCTTTGCATAACCTAGAAAGCTTTTGTTACAACTATAGGTCCTATGTTCTGATCTCAAGGATAGTTTGGATGACCTAGAACATGTCATATTGCATTATAATGTATTTTGACTTTAACAATGTTAATTGAATATGTTTGAATATTTATTGTAACTTTGTATTGACTAAAATGTACTGTTACAACTGTAAATCTTAAGTTCTGAACGCCAAGACAGTTTGGATGACCTAGACCATCCCAAGATTATCTTCTTGTGTGTTTTTGTATAGCCCAAAAAGCTACTGGTACTACCGTAGATTCCAAGTTCTGAACTACAGGACGGTTTGGATTACCTAGAGGATCTCAAAGTTATAAAATAATGACTGATGACCTTCCAAAAGATTCATTGAATATATTTGAATACATATGGTCACCATATATAGCTCAAAAAACGACTGATACAAATGTAGATCTTATGTTTTGAACTTAAGGACAGTTTGGAGTACCTAGAATATCACAAGATTGTCGCATTATGTATGTTGGCCTTCCACACTATGCAATCAATATTGTTAAATACACATTGTTCCTTTGCACACTCCAAACACCTACTGGTACAACTGTAGATCTTATGTTCTGAACTCAAGAACAGTTTGGATTACCTAGGTGATCCCGTTCATCGCATGATGTTTTTTTACGTTCGAAAATATTCACTGAATATGGTTGAATTCGTAGCGTAACTTTGTATAGCCCAATGAGCTATAGTTACTACTGTAGAGCTTAAGTTCTGAACTCAAGGACAGTTTGGATGACCTAGAATCATGAAGTTATCAAATAACGACTGTTATGCTTCCAAAAGGTTCAGTCAATATGTTCGAATACATATCGTAACCTTATATAACCTTCAAAGCTACTGTTACAACTGTAGATCTGAAGTTTTGAACTCAAGTACATTTTGGATGGCCTAGAACTTCCCAGAAAGATGCAAAAATATTTAACGTTTATCAACGAGAATTTAATATGCATATGTACAATATTCTAAAACAACGCTGTACACTATTATTAAGGCATTTTTTTTTTCTTCCTGAACTTCTTCATATTCAGGATGTTCTAGGTCATCAATTAGGCCTTAAACTCATATGTTTTTTTTTTATATACATATTCCAGATATAAAAAGTGACGGGAAACAAATTTGCCAAATAAAGTGTACACTTTTATTCAGTCTGTGTGATTTTATACAGCCATTATCCTTTTGGGGTCAAATAATGACCCCTTAGGCCCAAAGGAGTTGATATACTTTTTAAGGCAAGGTTTAACATGTATGCATTTTTCAATAGTATGTGGCCCGAAATCAACAATGTTCTGCATTGAAATTGATGCATCGATTGGTGTAAATTTTTTGAAAATCTTTTGAGAAATGACTGAGATATAAATGCCCAAAACCTGACCACTTTTCGTGACGGTCGCAATGCGATTTTTTGAAATTGTACCCCAGTATAGAAAACAAAGACGTAGTCCTACGTCAAAAGTAGTCGAAGTTCTGTAAAAAGTACATGGTTTGGCAGGCTATTTGTAGTTGCGGTTTGAAGAGCAAAATCTTCATAACTACAGGTACGATTAACCAACAAGTTTATGTCAACGAGTGTTTGCCAAAATGGCTACTACCATTCATCCCAAAGCAAACGAGTTCTGTGCTGTTTTGGCCTTACGCCAATTGCAATTATGGTAAGACGGCTCAGGAGTGGTTTGCAGGAAACAACGTCAACATTGTACCAAAGGACTGTAGTCCTCCGAACACCCCAGAACTTCATCCAATTGAAAGATATTGGGCAAAGTGAAGCGAAACCTTGGGAAATCGAAAGGAGAATGAGGATAATGAGAAATATTTTGCTAAAAAGTGGGAAAATGCTTCCAGGAAGGTGACTGAGGACACTGTGCAGAACTTAATGGATGGTATCAAACGTAAAGTTAGAGCTTGCAGCTTATCTCAACGTCAATTAACTCGTTCCTTTATACCTTATGTATATGAAAATAATGAGATAAGTAATCAAATATATATGATAAATTTGGTTTTTTGTAACTGACAGACTCATTAAATTGCTTCCAAATAATTTTCAGTTACTTTGTTTATCCGTGAACACTGCCAACGATCAGTCCGATTTGGTTTTGCTTAAATTTCAAACTATTCTTCGAATACCATTAATCATATTTTGGATACTCTGTTGGCTAACCTGGGCGGCCATTTTCTTCTACCATATTTTCATCTCTGTTGCATCCCGAGTCACCTTTCCACTCTTTTTCAACTGCTGTTTGACAATTGCGAAATATTTCTCAACAGGGCGGTATTGAAGGCAGTTGGGTGGATTGTTAACCTTTTTGAAGAAATCCACCACGTTGTTTCGATATCACTCTAGTACTTCTCCGCTGTAGAGGCAGCTTGTCAAATCAAGCCAAAACTTTAGAGGTCCATTGTGAGCTTTAATGTACAGAACAATACGTGTTTTCAGGCACTTGAAATCCATAGTCTTGTTTATCACGAGAACCTGGGTTTTTTTTTGCCAGATCTTGAGCTTCCTTGCGAATCGGTTAAAACGAGCTTGAACTTGCTAGCGACATCACCTCGACCAGTGGCTTTGTAGAAATTTTGTCCGGGAAGCTGCTCATAATCCATCTTCACGAACGTTTCGTCGACGAGGATGCATCCTTCGTGCTTTGTAAGTACCTCATTGTACATCTCCTGGGTACGTATTTTGGCCTCTAGATTTTGCTTCAGTGCCTTATATGGTTGCTTACTGGCCTGGAAAGATCGAAATCCTAATCGCAGACGAATCCTTCGGAGGGGGCTTGGGCGGGCATGGAATTTCTTGGGGATATCATATTGGGACACCCCGGCTTTTTCCCTACTCGTCCTCATAACTTAAATTTCACTTCCTTCTTTTTTTCTCAAAAAACTTCGTCGGGTCGCGGGGGAAAGAGCGGGAAAAAAAAAGACGCCCGCCAGGCGGTTTTTCCCCTTTCCACTCCTGCTTTTTTTTCCCCTGATATAATAATGATAGTATTAGTCTATCACTCATTGTAGCACGGAAGCTAACTCCGGTGACAGTGAGCTCTCCTCCTTATTAGATTCGATCAAGTTTAACAACCTCTGATTGCCCTCACATGTCACTGTATGAATGTCAAAAAAAAAAAACGGAGTGGGTGGACGATAGGCAAAGTCACCTAAACATAGGTATTCACGGTGTAGAAAAGATTATCCTTCCAATTACATGATCCAACAATCCAATCCAAGAAGCAAGCCGTCTAATAGGAGGATGCCCCAATGAGCGTGGGAAAAGCCCGCCCTCTATCCACGAATAGTTAATAATAGGGAGTTGGCATTCCCACTCTCGCCATCCAAATCGTTTCAATCGGGTGCCCCGATGGTCCCTCCCAATCCCCAGCAGTTTTTCAATGGGAAAATATATTATGTGATGTGATTATATAAGTTAAAGAATAAAAACATGATAATTGACATCTAGACCTGAACTCAAACTGAAATCTATTTTTTTTTTAAATTAATACTTCTTTTGGGGATTTTTTTTTTTAAAAAACATACCGGAATACTCTTAAAAAAAAATTATTTTTTTTTTTTTTGGGGGGGAAATCAATGGGAGTAATGTAATAAATTTATTGGAGTGGTTGGTGTGGGAGGAGGGGATGTAATTTTAGAAAAATTTATTTTTTATGATAATCCTTTAGTATCGTGCGAATTTATGGGTTAAATTAAACTACTGTGAAGGTTGTGGAAAAGAAAAATGTTTTTGTCATTTTTCAGACGCAAATTAAGGAACCGACCCGCTTAAGGCCTAAGATCTGAAAATTAAGGATTTGATTATCAGTTATATACTCGTACAATAGTAGTTGGATTTGGCTTCATTTGTACCTAATTTATGTTTGCTTTTTAACGGTTGATTCGCTAGATTTTGTTTTTTTTTCTTAGATTTTCTTCATAATTACTAAGCAAATAATCATGCTTACTGTTTTATCAATCTGTGGTCCAAAACGAAAATTTGATAAATCTATTCAAAAAGAAACGAAAATTTGAATTCTCCGATAACTTCAATTTGCTATTGGACTCATCAATGATTCTTTAGGTCTGTGAGATAGGAAATGAATGATTATAAACCATGTTAATTTTTGAATTATTATATTTTTCTGATGAAATAAGAAAAAGATTTTTTTTCTACATGATCCTTTCACAAAAAGCGTTAAAAACCTTCCAATTCTTTCAAATACATAACTTTTTTTTTTTAATTATAATCCATTCATTTGTCAAGGATCAAATGCGTTAGCTTTGCGGAGCCGTTATTTTAAGTACATTGATAAATTTCTTAATACTAATGTTAGTAGGACGGGGCCGAATACTCGCGGCTTGCTCGAGGTTAAGGAATACAATATTTAAGCATGTTGGATACTTGGAAAAGGATTGAGGACAAGGACGTGGGACACGTACAATAAGCACTGTAGCAAGTGCTCTGGATCTCGGAATGTAAACGAACGATTGAGGGAATAATTGAAAAGAGACACAAAAAGGGGGCTATGTTGGAACAACGATGAGGCTAGACTAGAGTTACTAGCTATTCAAATCGATCCGTTTTAGGAAATCGTAGATTAATTTCATATATTCGAGAATGCGGCAGGGCAGAACGTCTCTAATTGGTTTAGCAGGTTGTTTTCCTCGGGCCCTGAGGGAATCACATAAGTCGGATCTCGCCACATGATATAAGGTGCATGACCAGACAACATGCTCGATGTCGTGATAACCGTTACCACAAGCACACACACTGCTATCTGTGAGCTCAATTCGATAGAAATGCGCATTTAAGGAACAATGATTGGACATGAGGCTTGACATAACGCGGATTAAATCGCGGCTAACACTCAACCCTTTGAACCAAGATTTTCTCGAAACCTGTGGGAGAATAGAATGTAGCCATCTTCCCAGATCATCTCTTTTGTTGCCAGTTGATGAGAACTTGCTGGCGAGCAATTGTAAAAAAAATCATTGAAGGCGATTTGTCGCTCGTAAATATCGCCTTCCATAGCGCCCACCTTAGCCAGTGAGTCCGCTTTCTCATTACCCGGTATAGAGCAATGAGATGGGACCCATGCTAAGGTGATAATGTGTGAGCTGTTGGATAAAGCACTCAGTGACGACCGTATTTCATGCAGGAAATACGTCGACTGCTGCATCGGCCTCATTGAACGAATAGCCTCCAGAGAACTTAGGCTATCCGAAAATATGAAATAATGATCAGGGGGAAGTTAGGCGATCCGCTCTAATGCTTACAATATAGCTGCAAGTTCCGCAACGTATACCGAACAAGGATTCTGGAGCTTGTATGAGGCGCTATGAAGATCGTTGAATACACCAAATTCAGTGGACGCATTGATTGTTGACCCATCTGTGTAAAACTTATTCTCTGATGTAACGTGGCGGTACTTGCTCGCGAAAACTGAAGGTATAATTGTCGAACGATGGGGCTCTGGAATTCCCTGAATTTCTTGTCTCATCGTAAGATCGAGTCTCACAGACGAGCAAAAAAGATCAGGATAATCCGCCCGGATTGAACGAGGATGGTCCAATATCCAGAGTCATGTACTCATAGTACAAGCTCATGAATCGTGTTTGAGGATTTAGCTTAAGCAACTTTACAAAATTCTCGATTAGCAATGGGTTCAATATCTCGCAACGGATGAGAAACCGCAACGACAACTCCGCGAAACGATCGGTTAAGGGAAGTACCCCGGCGAGTACTTCAAGGCTCATTGTATGCGTCGAATGCATACAACCTAGCGCGATTCGAAGGCAACGGTATTCAAGATGTAAATACATAACATCATATTAAATAAAATAAAGAACAAATTGCTAGCGAATATTCATAAAATGCTAATAATTACTGTACTGTACTTCTGATTTTAGAAATCAATTTTCAATTCGGCTTCCATCAAGTTAACTTCTTTGAAACAAATTTAATCGTGAAAAACTTTCCAGCACTGAGTGAGGAATCATTTCAAAAGAAACTGCTGTCAAAACATTCCAGATCTGACCACTAGGTGCGCTGCAGTGAAGTAAACAGTGCGTCCAGATTTTAAATGACTCTTAAGCCTTAAGAGTTAGTAAAGAGCACTGGCATCTAATGGATTTTCGAATTCACAATGCATAAGGAAGAACTCTTATAGAGCTGGTTGCGCAAGGATGTTATAGAGTAGTAAAAGAGGGTTGATAGGGAATGAATGAACTCTATAAGCTTGATATGAAGAAAAAAGTTTTGAACTTCGAATTTCTAAATGTACGATTAGCTTTTCTAGCAGGATAAGAGTTCCACTAGAACTCGATTTGAACATTTTGGACACATTGAAGAAGACATAAAAAATCTAAACTTAATAGATACATTACAAATACTAATGTCCCTCTATTTCCAGGCCACAGAACCGGGAAAACCGGGAAAACCGGGAACTACCCGGGAATTCTAAAAAACCGGGAGAAACCGGGAAAAAACCGGGAATTTATGTTCACATGATTATTCATCTTTTAGATTGTCTGTGATTATCATCAACCTCTGGGTATTCCGTGTTTCTTAGCGTGTTCATCCATAACGATCAGTGAAATTTTAGAGTGTGTCAATTGATTTACCTTTTATAAAGGCTGGTTTGCAGTTCTGGAAAATCGTCACGGGATTTGGGCGCCTGTGTGTTTAAAATGGAGCTGGGATTTGGATTCCCGTGGCGGGAATTAAGTCTACACAAAAATTAAAATTTTCCTGAAGTGTAAACTCAACCGCGGGATTTTCTCCGGGAAATAAAATTCATCTCTACACACTTCTTCCTGGACGGGAACAAATCATTCCGAATTGTTTCCGTGCGGTTTTGGCAAGTTTGAATTCGAAAAAAAAAAATATCAGAAGGAGAGCTGAGTTCCGAAACAGTTTTTTCTCGACATTGATGTACTCGATGATTTTGATGGTTTTGACAGTCACGATAAAATTAATGAACATCTAACCCAGGAAGAAATATTGGTTGCAGCAAATATAGAGCCACATTTCAACTATTTTATTTGCGAATTAACACTCATCGTATTTCGCCAGCCGTTTTTTTCTTCAAATTATAAGAGGCGCGATACTAGTGGAGCATTACCACAATAACCGAAAACGGTTCTAAATCAAATTGTACAACTGGTTTGTTGCCAAATAGCGTATTTAGCTATCTTGTTGGAATTCTCCTTTCTTGTTATTTGGTACAAGTAAGGCTGTGTCCAAATTTCTTCGCAAAGCGCAAGTATCAATATCGTTATCCTGTTTTGTCGTTTTGGCTACGCGTTTCTTTTCTTTTTTTTTTAGCAGGAGCTCTATTTTTTTTTTGCTCTATTTTTTCTTCCAATATACTGAATGTCAAAACCATCAAATCTTCGAGCACTTCAAAATCGAAAAAAAAACTTTTTCGGAACTCGGCTCTCCTTTTGCCTTTTGGTTTATAGGGGTTTAATTGGAAGAAGTTGAAAATTTGGGACCCTTTGTTTCTCAATTTCGTCCCACTGTGGCGCGCATTGCATTAATATAAGATCACCAGTATTTACACATTAGGGATGTACGTTAATGCTGTTAGTTGCTGCGTACGATCTACGGTGGAGTGCAGATGGAAGCCGGAACGTGGAGGAGGTGAATGAACCACGAATTGCACCAGTTGCTGGGAGAACCTCCCATCGTACACATCGCAAAAATCGGTCGACTACGATGGGCTGGGCATGTCGTAAGAATGTCGGACGACAGCCCTGTGAAAATGATTCTCGAAAACGAACCGACAGGTACAAGAAGAAGAGACGCGCAACGAGCAAGGTGGATCGATCAAGTAGAAGGCGACCTGCGGACCTTCCGCAGACAGCAAGGCTGGCGAGGTACAGCCATGGACCGATTACAATGGAAACAACTATCTGTGTACAGCAGAGGCCACACCGGCCTTAGTCTGATTGGTAAGGTAAGGATGTACGTTAATCCCGAGCATCGTCTGTTGGTTCTCTATCTAATTGCAGTTCATCTGGCAATTAAAGAGTGGCATCCTCAGGCGGTCAATCATGCTCACTTTCATGCTCATTACAAAATGCTCAATTCAAAATCACTTGCATAAAAATCATATAACAAGCAAGTTTGACAGACCATATGGTTCAATGTCCGTATTGACGCAAACAATAAACACACAAACACATCCCGGAGACAGGTCCTACTGGAGCAGAACTCTGGGACAATTTGTCCGTTCCGCCATCGAATCGAGTTCCTGTGACAACACATGTTGCCGAAAGGATTCAAGTTTCCTGAAAGGGAATTCCTTCGTGAGACGATTTCTACATGGGAAAATGCCTTCATCGACACAGGCGCGCCAAAAAGCAGGATAATTATCCTACACCAATGTCTCGTCCCTTGGCACATTTTTTAAAGCTACGGGAAAAAAAAAGGAAAATAAGGTCCTAGTTGCTAGGACTGCTTCCTTCGCGCTCTTTTTCCTTGTGAGTTCATTCACATATGGGGCGCTACCATCGGATCATATGGCACCGCTTCGAATGCTCATTCCCGTCATTTATAGGGGAGAAGGTATTTTAATGAAAGTCAAATATTCCGTTTCGGTGCTCTAGTTGAATTTGCATTTTTCACCTTTTTTTACGTCGTTCCGTGGCGCGTCTAGCGTCATCTGGTGCGTTCGTGTATTTTGAATATTTTTCCGAAAAAAAAACAAGATTATCAATTCAATGACCTGGTTGGGTAGAGGTTATGGGAAATATTCCAAAGCGGAAATCCACACTGACTTGTGTGAAGATATTTGGAAAATGTCAGTCTTTAGCGACTGGGAAGCCGAAGACAATTTCCCATCTCATTAAAGAGCCCATTGTCAGCCGGCAACATTGGCTGGCGGCTGTGTGCTTGCAAAGAGGAATCCAGTTCCGCATCCCCCGTCGTCTCTCGCCTTTCCTCCGCCGTTCGAATTCTTGATGCATCCGAAAAATTTTGCAAGCTGCCTTCAATCAGCTGACCATCTGACCAAGCAAATTTAAATCACCCCTGAATCCTCCTGGCGCACCGTTTGCCTCTGTGTGCGAGTGTCTCGAAAATCCCAAGAATCTCCCTGCGCCGTCTTTCTTCCTCCACTCCTGTGACCGACCGAAGGTAATTGTTTCCGTATTCGTTACAGAGCTAATTGTTTACCTTTTCTTGATCTTCTCCCCTAGCCTAGACCGGCTCGGCGCATTGTCAGGGAACAGCAGCCAAGAAAAGACGATTTTCGCGCTCTGATTTGCGATCTTCTTCCTCGCCGTCGACGTCGTCTTGGGTTGCTGTGAGCTCGAAAGGGGAAGAAAGCAAATATCGCCAAATTGGTTCTTGAGATTAAAGGGAAACTACCAGCAGAAGCAGCAGCAGCCGAATTTGCGCGCTTTGACTGGAAGATTGGGAAACAATGTGTTTGGGATTTGATGGATTCGGAGTCATCGATTCGGTTGCAATCGTCATCGTTGAAATGATGGGATAGTGATTTGCACAACAAACATTCGTTTTTTCAAGTGGTCGTAGTAGATTAGCGGAGTTTATGTGTCTAGAGAAGTATGTTTGACATCAGTGTTGATAATCGATAATGGTCTTAATCATCGATGATGGCGGATTTGCCTTCCAAACGTCAACGCAAAATTTGTCTAATGTCAATCCTCGTTAACATTGAATGCTTGTTGATGATGTCAAAAGTTCAATTTGCCATACAATATCTTAAGTTTTGCGAAGAAATAAAGAATATGCTGGCTATGGAAAATGAAATTCAAAGTTAATAATGTTTGATTACCGACAACAGAACTGAATTCGTGCAAAGGACCACAACTTTTCAGTTCGAATTTTTCAAGTCTTTTTCTTGATGGGTGGATGAGTTTTCTGGGTCTCTAGGCTGCGTGGTCGTTATTGGTGTCTGTATATTCGGGTAGGCCCAAAATAAAGTTTAATATAACTTTGTAGCATAATTGATCTAAAAGTGCCAGGTCTTTAAATCAAACTGAACTGGGGTGTCCAAGAGAGAAAAGGCACATATCTAGGGAACTAGAACTTGAAGGATCTTAGGAATGCCTATTCAACGAATTCCAGATAAACTTCGACCTAATCTAATTCCCCTTCTGTTTTTTTAAATTAAAAGTAGCAACATGCCATTTGCAATCACTGCTGTAAATAGCCATTTGGTATATTTGGATAAATTTATCGATAAATTGTTTCAAAAGTTGAATTTATGAATATAGTGTATGATAAAGTTGTAGCTCTTAAACTAATTCTTCAGCATTGTCTAACAGTGCATTGCTCTAGCTGGCATATAGAAAGTGTTACATTCACTGTCATATTCAAATGATATCCAATGATGAATCCTCTCGAAGATCATAGTTGTCACCTTGTCGTAGGTGAGAGGGCTAATCTCATGCAAAAGGCCGCCATGGGAGACCAAGAACATGATCAGCAGTGATAGTATCACATTTGTTTTCTTTAAATTGCCACGTCGTAGTACGTTTATTTGAAGGCACTGAAAGAGGTGTGATACTGGCGGGTTTAGCCGCAATTCCCTCTTAGACGAAGCTAGGAGCAATCTACAAATACCTGATATCAAATAATTTAGTGAAACGACAAAAAGTGCACTTTTCAGTTTCTTAACAAATCTTTCATTGTTGTTTATTCTCTAATTGTCATTGATTAAACATCAAATATACCTATACAGTTGGTATCTTTAATAATCTTATTGTTCGCTTCATTATCGAAAAGGGTGAGTGTTTTGATCATGATTGTGAGCATCTAATAATATGTCCTGATGTTTCAGATGCAGAAAATTCTACATTCAAATATATATTTTAATTTAAATGTGTGTTCTATTCGACAGCCGTGATCAAAACACTAACACTAACAACATATTATTTAGCTAGGGATCAGACCTTTCGAATTGAAGAAAGGTCAGCGAAAAGTGTTTCTTAAGACAGACACTGACAAAGAATTAAAGGCTAAGGTTCTATGAAAAGAGTAGGACTCAGAGGGCCCGCTTAGGGAGGCGAGTAGCCTTGAGACCATAGAATAATTCTTCTCTATATCAGTTAGTTTTGCTTTAATAGTCTCTTGAATTGAAGTCATAAAAATAATAACCCAGACTCACAACTAAAGCTTGCTTCAGATAGAATTGGAACAAAAACAATTGCCTGTATTTCAGTTATTTATTATTGAATTCAAGATCTTTTTTTTACAAATGTAGCGTTTTCTTCATACTTTTAAGAAAAAATACGGATAAAATTATTCGTCACGGTTTCGAAGGAATTCTCGAATTTTTCCTGTAACACGGCTCATTAGGCGGCGCACACCTTCTTCGTCCATCGTTTTAGCTATCTTATTCCACCAGGTCTTCATCTGATTGATGTCTTTGACAACCTTTCCCTTTGCCTTGAGTCTCCTCTTCATGATTGCCCAGTATTTCTCAATAGGGCGGAACTGGGGGCAGTTGGGTGGGTTAAGGTTTTTCGGAACAACCTGGACCCCTTTCTCTGCATACCATTCTTGAACGACTTTGCTGTAATGACAGCTTGCCAAATCTGGCCAAAACATTACGGGATGATCGTGGGATCGAATGAACGGCAAAATTCGTTTTTGGAGACACTCTTTTTGGTATAGTTCCGACGTAATTGTCTTATTTGTAACGAAAACTTTCGTTTTTTTGCCACAGCTGCAAATGCCCTGCCAAATCATGAATTTTCGTGCAAATTTGTCGGCAAAAACAAATTTAAATTTGGCTGGAACATCCCCCCGAGCCGTTGCCAAGTAAAATTTTTGACCTGGGATTTGCCCGAAGTCAGCCTTGACATAGGTTTCATCGTCCATCAGAAGACACCCGTCGAACTTGGTCAGCACCTGGTCGTATAGCTTCCGAGCACGGATTTTGGCCACACTATTCTGTTTTATGGTCCGATTTGGCTGTTTGCTAGCTCGATACGACTTGATTCCTTCCCGGAGTCGAGTTCTCCTCACGTTACTATGGGCAGCACCGAATTTTCTGGCCAAATCACGGTCCGACAGATTGGGATTCCTCTTAATCGTCTTCAAAATCTTACCACGCAGTTTCCGGTCGACAGTTCCACTCCGACGATTGGCTTGAGGCTTCCGAATCGTCGTCAATGTTTCCTTATACCGTTTGATAACGCGCCATACGGTATTTCTGGGCAATTTCAGCTGTTTAGCTAGCCTAGATGCAGACCACAATGGATTTTCCAAATAACTGTGCACAATTTTTTTCCCTTCTTTCGGCTTCCATGTTGATTGTTTACAGTACAGTCGATTTGGGGAATGTCAAAAATACATACGTGAAGCTGACAAAATTCCCGACACGTGGGCGCAAAGAACTTCCAAATCCGTCCACCAGGAGCGCCACAATATGAGCAAAAGTTTGTTCCAATTCTAAATGAAGCAAGCCTTATAACAATCGCGACTGTAAAATGTAACGTGGCTGTAAGATTGAAACAGAATTTTCCCTGATGGGTCGCGCATTGATGGATCTACTGGTGACGGTGTCTACAATGAATACTCACCTGCTTTCCGGAAACTTCAGGAACCTTGTTCCTTATATGTTGCTGAGCTGATTGTGTCATCTTCTCGGATCGGCTCAGTTCTATTGTGGCCCTCCGGTTGATGAAAACAGTGAGGCACTCATCTTACGGTGTATTGAACTTTCTTTCAACAATAACGGAGCAGATGTGTGCGTTGATCGAATGTTAATCAGAATTACCATTGTATGGGTCCCCTCCCATTGCTCAATTCCAGGCAATGAGAAGGCGGGCTTTCTAGCAAAAGTGGGCCCACAAGAAGGCGAGATTTTTGAAAGAAGAATTTCACATGATGAATTGAGCGTGGTTCAGTTGAAATATATCTACAGCAATGGCCATGTCGGCAATGGAATTGGTCCGTGGCGGAACTGGTTTACGACGAGAAGTTTGCCGAACATCGGTGTCTATGGGATACCGGGTATCCAGAGTGTCCGGAGAGATTTTCCCGAGTCCTAGAGCGATGCTGAACGTTGAGTTTGGTAGACAGGTACAAGCCGGTTGATCCAAGCATGGCTACGGTGGAGGAAATTTTGACCAAACAAACATTCGCCGGAGCAAGTGGAGATTCTGAAGAAAACGAAAATGTAGCGACGATGTTGATGGGTTGGAGGAGTTAAGTTCATATGCCATATGGGGCACGCATGGCGGGCTTGCATAGGCATCATTTAGATACCTTAGAAGAAGCAGAACGCCAACCAGTCGGACCCCGCAACGGATTTACAGACAATTGAGAGGTGGTAAGTGCTCTCAAAAACGTGGAGCGAAACAGATGATTGTTATCCTTTTTGTCTCCTGAATTATATGAACTATATTATTTGATCACATCACTTATCAAGGTAAATCCTGATCCATCGAGCCCTACCCCACTAACATAGAAAAACCTCCTTCCTGTGACCTTTGTGGGAATGCAGAGGTAAACAGAGGTAAAAGTTCCTAAACAGCAAAGATCACACTAACTTTCCTTCCCTATACCCACCTGATTGCAAGGACGTGGTCGGCGCCGTTATTGATTATTAAAGAAATTGAGTCACTGAAACGTGTACAGTGAGAATGGTTATTCCCAGCCCCATTCAGTTGATTTGTTGTGCAATTTCACTGATTCTGATCAATCACGGAATAGCAACCATTGATACGTGCATTCAGTCAAGCGAAGCGAAGCTAAGCTAACGACTGTTCCAGAAAGTATAAGCACACCTTATTTTACCGGTCACTTCGAATATAATGAAATATTTCAACATGTTTTGGCTGCGTCCTTTTGTTTGCACATTTCTGAATGACATAGCATCAAAAAAGTGCTAAGTTTTGTATTACCTATCAAAATGCGCGGTCTTACTCCGGAACAACGAAAAAGTATCGTGCACAAATGGTGCACTGTGAGCGGACTCTCCTTGAGAAAATTGGCCAAGGAAGAAGGTGTAAGCGTCGTAGCAGTACGATCTGCGATTCGAAAATATAGAGAACAGTGTACTATTGAAGATGCGCCGAAGAGTGGTCGGAAATCCGGTCCTGTTAGTCTGGATATCGATAAAAAGATCAGGGATGCCTACAAGCGAAAACCAGCGACTTCCGTTCGGGATGTTGCGAAAAAACTAGGAACCTCGTCGAGTAACGTCATGCGTGCCAAAGAAAGACTTGGGCTAAAAACATACCGGAAGCAGAAAAAACCCAAAAGGAATCCAAAACAGGCCGCGTCCGTGAAACCACGGGCCCGCAAACTCTACGATTCGTTATTGTGTAGAAACTCTGGGTGTATAATAATGGACGATGAAACGTATGTAAAACTAGATTACACAACGCTTCCCGGACCACAATTCTATACTGTAAGCGAAGACAAAGACATCCCCGAAACGGAGAAGGCAATTTTTACCGAAAAATTCGGTAAGAAGATTATGGTTTGGCAGGCAATATGCGAGTGTGGTAAAATATCTAGTCCGTACATCACAACGGAGACGATGAACACTCAGAAATACGTTAAGGAATGTCTCCAGAAGCGATTATTGCCGATGATGAGGCAGCACGAAGGTCAAGTAGTGTTTTGGCCTGATTTGGCGTCATGTCATTACGCAAAGGACACTTTAGAATGGTACAAAAGTCAAAATGTATGTTTCGTGCCGAAAGACATGAATCCGACGAACTGCCCGGAGGCACGGCCAATCGAGACTTTTTGGGCTTTAACCAAAGCAAAGCTTCGAAAATTCATAAAACCAGCGGACGACATCCAAAAATTTAAAAAAGATTGGCCAAAAGTGGTCAAAATGGTGGGAAGTACCACTGTGCAGAAGCTAATGGGTCATGTTCGAGGAAAAGTTTGGAGTCTCGGCTATGATTAAATATTTTGATTAAACAAGGGTAAAATATCATATAAAACACAAATACAAATATGATTTGCCAAATAAAATTATTAAAACTAAACAAAAACATGACTTTTTTGTTATTTTGAAAGTGTGCTTATACTTTCTGGAACAGTCTATAAGCTAAGAAGAATTTCACATGATGAATTATTAGTACGTCAGAGTTCTCAAAGTTGGCAAAACGATTGGAAAATAATTCTTTTGAGCGGTGGTTACATTCCATTATTCCAAATGTTTCGTCAAGATCATGGTTCAAAGGTCTGGATTTAAGTCGGGGTTTCATTCGTCAAAATCTCTATCCAACTACTACTTGCTAGAC
Organism: Aedes koreicus; assembly: GCA_024533555.2. Lineage (NCBI taxonomy): Eukaryota > Metazoa > Arthropoda > Insecta > Diptera > Culicidae > Aedes > Aedes koreicus. Next base: position 301,707 of record JAHHFK020000098.1, read on the forward strand.
GCATCTGAAAGAAGCTATAAGAACCGAGGACTTGATGGCAGTCGCAGCCACGAGCAACAAATATTATCTTAAATCAGTTACCTGTCTAGTCTTTTCGAAACGAGAATATGTACAGACTTATGAACGTATGTCTGTTCATTGTGTAAAATCAATTTTTGGTGATACTACAAGCTTTTGGATCGAAGTTGGCGTCGAAAGAAACGCAAGTGCGAAAATCAATTGTGTGCGGTCGCAATGAAAATCCGGATCTGTCAGTAAGAAAATACGCAAAAAAGCTTGGTTTTCCTGCAAGAACTGTCCATAACGTTCTTAAATCTTTCGATACATGTTTGACAACAGCCAGGAAGGCTGGGAGCGGGACAAAAAAGGATCTCAGGAACCACCAGAAGGACGCGAAGGTGAAGCAAATATTGCAGAAGTGACCAGAGCTTTCGGTACGTACTGTGGCTGGAAAAATAGAAAAGTCCCCAACTTTCGTGCACATTTCCAAGCACTGGCACGGTATAAAGTCGTTCAAGGTGAAAACTGTACCGAACCGTAATGATAAACAGAATGGGCTAAAACCCGGGCTCACAAGTTGTATCGCGAATATTTTACGAAGTTTTCCTGCGTGATAATGGACGATGAATCTTATGTGCTGGAAGACTTTAAGCAGCTTTCCGGAACGTCTTATTATACTGCCATGCAACGGAACGGCGTAGAGGAGCATTTCAGGACGAAGAAAAAGGCCAATGTTTGGTTTGGCAGGCAATATGCAGCTGTGGTCGAGCAAGCCAAAGCTTCATCACTACCGGAACGGTAAACAAGGAAATATACCGTGAAGAATGCCTAAAGAAGCGGTTGTCACCATTCCTACGCAGCCATGACGCTCCCTCGCTATTCTGGCCGGATTTGGAATCTTGTCACAACGCCAAAGATCTTTTGGAATGGTATAAAGCGAATGGAGTCCATGTTGTACCGAAAGAGGTGAATCCACCTAATTGCCCGAATTTGCGACCTATCGAGCGGTATTGGGCTCTCGTGAAGAGAGAACTCTCTCAATATAAACGACAAGCTACAATTATAGAAAAATTTCGAGAATCTTGTACAAAAGCAGCTAAATCGATTGCAGAGAAGTCTGTACAGACCCTTATAGCTGGAGTAAACTCAAAAGTTCGTAGTTTCTTCTTCTTTCTTCTTCTCTAGCATTTCAAGTTTATTGCTTTCACAATTACCTTATTGCTTGCTCTCAACTTAGTGTTCTAAATGCACTTCCACAGTTATTAATTGAGAGCTTTCGATGCCAAGTACCATTTTTTGCATTAGTATGATTGTGTGGCAAGTACAATCATACCCTATGCCCAGGAAGTCGAGAAATATTCCTTAACGAAAAATTCCTAGACCAGATCGGAAATCGAACCCAGCCACCTCCAGCATGGTGTTGCTTTGTAGCTGCGCCTTTACCGACTGAGCCCCCCGTAGTTTGTTCATGCAGCCTAGTTAAGTAACTGTAATAAGTTTTAAGATGACTAATAATGCACGATTAAATGAATAAAAAATGCATCTTGGATTGAACTACCAGCAAATTTGTTTTATTCCAAATTTAATCTGTCCAGATTTTGTCGCGAACAAGCCTTATGAAATTTTATAGAATAGATAGATCAGAGATGATGCTGTGAACTGAACGTTGATTCCAGTCCAAACAACAATAGAAAAAGCGATACTCAAGCTCTTATGATTATTCCTGGCCTCGTCAATCTTTACTGTTTATAACTAGGAAAAGGATGACCCGTTTTTGAGGCAGTACATACTTGAAAAATGAAAAAAAAAAATGCAAGTTAGGTAGAGTAAAAGGTTAGGATCCAGCCTAACGCCTTACGCTTGTCTAACTTTTTATATTTTGGTAGTTTGAAAAAAAAATTAGGTGTTACATAAATATATTGGAACAAACTCACCGAGTCAGCATCGGATTTCAGGTTGTCAGCTCAATCTGTGCAGCTACGCCAACAAATACGTAACAGTGGGTCATACCCAACAAACATCAACGCTGACTAACAGATTGTTCATAAAAAATCGAAGAAGTTGTTCCGCTCTTTCTTCTAGAAAGCTAATTAACCTCTCCAAATTTGTTTGAACAAGCGGTTATTCGACACTGATATTTGTTGGATAGTCATCTCAAGGCGGGGACCTCCCTTGTCAGTCGGTAAAGCAACACTATTCTGGAGGTGGCTGGGTTCAATTCCCGGCCTGGTCTAGGATTTGTTTGTTTTAGAATTTTCTTTGAGTCTTTGGGCATAGGATATGCTTGTATTTTCCACGCAGTCGTACTAGGGAAAAAAAATAGAAAATAGGAAATCACACATTTCTGGCTCGACCGTTGCATTGCACGGGAGAATCTTTGTCCTCTGTCATGGAAATAGTCTCACTTTTTTTCAAATAGTAAATCAATAGTTACTGTTCCAACAAACTCACTTGGTGAGACGAACGTACAAAACAATCAGATGCTACAAGTTAGCGAATTTGTGCATTTCACGAGTTTCACTTGCATTCATAGTCAGTCGTTATTCTTCTAATGTATAGAACAACTTAGAGACGACCACTTGGTGCGCTTTGATTGATCACCAGAAATAGAAAAAAGTCCATTTAATTTCCCAAATAAGGCTTACCCTAAGCACACTTGTTGCTATACGGTTGAGATAATTTAAATAAGTCTGTGATTAGCGAAATACTAAAGGATGTTCAGTCGATGTAACTCGTGCTTTTCAAGCCACGCGATGGCCGATTTCAAAGGCTTCTGGGCCTCAATAGCCTTGAGTTTTTGATAGATCCTTCTATGAACTTCCTATGGAGACCTTCTTAGGAATTTTCTCTAGATCTTCCAATTTTCTTTCTTTGCATACTTTGCAGAACTACTTATTGATTTTATCGAGATATTTTGGATAGTTCTTCTCGGTCTTCTATTAAAATTTATTTTTCAAATATTGCTAATTTTTTCGCGTTTCAAGCTCATTGCCGGCTCTAAACTCAGTGTGCTGGATGCACTTACACAGTTAATTATTGAGGTATAGAAATTATAATTTTCGTAGCATTTGCTGCAATGTTCAGACATTTTCCTCGACGATTTCTTTTCTTATATCAGTCCGGGAATCAAACCGAGATACCTCCAACATGATCGCCCCTTGTAGTTGCGTCTTTACCAAATTAGCTCAGGGCAATCGAATTTTCATATCTACCACTGTACGATAGCAAGATGTTCAACCTGTTCATTGAACAGGTAGTCAATTGATTTCTTAAATAAATCTGACAAGACAAATAAACGGTGATCAGAACAGGTCTCAACATAAATGAGAATTTGAATGTGTTCACCTTCGCGAATGAACTTACTTACTTATTTTAATTGGCATTGTGTCCGGCTGAACATAGCTTGCTCCACTAGTCTCCACCACGTTACTTGGTCGATGGCTGCTGATCTCCAGTTTGCTGGACCAGCCATGTTTCTAGGGTCATGTTCAATTTGGCCTGCCACTTCGAGTGTTGAGCGCCTCCGCATCGTTTCCCAGCCGAATTTGACGCGGACACCATTTTGTCGGCATCCTGTTGTTTTCGGCATCCTGACTACATGCCTGGCCCATTGCATCCTGCCAGCCTTTGCCACTGTCTAGGTGCTGGGTTCATCGTATAGTTGCGCTAGCTCGTGGTTCATTCTTCTCCGGCATAAGCCGTCGTCATATACACCTCCATGTATAGTCCGCAACACGCGTCGCTCAACCACTAGTCCACGTTTCATGTCCGTAGAGAACAACTGGTCCAATAAACGATTTATCTATTGTGTACTTCGTACGGGGTTGAAGTTTTCCAGAGTACCAGAGTTTGTTGATAAAATTAGATTCAAAACTGTTTTGTCTACCAACACCTCCACCTCCTCTATGCTTCTTTAAAGCCGAAATGTGTACAAATTGGCCCACTCTATATACTGTTGTGAAAACAAGCTAATAAAACCTTTATAAGACCATAAAGAATTTGAAATTGTTCTAATGAAAGGTGTTCCCGACCAAAAGGAAACAACCAAATTATTTCAAGTTTTGTTATTTAGCTACGCTGTTTTTATAACAGTAGTTGTTAGAATTTAGATCGTAGATGTAGTTAAAATAACAGAAAATGTAACAAAAAGTCCTCAAGAGGTAAAAAAAATTATAGCAAACTATGTTATAGATATAACATAAACAAAACAAACTTTGTAACAGTTTGTTACGATGTAGCAAAATCATATCAGCTAGTGTTAGAATTAATTTATTTCTTTACGCAGTTTGTACCTCACCGGGCATTACATCTTAATATGTTATAAGCATGTTATACAATTATCCAGATGGCATCGACTTTAACAAATTTATATCACAACCAGTTAGTCGTAACAAAGTTTGTTATAATTTTGTTAATTTTATGTTATGCCCTTCTGGTCGGGTTATGACCACTTGAGAACCTTCATAAAACCTATTGGCTGCCATGAAAACCAGCATACGCCCAAATGGCCACAGCTGTCAAAATTCACTGTGATATCGTGGTTTGTTTTTTTTGTCCGCTTTGTTCGATTCTCTGCTCTTCTGATTCATTTAGCAGTAAATAGTATCCAAGAAAAAAGTTCTAGTGTTGCGGGAAATGTTGTTTGATAGCAAAATATCCAAAACAAATTGAGTTGTTTACAGCGTATCATGCTCCAAATCATATGCGCAATTAAGTTTATGGTCAATATTGGCACGATAAGAGCCGAACATTCATGCGCCTCAGAAATTATGCGAGTTTACAACACCAAAAACAAAATTAAAAACAAAGATTATCGATAAATTAATCATTAATTACCTGAAAACTGATGGAATTTAATAAGCTTATCTAAAAGAATGCCAAAATCGGTCTACGATCTACAGTTCATTTGCATTGCAATTAAAATGGTGCATTTATTTTTTGACATTTCATTGATTTCTTATATTTCAATATGGCGATTGAAAAAAATCACAGTTTTGCCAAAAAGATAATTTATCTTTGCAATGATTACTATAAAACTATGTGGTAATTTAGCGACTTCTCTGAATGCCAATTTGCCGTTAAATGCATTTACTAGAGGAAAAATGGTTTTAAAATGCTTTTTCAACTGACCATAATAAGATAACATGAATGAGTCCTAAAACGGCAATACAGCATTTTACGAGTTCATAAAGTCGAAATAAAACCTGTGATAGGAGGAAAAGGAATTTGAGAAACAAGGTGTTAAGATCGCTGTAAACCAGCTGTGTAGGTTCTCATAAACCTAACTTAAATATGAAACCTATTGGCACCTCTTAGGGCCATAATAAAACCGAATTGATTTCTAGTGGATTTCGTAAAACTTTAATAAAACTTAATAAAACTGGATGGTTTTGGTACCAGGTTTTGAAGTCAATGAATAAGGAGTGTATCGAAAATAAGCTATCCACAAACTTTCTTTCAAATTATGTTGAAAACCGATATTTTATTCATACAAAAAATTGATCCTTTATTGTACGAGGTTAAACTTTAACATAATGAAGACCGGATGAAATTTAAGTTATTCCTTCACGAATTTTCGAACTTTGGATCGAATTCTCTTCATCAAGTTCCGGACAAGTGTTGCATCGCATTTTTTGGACGCTTGAGCCCAAATTTTTTTGAACTCCTCATGTTCCCAGCTGCCTTACCAGTCTTCTTGAAGACCTTCTTCACGATTGCCCAGTAACGTTCGATGGGTCGAAGCTGAGGGCAATTTGGTGGATTGATATTTTTCTCAACGAAATCTATACCCTTTTCCGCAAGCCAATTGAGAGTGGTTTTGGCATAGTGAGCCGACGCTAAATCCGTCCAAAACAGTGGAAGTGTACTATGCTTCTTACACGGTGTTCAATAAGTTCGAATACAAGTTTTCATCATTGCGTAGGTATGCGCCATGTACATATTCTGCATTGGTATTGGTGTCAGCTTTAGCTTCATTCATACGCTACCGAATGTGCGCGGTGTTGACATTCTGTTAGTTGTTGTTTGTTTGTTACGCGCGATGAAAGAGTATCGGGACTTCGTAATTAAGCGTTTTTTGAACGGTGAGCGACCCGGCGATATATTCCGGCTGCTGAAATCGCATGGGGTCAAGCGGAACTTTGTCTACACGACCATCAGGCGATACCGGGAGACGTCCTCGACCAATGACCGTGCGAGATCCGGTCGGCCGGTTCAGCGAGGACGCCACGGGTCATCAAGATCGTGAGGGAGCGAATTCGGCGCAAAAAGAACCGCTCAATCCGGAAAACGGCTGCAGATCTCAACGTTTCCATTGGAACCGCTCACACCATACTCACCAAGGACCTTGGTTTCAGGCCTTACAAAAAACGTAAGGTCCATGGCGTTTCGGAGGCTACCAGCAAAAAGCGGTTGGATCGAGCTAAGAGGATCCTCTCTCGGCACGCTGGTCAGGAGTTTGTTTTTTCGGACGAGAAACTGTTCGTGCTGCAGCAGCCGCACAATGTGCAAAATGACCGGGTGTGGGCGCCATCGAGGGACAGCATTCCTGAATCCAATATAAACATCCCTCGGTTCCAAAGTGCCGCGTCGGTGATGGTTTGGGGGGCAGTATGCAAACGTGGTAAGCTACCCTTGGTGTTTATTGAAAAAACGTCAAAATCAACGCGGCGTACTACAAAACTGAGGTTTTGGAAAAGGTTGTTGCCCCCAGTCTCCGAAGCCTCTACGGCGATGAGCACTACGTGTTCCAGCAGGACGGTGCACCAGCCCATACGGCAAATGTGGTTCAAGCCTGGTGTCGGGACAATTTAACCGACTTTCTGGACAAAACTTTGTGGCCTCCCAGCTCCCCGGACTTGAATCCTCTCGACTTTTTTGTTTGGTCCTATATGATGGCAAAGCTGAACGAATACAAGGTCAGCACTTTGGATCATTTCAAGACGGTAATTCTCAAAATCTGGGACGAAATGCCCATGCAGTCCGTGCGTGCCGCCTGCGACGCGTTCGAGAAACGTTTGAAGCTCGTTAAGGAGTACAAAGGGGGGGTCATTCCAAGAGAAATGTTGTAAACGTTCCTTGTAAACATAGCTTTCAATAACATAAATCCAAAAAATAAAAAAACATGTTTTCATTTTTTTAACAAATTTTGAAAGTGTATCCGAACTTATTGAACACCGTGTATATAAAGGCAACAATCTCTTCTGGAGACACTCAGATCGATAGATTTCCGCATTTATTGTTCCGGTAGTGTAAAAAATGGTTGACTTCAAACCACAGGAACATATTGCTTGCCATACCAGTACCTTTCGACCGAATTTCTCCACTTGAATCGACCTGTCCGCATCGCTCACATCCTCCCCAACGACGGCAGTAAAGTATTGTGGACCTGGAAGGGTTTTTGAGTCCTCCTTTACATAGGTCTCATCGTCCATTAAAACGCATGCATCCGGACGCTGCAAAAGACGCGAATACAATTTCCGGGCCCTTGTTGCTGCTCGCTTCTTCTGTTCTGCACTTTGTTTCGAGATTTTCTGCTTCTTGTAGGTCTTCAGGTGGTTTCGCCTCTTGATACGCTGGATCATTCCGACACTCGTTCCTGCTTTTTTGTTCTTCATGATTAGAGATACCACTTTCTGCTCCAGTTTCGGGTTGGAAGAACCGGGTTTTCTGCCTCTTCCTGGTAGCTCATCCAAAGAATAGTGTTCCCCAAACTTATTAATGATGGTTTTAACACTCGCATGATGAATTCCAAACCGCTTCGCCAATTTTCGCATAGTAATACCCTTCTCACTTAGCCATGTGTCCAGAACCTTAAGTTTCACTTCCTTTTCAATACGCGACATTTTGAAAACGCAGAATTTGAACCGCACAAACAAGTAAACAAAAGAAAGCTGACAGTCAAACGCACAGCATGCAGTGTTCAGAGCATAAACAACCATCACAAATACATGCGTACAGAGCAAATGTATGTGGATAGCTTATATTCGATACACTCCTTAGATGATGGGTTGGGACCTGATACTCACGACATATCTGGAACATTTGTCACAACACAACGTAAAGATTTGGCCGGTTGTACCGGTAGCTACCGACAAAGCTGTTTGCTAACGGTGATATTCGAGTCAATCCAAACCCGAAAACCACCTTCATCTCTATTTCCCGCCTCAAACAGAAGAAGGACGGTCCAAAACGATTTCTGACTCTTCGCGCCTTTTCTACAAGAAATGGTAGTATGTCGACATCATCATCATCTTTTTGCTGAGTTTTTCCGTTCCGTACACGACGACAACTCACCTCCGCTGGCGCAGCATTACTTGGAAGGGCTTCTGTTGTATAATCTTCATCTTCCGTTGGTCACTTTCAATAATGACGATATACGCGATGCTCTCAGCGCAGTCGATTCATCGAAAGGCCCCGGCCCTGCTCACATTCCACCTGCCTTCGTCAAACAGTGTGCTCAGTCGCTGTCTTGTCCCATCGCTACGATCTTCAGTCGATCCTTGACCGAAGGAGTGTTTCCTGACGCTTGGAAGCTGGCATCAATCACTCCTATCCACAAGGCTGGAAAAACACACAGCGTTGAGAACTACCGACCGATATAAATGCTCAACTGCCTTGCGAAAGTTTTCTAGAAGCTGTTACATGACGCGATGTACCCTGTTGTGCAGTCAGTGATCTCTGAGCATCAACATGGCTTCGTCAAAAAGCGGTCAACGACATCGAACCTCATGACTTACACCGGTACTGTGTTCAACGAGCTCGAGAAGCGATGCCAGGTCGACGCCATTTACATTGACTTTTCAAAAGCGTTCGACAAGGAACCTCATCAAAACTGAACCGCCTTGGATTGCCCACTTGGATTATTTAGTGGCTTCAATCGTATTTGTCTTCACGTAAAGCTTTTGTCAAGGTGCACGACGGCTAGATCGGACTTATTTGATATTCCCTCCGGTGTACCACCTTGGCCCTCTTATATTCATCCTCTTCATCAACGATCTGTGCGAAGGTCTCAACTCCGGTAAATTGCTCTATGCGGATGACTTGAAGCTGTTCCGTGTCATTAAATCGCTTGTAGATTGCTGTGCTTTACAAGCCGATTTAGAACATGTGTCTAGATGATGTGATTTAAACGGAATGCAGATGAATACGGCCAAGTGCAGAGTGATAACTTTCGCACGTTGTCATTCCACTGTCACGTTCGACTACGGCTTAAAGGACATATCACTGGAGAGGGTCACGTCGATCAACGACCTAGGAGTCAAACTTGATCGGAAGCTTCGTTTCAACGAGCACATCTCCGCAATGCTCGTTTTCTTAAAGCGTAACACCGCCCACTTCGATGATGTGCATGCACTTAAGTCGCTGTATTGTGCTTTAGTTCGTAGCGTGCTGGAATACGGAGTGCAAATCTGGGCTAGTGGTTCATTCGATACGCTCTACGCCGCCTTCCCTGGAACGATCCTATCAATCTGCCGCCATATGAAGATCGACGTGCGCTGCTAAATATTCAGCCGTTATCGAGTCGCCGAGTGATGCTTCAACGGCTGTTTGTCTTCGACGTGTGAAACATCGATTGTAGCAGCAGTCTTGAGAATGTTCGGTTACATGCACCAGCTCGTCAGCTCCGGAATCGTCAACTGTTGTGGATTCCTGGTCCTTGTCGAAGATGTTGTGTTTTAAATCAATAAATCATCATCATGATCATCATCGATGTTTTGTCTTTTTGTCACACATGCAGTCCGTAGTGTTTGGAAATAATTTAAAATTTGATGGATCTCACCAAATTTCGCCATGAAGAAAGCATGACTCAAAAAACAATTCAATTATAGTGATAAGGTCTAGTAACATTATTATTCGGATATCATGTTGTGCATCTCTCATCCTATTTATCCTCGTGTTATATTTTCTCGATGTACTGGGATTTTCAATTTCCAATCGTCATCTCTATAAAATGAATTGATAAGTACAGAACTAGACGAGCATCCTATTTCCATATCATACCCATCTATCGTATCTATCTGTCCTATCAATCGTCCAATTTTTCTTTCTTTCATCCTCCCTCGATTGTTTTGATTGTCGTCATTCATTCCAAACCCAAAACCTCCTTAATCTCATCAGTTTCCTATCCCAAAAAGGAAAACGAAGTCACCACTCTTGACTGCAACGACTAACGCTGTCTCCAGTGTCATTCAGTCCTTGCACACTTCAAACCATCCAAGTACGCCAGTAATCGCACCGAGAATTCTTGGCGCGCAAAGATGCAATTTTCCATCGTCCATGATTTTCGACAACCGCGCCGCGCAGGACTCGCCTTCCTAGGGTGCCGGCCGGATTTTTGCGCGCACGCACAGGTAAAGCCATATAGACGAGCGGACCGCTGCTGGGGACCGAACCGGCAAGGGAGGGAAGAGAGGCCGGATGGCACGTGCCCCTTTTCGGTGTACGTACCCCGAGTACTATTATTATTTATGTTTGGTGTAGGTACCACCGCTGTTTTTCTGCATCAACCGAGAGTGAAAACTGCAGATGGCTGGGAGTTGACGTTTGATCAACTCGGAAGGAAGGAAGGAAGAATGGGAAACAGAGGAGGACGCATTTTCGGTAGGGATCTGCGTGGCGCGCTTTTCGATTACTTTTTTTTTTGGGTTAGGTGTTTGGATAAATTTGCTTACTGCGGCAGTGGGGTGCATTTGGAAGACGGAGGATAAGCGATCTATCGACCAGCATTTTTCTGATCCGCGACTGATAACCACGGATGGAGTGGATGAGGGCTTTCAGATCCGGATTCGTTTTTATTGCTCCTGTTGAACATCCCTACCGCGCACACACCCCTTCGAATTCTAATCAAATTGCGCAAGTGTCATCTAAATAGTATCCGAGCGTTCACCCTCTCACGAATTTCGATCCCTCACTATAGTTTGGAACCGGTTGGACGTAGGCATAAGCTAAATCCGCGCCACCATCAGCTTTGGATGTACTTGTCCCTCGCAATATCGCCCTCGTATAAACAATGGTGCGCTGCGCAGAATTTGAACAGATGCGAGAAATCCCATCATCAAACCACCCCTATATGCGTTGATAAGCAACGCCAGGCAGCGAACACACCCCTGCGCAGGCGCCGTACTTTGTACTCTATGGGACTGCTAGCACCTGCGCCCATTAGAAATGCTGCTTACATGCTGGTGGTGGAAGATTTCTATGATTAATGCAATCCCAAACATAGGTGAATGATCTCCAATTAGGGTGCGCTTGATCAGCTCCGGATGAGGACACTGTCCTACCGAATCGAGGGTGCTTCAAATCCACCGTCCACTCAACTATATCGCAGAATCTCAGCACAGTTTTGAAATACCCTTTCACAGTCCTACCTTTTTTTACATCCCAGATCCACTCTATTCATAGCATATAATTTCGCGCGCCGAGCGCCAATTTTTGCGCAAAATCTACCCTCTATTCCTCTTTTCGCGAATCGCGAGCTCGGCAGTCGCGGCGGTCGGTCGGTCGGTGCCGAATCTGCCTTCAATGCTAGATGTTGGAAGGATCGTCGTTGCCGTCGTCGTCGTCGTCGTCGCGACTCGTTCTTCGTGAGTGTGCGTAGCAGGTAGCTAAAGAAAAAATAATCGCGCAAAAGGATCAGAAACTACCTACCAAGCCGAGAGGCAGTATAAGCCTAAGACGACCTTGTACAGCTGATGGATTGCGAATATTTAATGTCGGTGAACCTGTTTTTTAGATGTTCGCAGATTTTTTAATTTCTTCTTCAATTTGGATCTAGACTTTTATTGTTCTCATTGTACGCACGTGCTTGTATTAGTGAAATTTGAGGCGAGATTTTATTTAAGGGTAGCAAACACTCTCGAGTCCGTTTCGTTTAGCTGGTTGGCATGTGGTTTGTCGAAGAACTTTTTTTGTTGTTGGAAAGAATCAGTAAGATTTTGATATCATCACCGCAAATGGTTGTTTCTGTGTGATTCAGTATAACATTTCAAAACAAATTTCAACATAATATGTAATATTTTAAATTTCCTTCGAAGTTCAAATTTTCAATTTTACTATTGTCGTGAAACCTAGAATGACTAGAAATCGGTAAATAGTTTTATTTGCATCAGGAAATGAGAGAAATTTAAAAATATCAGGGAATTAGAATCTTGAGCAGCTTTCACAAGCTTCTGATTCCATGGCGATGCAAGGTTACTGCATATAAGACTCTTTAAACCTCATTAAACGACGTATCAAATCGCGAATAAATGAAAATTCACATTCAGGATATTATTTACGGTGAGAGTTCATCAGGCCGAATGCCATAAATGGGTCACTAGGCCGAATAGATCTCTAGGCCGAACCGATCTAAGCCAACGGAGTGACGGATAATTCATTTATTTGTATCTGTATGCTTGGAATGGATTTAAAGTTAAGAGTTCCACATATTTTAGAAATTGGTGAATCCGTTACAATTATGAACAGTATAAAGGGTGTTTCGATCAAAATTTGGTCGACTTAAACTTGACACATTTCCTTCATGGTGCATAAAATTTTTTTGAACACCCCTCATTTTGAAGGTGTGTGTATGTAGCATCATGCCTCTATTTTGATTTTGAGATTAGCACTTCAGTTATCAAAATGTCGTCGAAGGAAGAGAAGCAACGCATCAAAACTTTGCACGTACATGGCGAAAATTCAAACTACTCTCACGCCAAGTTGGCGAAATTGTTGAATGTGGCTAAATCAACTGTTATCAACGTATTAAAAGTGTTCGGTGAACGTTTGTCGACAGCCAGGAAAGCTAGATCGGGGGGAAATCGAAAGCCGGAAGCCACAGCGACGACAAAAAGAGTTGCCCGCTGTTTAGAGCGGAACCGCAACCTCTCCGTCCGAGATGTCGCAAAGAAGCTGGGAGTGGCGCCTTTAATCGCGGATAGAGCTAAAAAACGAGCTGGACTGTCGACTTACAAGAAAGTGGTGACTTCAAATCGCGACGATAAACAAAACACGTCGGCCAAAGCACGATCGCGAAAGTTGTCGATGCTGACGAAGTTTGATCGCGTGGTACCGGACGATGAAATTTACGTCAAGGCAGACTTTAAACAGCTTCCTGGACAGGAATTTTATACGGCAACCGGACGGGGAAAGGTGGCAGATATTTTCAAGCACATTAAACTGTCAAAGTTCGCGAAGAAATATCTGGTGTGGCAGGCTTGAAGAGCAACGTTTACATTGCGACCGAAACCGTCAGCCAGGAAATTAATCTGAGCGAGTGCCTACAAAAACGTCTACTGCCTTTCCTGAAGCGACACAATTGTTTCGTTCTATTTTGGCCGGATTTGGCATCTTGCCATTACGCAAAAAAGGCCATGGAGTGGTATGCTGCCAACAACGTTCAAGTGGTGCCCAAGGACCAGAACCCTCCCAACACGCCAGAGCCCAATCGAACAATATTGGGCCATCGTCAAGCGGAACCTTAAAAAGACTCAAAAAGCTGTTGTGAGCGAGAAACAGTTCAAGGCAAACTGGCGTTCTGCGATGAATAAAGTGGACAAGGAGACTGTACAAAATCTTATGGCAGGTGCTAAACGAAAGACCCGGCAATTCGCATTCGGTAAAAAGGAAGCTTAGCTGATTATTTCTCCTGTATTCTGTATTAACTGAACTTGAAAAAGAAAAAAAAAATGACCGATTAATAAAAACTTTGATCGACTCACACACATTACTGTTTGACCAAATTTTAATCGGAACACCCTTTAATCAGTTGAAAATTGTGGAAGACATGGTACTTTTAATACCATTGCAAACTTTTCTCATTTTAGCTGATTAGCTGATTGTATGTTTTTTTTTTTCACAAAACTGCTAATTTATTCCAATTTTCGGTCCAAATCGGCTCTCAAGCGTTTCTTAAGATTCCTTTTTTTTCTATCCCTACAGCATCCTTACTGTTGGTTTGAATTGAATACTGATGGTTTGAAGCGCTTTTTAAAATTTACCTTGTTTTTTTTTTCAAGGTAAATTTGTTCCTTACTGTTGGTTTAAATGGGGCCAAATCAGCTCCCAAGCGTTATAAAAAATTTACCTGTTATCCCAATGAAAAAACTACAAGGTACAGCACCATTGGGTTGTTCGAAATGATGACGTAGGACGACGCTACTAAATGTAATTCATTTTGATTGTACAATGCAATATTCTTTGAATTTATATACTTTTTAAGAATTTATAAATTTTATCAATAGTAAATTATGAAAAAAATCAATCGTATGTGTCCCGAAATTAACCATGTCCTCGACGAGAAAATCTTTGAAGAATCGACTGATCATCGCTCAAAACCTGACCACTTTTCGTGACGGTTGCAATTCGATTTTTTTCTTAAATTGTACCCCAGTATAGAAAACAAAGACGTAGTCCTACGTCAAAATACCTTCACACTTAGTGGGGGCCCCTCAGCATCTGTACTGTTGGTCCAAAGCGGTTCTAAAGCATTGTTAAATAGTACCTTGTTTTCCAATGGAAAACCACCATCACACTTTATTAGTGGTCCCAACAGCATCCTTATTATGGGTTTAAATCGATTCAAAGCAGCTATTTGCACTATTGGCACAAAGCAGTTCAAATCCGGAATCGGTTCAATGTATAAATAGTTTACTAGGCGTTGCGTGAATTCAGCGACTAGTGTACCAAATTTAGCCAACTGCCTAACCAACCGTTTTATTCAACATCCCAGGGATTTCTAGAGGAATTGCAAAGGTTTTCTAGGCAAATAAAGCAAGTTTCATGTCAACATATTCCTACGCTTTCCTAATTCGACCTGCAATCGGGCGGGGCCGGCGATGGCATTGTCTTTGTTTGGGATCACCAGTTATTACACATTGAGGATGTATGCTAGTCCCAAGCATAATCTGTTGGTTCTCTGCGTAATTACAGCTGATCTGATCAATCATGCTCATGCTCAAAACTGATATTTATTCCAATTTGTTCCATTTTTTTTTTTCATTGACAGAAAATTCAGTTTTGTTTATAACACGATCTGAAGAAAGTTCATAAGAAGAATTCATAAGACAACAAAAGTAATTGAAAGTCATTTAAAGTCCACAGAAAGATATATCAGAAGCTAAAGGTTTGTTTAAGACTTAAAGGTCTTATCATTTTACAAGTTTTAGGAGCATTTTACAAGAGAGTTCATAAAGGGAGGAAAGTGTCATGCTATCGCCAGATCATCCCTATAGACCTCGATAATAACAATGTTATTTTCCGTATTCTTATAGATTAATCAAATGCATACAAACACATATACAGCTTACATATGAACTGGTTTGTGCTTATAGACTGTTTCAGAAATTATAGGCACACTTTAAAAATTTAGAAAATGTGTTGTTTTTTTAAGATTTGAATTATTTTATTTTAAAAATTATATCAGCGTGTTTCACATAACATTTTACTATTTTTCAATCAAAATCTTTAATTATAATCGAGACATCTAATTTTTCCTCGAACATGACCCATAAGCGTCTGCACAGTTGCACTTCTCACCATTTTCACCACTTTTGTCCAATACTTTTGAAATTTTCCGATGTCATCCGCTGGTTTTACGAATTTCCTTAGCTTTGCTTTGGTCAAAGCCCAGAAAGTCTCGATTGTATTCCCATTAATTCTAGATCACAATAAAAGATACAACTTTTGGAGTGCTGAAATTGTCGCTATCGTATATCAAACAAAAGTTATTATGTTTTTGTTTTTTTGGAAAAAATAGGCCTTTTTCAAATGTTGATTTCTCTGGTTGGGGCAGACAGAAACATTGTTTCTCAACAGCGTTTGAAAGGATTTTTATTATTGCATATCATATCTGAAAACTGATGGTAGGTTAATTTTTTTAAATTGAGTAAAACGCATTTGAAAAGGGCGTAATTTTATAAGAAAACAGTAACTAACTTGCTAACGGTAAGAGTTATTGGCAAGATTTATACGTCAAAAGTTTCATCTTTTTAAGTTCTAAAAACCATATGAAGACAATTTTGTTGGTAAATTAGAAATAAAAAAGTTAGAGCAAAAAACACACTTTATGTTATCTAAGGAAAACTGTCCTGATGAAGGTCCCTACTTCCGATATTATTGATGAGAAATTTTGCTATTGGAATGTTATGCTGCTAGATCGTTGTAGCTCAGCCCTTTTCAGTTAGAAGTGCTGTTTCGTAGTTAGCGGTCGGAAAGAACTTGTTGATGAGATCACACGGTGAATTAAATTGGCAGCTGCTGCAAATTAGAGTGATAGTTGGCTGAGCGGAAATGTGACTTTCGCCGTGAATTCTCTAAAAACTCCACGGAAAAGGAAACTAAAACCATTCTCCAAAAGCCGCAGGATAACTCAGCAGAACCGGGAATTCGCAGTGGCGTCAAGAGCAAGGGCAGAAGGTCGTCGTAATGCTGGAAGAGTTTTTGAAAAAATTGTGAAAGTTCCATAATCAGAGCTTGCAAACTCATTTACATCTGGAACCAGTCATGATGCCGCTGTATTAATGTCTCCCGAAAAGGCAATCGGCTTCATATGTCGAATTGATTTCAGCAAGTCACAATACATAGACGTACGAAGTAACACTATGGATCAGGGTATTAATCTATACCCGTCATACAACAATAGTAGGAGCAAAAAAGCTTTCCTATCCTACTCTTATGTAAATGTCTGACAATGTTTGACATCTTAATAAATCCTATAATTACAACAGGTATTCGCAAAAAACTATCTGAGGCAAGTGTTGTGCTTCGGGATCTAATTGATATCATTCTGCGAAGCTCCTAATTGAGTACATTAGGTATGATACTGCAACGTATGCCGAGAAAAAGGTTTTAATTTTCAAATGGGGTTGTGACGCAGTACAAACCATGGCAGGTAAGAGATTTTATATAGTGTAAAGAGTTGATTTATTTTTTATTTATATATAAAATTTTATGTAGTGGTGGTGTGCTTTTGGGGAAATGTGTAAAAATTTTGTGTGGGGGGGGGGGGGAAAAAATAAAACTTTCTTGCGGTGGGGGGATTTTTTTAAAGAGAGTGAATGAGGAATAAGTAGTGGGGGTCATGAGCATGAGCATGATTGACCGCCCGAGGTTGCTACTCCGTTGTTGCCAGATCAGCTGTTATTACACAGAGAACCAACAGATGATGCTTGGGACTAACATACATCTTCAATGTGTAAAAACTGGTGATCCCTAACTAAGGCAATACCGGCGCCGGCCTCGCCCGAATGCAGGTCAAGTAGGGAATGGGTAGGAAAATGTTGACGTGATACTCGCTTTATTGGAAGCCGCGGAATCCACTGCACTTCCACGAAAAATCACTGGGATTTTGGATAACAGGATTGGGTGGCAGCAGGATTCGTTTTGGTTAACGACAAGCTGTTAAGTGAAATTAGTACCGATTTCCGATTTGAACCGATTTAAACCAACAGTAAGGATGCTATTGGGGCCACTCACAAAGTGTGATTGTGGTTTTTCATTGGGAAAACAACGTGATTTTTAATAGTGCTCAAAGCCGATTTTGACCGGTTTAAACCAGCAGTAAGGATGCTATTGGGGCCACTCACAGAATGTGATGGTGGTATTTCATTAGGAAAACAAGATAATTCATCTCAACGCTTGAGAGCCAACTTGGACCGATCCACACCGACAGTACGGATGCCGCTGGAGTCCCTTACAAAATGGGACAGTGAATTATTTGCTCCATGATAGAGTGGCCCGACGAGCATGACGAACGAATAATTTGGATCACAATTAATAATGTACCTCACCACCGACCGATCTTACCCGGCGAACCACGACTTCCGATGCTAACTCGATCACTCGCGCAACGAACAATAGGCAACCGAAACAATAGGCAAAACAAAACAAAATATTGCGGAACATAGTATCAACACAACCGATTCAACCGATGGTCGACGCAAACCTATTAAAAGTAAATTTTATTAATTTAGATACAATGGGTAACAATTACCTGTCTTGCTCCACGTCCTTGAGAGCACTTACTACCTCACTACCGAGTATTAGATATTGTATTCAAAATTTGGTAGAAATAAATTATTTGTTGCAACACTTTTCCTGCCATTTTCTCCGACGGTGTTTCAACAGGATGATTATTCCTCTCACTATCAACAATCATATTTTCCTCAACACCAGAATACTTCCCCAAAAATTATCGCCAAACAATCTATTTAACTTATTTCTACTCGGGATCATCCAGACACTAAACAACTGTCAGCACTTTTTAGTCGGGCTAAAGTGACAATCCGAAAAAGGAAAACAATTTTCCCACCGCTGTCTTCGCACTTACACACACTGAAATTCGGTTCCTCACCCGAACGCACTCTTCACGACACAACGCAGGCGAAAACTACAGCGGGACGCCGTCGACGCGGTTTTCCCGGCACCAGTAAGTTCAGGGACGGTCATGCAAAACAAAAATTAGCCGAGAAGTAAGCATGGAGGACGTATTTAAAAGGCTTCTTGAGATCTGAGCCCTTCGTATCTTTGTCGAATAAACTCCCTTCAAACCGGTCCGATATCCGATTTCCGAAATATGTTAAGTATTTGTTATTATAATTATTTTGTTTTCATTATATAACTTCATTGTTATGTTTCATTCGTATGTGTTTCTTTAATTTTACAACAACACGCACACTAGACTGGTCCAGAAGGCAAATATAGACGGATAAATGTGTTCTGAGTCGAAAATTTAAATTCTACAGAAAACTATCTTTTACAATGTTGTTTCTAATAAAAAGGCCCTTGTTTTGACAATAATGGAATTTTGTTGCCTGGTTTTTATATTCGTTGAAATACTTACTGTTTTATTTCCCTCTCACGGGTCAAATTTTTCACGTTGTCGACGGTGAGAGGGCTTATCTCTTGCTACAAACATGCATGTGAGACCAAGAATTTGACCAGTAGTGAAAGTATCACATATGCTACTCATTTTTTCACTGCCACGTCGTAGAACGTTTATATAAAGGCACTAACATCAGGTGTGATACTGACGGGTTAGGCCGCAATTCACTTTTAGACTTCTTACTTTCAAACTCAGGGAAACGACTAAAAGTACACTTTTAATTTTCGTGACAACTTATGTTGTTGTTTATTCATTTATTTTATGGAATGAATAACCAAAATACCTCGTTTGCTCATGGTATAATAACTGATTGTAATTGCACTATTTACAAAAGGGGTGAATGTTTTCATTAGGGTAATTATCTGACTGTTCGAAATGAAGCACATAGTCACAGAAAAGTGTTACTTAAGACTGACGATGACAATCATGTATATTAGAGATAGGACGCGGAGGGCCCGTTTGGGAAACACCATTTGAAGCAGTAGAATAAACCTTTCCTTGTGATTTATATCAGTAGTAATGTCTGGTGAGTCATATACATTATCATAGGGTCAAGGTTTTCGTATTACCTCCTTGTTTGCAAAGTTCAAACACGGAAATTCAACCCGATCGCGCTTTAATGCAAAGTTTGTGAGTGGTGGGAATGCGAGGCGATGAGATTGAGTAGGAACATGTATCCTACAAACCAAACAATAAAAATAAACCCACTGGATAAGAAATAGAAACGTTTTTTTGACTAGGTTTCAGATTAGTTCGTATTTCAAATATTTTCAAACTGGATCCCAAGCTGGTAAATAGGCTAAGGTTGAAACATTTAGCTTTTTTTTTTTAATTAGAGGTTCTAAGGTTCTAAGTTTAGTTAGGTTACAGGACAGTGATTAGAAATTTGTCTTTGATTAGAAAAGTCGTTGTGAGAATATCACCAATAATGTCACATAAGGTGTGTGCCACAAAAAAAAAATCTTCTTTCTCTTTTGTTTTATGTTACTAACTCTCTGCATGCGGTTTTGCAACCATCATGGCCGCAAGCGGTTGTGAAATTCAAGCAGCTGATCAAACATCCCCGCACGCGGTCAAGGTAGTCGAGAACGGTTGTGAAATGGATCGATTGTTGCATCAAAAGTTGCATCTTTTATTTTTATAGAGTTTATGGCAATACAACTTTGCTGAAAGTTAGAGCAAAATAACTGATTTTTGTTGGGACACCCTAAGCTACGTAGGAAAAATGCTCTAATTCGGTCATTTCAAAAGCAACCGAAATATTGAATCAAATGTGCTTATAATTTTCTAACTTACAGCTTTCAAAAATATATCCCTTTATTTCTGCAAATAAAAAAGTCTGATTTTCGATTTCTCTGAAAACAAGGACCACCCTAGTTTTCATTCACATCAAAAGAAGGGCCTCATTACTAGAAAAAACTTTGTAGAAGATAGTGTTTCTCCAAAACCTCAAATTTATGCTGAAAATGTATCTTTCCAGCTTAA
The DNA here is from genome assembly GCA_024533555.2 of Aedes koreicus. NCBI lineage: Eukaryota > Metazoa > Arthropoda > Insecta > Diptera > Culicidae > Aedes > Aedes koreicus. Next base: position 322,054 of record JAHHFK020000098.1, read on the forward strand.
TTCTCATTCTGGACCACTGTGCAATGGTGGCGATTTTTTTATTGATGTATTTTTAGGAAAAAAATCTTAATTTTTGCTGGACTCAAAAACAAGTTTTAATTGCATTTTTTTCCTTGGTTAGCATCAAATAGTTATGGTAAAACTGCTTTCTGCTGCTTACGTCAAAAATAACTTGTGTAAGCGTGAACAAATTCAATGTTAGATGTGGTAAGTTTAATCTAGTTGAAAAATATATGATTCCTAGTGCGGAAAACAAGACTGGTCTTTTAATGAAAGTACATGACTGCGTATTCAGGATGGTAGACGATGGATTAGCTAAGGATGAAACAGCTGTGAATATTGTATTTATTCAAGAACAGATTTTACGTTCAGTGTTCCAGGTTCACGTGGAGATGGGCGTCGCTGAATTTAATTTTAATTCGATTTGAAATCAGGTAAAAATATTGATCTCTAAACCGGACAAATGAAACACGAAATGTTGAGTGGCTGTCGTGATGATTATATGCAATACCTTAAGCTACTAGGCATAAAATCTGAGAGAAAATGACAACGAAAACGAATTATTTATAAATCTAAATAGGCTTCATAATGTTTTCCCTGATTAGAAAGGTCTCACCACGCTCTAGCTTTGATGCAATTTAACTTCCTAATGTTATTTGTTCTCTATAAAAAAAATCCCCGAGCTCAAATTCTCTGCAACTTCTTTACGCTCGATCCTCCGAGTGCGTTAAAATGCTGTTTGTTTATTCTGAACAGCAAAACTGAACCGTTTTTCGGGCGGGGTCGGCGCTGGTATTGCCTGAAATTATCAGTTTTTACACATTGAGGATGTGTGTTAGTCCCAACCATCATCTATTAGTTCTCTGTGTAATTGCAACTGATCTGGAAATAACGGAGCAGCAACCTCAGGCGGTCAATCATGCCAATGCTCAGTTCGTATCGTCATGCAACCGTAGAAACAATTCCCATAAACACAATTCTCCGTAGCAAAATGAGCGTTGGCTTCAAGAAAACAAAAATACGTAGTTAACTGTTCTTCGCACATACCGCAGAGAGCAGCTCAACAACCAAAACGACACCGATCCGCCTCGTTCGGCAGTCTGCGCCGTTCTGAGTACCTGTTCGTGGTCCGAAATTCCCCGGACCTGCTATTTTTCCCGAAATCTGTGCTTCCAACAAAGTTTTTAACAGTTTTCCACTTCTGGTGTTGTTATTGTTGAAGCAGTGTGTGCAGTGCTACCATAAACGAGCATCAGCAGCGAAGAAGAAGAAGTCGAAATCGTTTCAACCTGATCCTTCCTGATCCAGGCAACAACACAACACAACCAGAGAGGACGACGATCATCACATCACATCACACACAGTTTGGCAGTAGTAGATCAAACGATCTTTGCTTTTTTAATGGACCATCAAAAAACGGGACGATCCTCCGTTTCGTTTCTTCCTTTTGTTAACCGGCGCATACACACATATACTTATCCCCTGTGGAGGATGTTAGGTTTGCAATCTTCTTTCTGCCACACACAACCACCGAGGATCAGGAGCAGAATGAGGATTTCACTTTCACAAATCGATCCTGTAGGATTTCCTCGGTTTCGAGTTTTTCGCTTTCTCCCTTTCTTTTTTTTTTCTCCTTCGTCAGGCTGAGGTCAGCTGAGAGAAGGATAACCGTAAAATGCACCCAGCTGATTGCAATAGGAAAATCACGGGATCATCTTTTGCGCCTTTTTCTTGCGTTCGGAAGGATGGGAGTCCTTTTTTTTGTGTCAGCCAGGGAACAAAAAAAAAAATCTCCCGGTAGTGAAGCAGTCGTCAATCAGTTGCTGGAAGATCCTTGTCAGGGGTGGAGGTTTGCATGACGCAAAACTCGTCCTGGTAGAAGTCGATAATTTATTTCGTTTCATTACAGCCGTAATCTGTCACGATCGGGATTGTTCTAGTTTCTGTTTTGAGAAATGAATAAATCTGGTTTCTTGGCGAAACACAGTACGATTTTGAGGGGATTTGAAGACCTTTCTTGGCCTCTGCCGAGGCCGGTTCTTCTGCTCGGATACTTTCTTTTCTCTCAGCATCGCTGGGAAAGGGTCAACCGGATCCAGTGGACCATCGCAAGTTGTTAGGGGAGTGAAACGTCGTAAATTAAATTTTCCAAGCCGTTGTTCTACCGATAGGTAACGGACTGATGTGACAACTGCATACAGATCTTGACGTCGACAGATGCTGATTTTGACCTCCTTCCCAGGAGATCTGGCGGAGTGTTTGTTTACCGACCTGTGACTGACGATGATGGGAGTGATTAAACAGGCGCTGGAGAACAGAGACAGACAGAGGATTTTACCGACGATGGCCACTTTGGCAGGGCGTAATGTTCCATACCATGCGTTAGGCCCTGCTCCTCCTTGTATTTGGATCGATTGAAAGCAAATTTACTCGTTCCTACCTCCGATTACGCGGCCGCGCCCATCCACTTGAAGTATGTTTGGAAATTCCTGACTTTTACGGTGGATTCTACCGGCTTGCTGTTTCGCTAGTAAGTGGGACGTGAACATAATCACAACCTGTTGATTGTAGGAGGAGATGCGGTCTCTTTAGGTGGCAGTTTTTTAGGCTCGTGGCCGGTTGGTTGAAGGCTTACTAGAAAGCATCTAGGTGCTGTTCTTTTCTTTGCCTAGTCATGTGTTTTTGGCGAAAAAAAAAATTGCCTACCGATGACCAATGCCTTCTTTGTAACAGAAAGAGGATAGTTTGGTTTAGATGGGATTGCCATCGACAATATTTTAACAGTGAGTTATGTCTCATGCATAATCGAGGTACTTTTTTAGAAAACTTAAGGAAGAAGTTACAATGTTAACTCCTATCACAATGGGAAAACCAAAGTGCGAGAATTTTGTTTCTTGCCATGTTGATACCACTCAGTATGACTTAAAAATTAATGAAAAAACAAAAGTTCAAAGTACGCAGCTAACAAATTTGAGTTCAATCAAAGCTGAATAAGCTATTTTTGAGCTTAAGAAGCTAATTTTTGACTGAATATGCTGTTATACAACATGCAATGTTTGTCGGGCAATCCCCGGAAGCAAAAGGAACCCCTCAAGTCGATATTACTCAGGTAATTTCATGAATTTAAAACTTTGACAAGTTAAAAGCAGTGCTGTAAAAAGTTCGGCTCAATGCCATTCATTTGCCGATAATTCGTTCCAGATGATGATTTTCAAAATATTAAGGTCTGTGTCCGCAATAATCCGGACACCTCAAAACATGAATAAAACTTAAATTTCGCATTATATTTCCGTCGTAGTTGTTTATTTCAGATTCATGGGATGTGTTTTAAAAATTCGTGAAGACAAAATATAGTTATTCGGTATTTGCATAAAATTTTCGAACTTTGCGCTTAACTCCGTCCATTAGGGTTTGTACAGACGCTTCAGAAATCGTAAAAGCCGTATTTGTCCAAATTTGCTGGAAGTGTTTGATGTCTTTGATTCCTTGCTTCTTTCCAGAAAGCTTCCGCTTCATCAGAGCCCAATATCTCTCGATTGGTCGTAGCTCTGGGCAATTTGGCTGGTTTGAGGTTTTTGGTACAATGTTCACTTGATTTGCTTGGTACCACTCCATCACAGTTTTAGCATAGTGGCATGATGCCAAATCGGGCCAGAACAAAGGTTTTTCTTTGTGACTTTTGATGAAGGGTAGCAATCGCTTCTGCAGACAGTCTTTCTGATAGATCTCCTTGTTGATTGTGCCTGTAGTGACGAAAGATTTACTCTTTTTGCCACACGTGCAAATTGCTTGTCACACAAGGTATTTTTTGGGGAAATTTCGATGCCTTCTTCGTTCAGATATGCTCAGCTGTAGCATTTCTGGCCATAGCAGAATAAAAAGGCAGCCCTGGAAGCTGCTTGAAATCCTCCAGGACATAAGTTTCATCGTTCATAACAACGCATGAAAACTTCGTCAAATATTCGCAGTACAAACGTCGAGCCCGTGATTTTGCTGCCAAGTTATGTTTGTCGTTGCGGTTTGGAACTGTTTTTACTTTATACGACTTAAGTCCCAACCGTTGTTTTGATTTTTGGACAAAACCAGGCGACATCCCTATTATACGAGCCACCGTTCGAATGGAGAGATTTGGGTTTTTCGTTAATATCCTTTTCACCTTTCGGTCCATGACAGGATCAGCGCGTCCAATGTTTTTGTCACTTCTCGGTTTCCTCTCCACCGTCAAACGTTCCGAAAATGATTTGAGCACATCGTGACCAGTGGATTCAGGCAAATCCAATGTTTTTGCAAGGTCCCGAATTGACAAGTCAGGATTTGCCGTACGCCCGTACAAAATTCGCTCGCGCACTTGTTTTTCTTTCGTCCCCATCTTGAATACTAAACATGAAATGTAAACATCAATCATAGACTTTTTCATCATAGACTCTCAGCTATACCACAGTGAAATTTTTCATTCCTACGTGCAATATTTCAAAAGTTACAATGATCTGAAGGTGTCCGGTTTAATGTGGATTCAGACCTTAGTTGTGCTTGATTATTTTGATAAATTTGTCTCATACTGAATTGCTAATCCCTGAGAGCGAAACATTGGAATATTCAAATGATATTCACCATTGAATGACATTTGCAAATTTATGAGTATTACAATGAATATAACACATTCGATATTACAGTTAGGGCAATGCACTGTTACACAAAATTGTAAAATTTGTAAAAAGTTATGCCATATTGGCCCACAAATGCTACCCTGAGAAACATCTGATCGGCTATAGAATTCCTGTAAATTACCTACGATAGCTTGATTTCGCACACCGTTTCGGTCCTCTGGGCTTAATTTCTCGTTAAAATTGAAAGTTTCCGAATCAAGTTTCAATTTTCACGTTAGGATATAACTGGCTTCCTACTGCATAGAAAATACTGGAATTTGGAGGAATTCGGGACTAGAAAATATTCGGTAATACTTTGCAAACTTTGGAAATTAATTATTGAATATACAAATTAATGAATGGATTGAAAATTCAGAATTTTAGAACTTGTAGAATACTTTGCATTATAATTTCAAGTGGACGCCTGTTGAATAATGTAGACAAAAAATCCGATGCAATTTTCAGGAAAAATCACGAGGATTTATCCCTCTAAACTATTTTGAACTCAAGTAGAGAATTTACAGAATAAAGGGTGTATTCGTTAAAAATGGCACACACATATTTATTCACCAATATTGAACCGATTATAGAATTTCTTAAAATTTTCAGGGAATGAAAAACTACTTATCATTTACAAAATTTGCTTCAGTCAATTTTTTCTCCCATCCCGAATGGCCTCACTTTCCTTTTCACTCCAGGCATCAATTTTGTACAAGCGATTTTTCCAGTGTTTTTGTTGTTTTTACCCTAATTTTCTCCACCTCTAGTTCTGTTTTAATAGTTTTGGGATGTTTGCGAAGTTCCATCTTCATAATTGCCCGGAATTTTACAATTGGGTGAAGTTGCAATAAATTTGGTGGGTTCATATCTTTTGGCACACAATTGACTCAGTTTACTCAGTACCACTCCAACACGTTTCGACCGTAGAGCTAGATCAAGCCAAAACAGAGTTAATCCTTTGTGCTTCCTTATGAATGGCAATAGATGGCTTCTTAAGGGACTCTTCCGTGTACATACCTACCTACCAATCAGACTAAGGCCGGCGTGGCCTCTGCTGTACACAGAAGTTGTTTCCATTGTAATCGGTCCTTGGCTGTACCTCGCCAGCCTCGCTGTCTGCGGAGGGTCCGCAGGTCGCCTTCTACTTGATCAATCCACCTTGCTCGTTGCGCGCCTCTTCTTGTACGTTCGTTTTCGAGAACCATTTTCACAGGGCTGTCGTCCGACATTCTTACGACATGCCCAGCCCATCGTAATCGACCGATTTTTGCGATGTGTACGATGGGACGTTCTCCCAGCAACTGGTGCAATTCGTGGTTCATTCGCTTCCTCCACGTTCCGTCTTTTCCGTCTTCCATCTGCACTCCACCGTAGATTGTACGCAGCACCTTCCGTTCAAAGACTCCAAGGGCGCGTTGGTCCTCCACGAGCAATGTCCATGTTTCGTGGCCGTAGAGAACTATCGGTCTAATTAATGTCTTGTAGATGGTCAACATTGGGGTTCGGCGAACATTGTTCGATCTTAGAGTCCTTTGGATTCCAAAGTAGGCACGATTGCCAGCCATAATGCGCCTTTCTATTTCTCTGCTGGTGTCGTTATCGGCGGTCTTCCGTGTACATCGCACCGTTGATTGTTCCGGATGTCATGAATGGAGCGCTTATTTCACCACATCCGCAAATCGCCGGCCAGATCAGGAACTTCTTTGCAAATATCGATAAATTCTTCTGTCGAACATCCTCCGGAACATCGAACTTAGACTTGCCAACGAAATATTTTGGTGAGCATCTTTGTGTAAAGCTGCCGGACGCCGGTTTTCGCAGTGCTGTCATTCCGGTTTGGTTTTTTTTGCACATTGTAATCATGTAATCCAGCACGCTTCTTGGGACTGGAACTACTGTATGAATAACTATGAAACTTGACAGATGTACAGATGTAAACAATTCGCTATGAAGAAGATTCGCTAAAATTTTCAGGTTTTTACTCATACTGTTTAAAAGTAACTGAACATGTGACATTCCCCCTCGGTACGCCACTGTTGTCTTCGTGGCTTACCTCCTCTTGCACCGATGGCTAACACAGCAACATTTGTCGCTGGCCTCGCCAGCAGTCCACTCGGAGTCTGCACAGTCACGCGGCGAACCTGACCGTCCTTGGCTTGGACCGCCTTGATCACGGGCCCTCGTGGCCAGCAATTCCTTGGCAGGTTTCCGTCGACGATCAACATCAGATCGTGTTGCTCGATGGGTTTCACGGGCTAAAAAACCACTTCGTCTTGCGACGTCAACGTAGGCAGGTACTCGTGCACCCACTTCTTCCAAAAGTTGTCGGCGTTGAGCTGGGCCATCTTCCACGATTGCTTCAACACAGCCGGTCTGTCATCGAAGGTGATCGGGAGCTTACTCCCATTCGAAGACCCTAACAAAAAGTGGTTTGGAGTTTGGGGGAGGTTCGGTTTCATGGTCTAACGGAATGTCGGTGAGCGGTCTTGTATTAAAGATCATCTCGATCTCCATCAACGTAGAGCGAAGAATTTCATCGCTTGGAAGACGTGGTGGGTCGAACTGGTTCATCGTCCTCTTGACTGATTGGATCAACCGCTCCCAGCAGCCACCGAAATGTGGCGCGGCTGGTGGGTTGAATGTCCATTTGGTATTTGGACTAACGAATTCGACCATCAGTTTCTCCTGAACGACGTGCTTCATGGCTTCACAGAGCTCTCGAGACGCTCGGCGTCAAGGTTGCTGAAGTTCGGGAAGTGCGTCACATCCCACAGGGTTGTGACAATGACTTATGGCTACGCAATACTCAAGAAGCCCGATATGCGGCTGCTATCCGTCGTTTTGCCTAAATGAAACCAGTCAGAATATCAGATTGAACAATTTCCTCAGAAACTTCAAAAATATCTCATAGGCCAATTTATATTAACCTATTTTCCTAGTTGGGAAAATTAGGCGAAAATGCGGGAAAAACTCCGGGTAAAATGCGGGAATTTTTAAATTAAGATTGTGTGGCCTCCTTGCTAATGGCAGCAGATTAGATCTGGCTAAATCGTAAATGAGCCATCATGGGACTTAACGAAGGGTAAAATCCGATTGTTGAGGCACTCCGTTTTGTACACTTTCGAATTCATTGTTTTATCTGTCACTAGCTGAACCCGGTGCGTGCGCTGCTACGCTTGCAACTAAATGAAGTAAAATTTAATATAGCTGGGACGTTTATTGTTTTTTTTTCGGAATGATTTTTTTTTTCTTGAAAAAGCAGGGGTTCAAACTTCTATCAAAACATGCTTCTTACCCGAGAAATACACGTTTTGTGTTTAATTAACCTGTAAAGTTCTCATTTTTGGTAGAAATTTGTGTTTCATTTGTATTGGAGCATCCCTTCCAGAGGGGGGTGGTTTCTCAAACCACCATACAATCATTGCCTTCAAAACCCCCATATGCCAAATTTGGTTCCATTTGCCTGATTACTTCTCGAGTTATGCTCAAATTTGAGTTTCATTTGTATGAAAGCACCCTCCCCCTTTCAGAAAGGGGAGGGGTCTTGAATCACCATAGAAACCTTCTTGCCTTCAAAACCCCTCACATGTCAAATTTGATTCGATTTGCTTGATTAGTTCTCGAGTTATGAAGAAATTTGTGTCTCATGTGTATGAGAGCCCCCCTTCCTGAGAAAATAGGTGTCTAAAACACTCATAAGAACTTTCCCCAGCGCCAAAAACCCCTTCATACAAATTTTCACGTTGGTCGGCTCAGAACTTTCCGAGTCTATAAGGGTCTGACAGACAGACAGACAGACAGAAATTCATTTTTATGTTTATAGAAATCTAGCCTCCAAATAACCCCATATGCTTAATGTGGTTTCATTTACTTGATTAGTTCCTCGAGTTATGCAGAAATTTGCTTTTTATTTGTATGGGAGCCCCCCCCCCTCTTCAAAATGGGGAGGGGTATTGAACTGCCATAGAAACATTTCTTGCCTCCAAAAACCTCCACATGCCAAATTTGGTTTCATTTGCTTCATTGGCTCTCGAGTTATGCTAAAAATTATGTTTCATTTTTGTGGGAGTCTCCCCTTCCAGAAGGCGGAGGGGTCTCAAACTACCTTAGAAACATTTATTTCCTTCAAAAACCTCCAGATGCAAAATTTGGTTCCATTTGCTTGATTTGTTCTCGAGTTATGCAGAAATTTGTGTTTCATTTGTATGAGAGCCCCCCTTTTCTCTGAGCGGAGGAGTCTCGAGCTACCATAGAAACATTTTCTTGCCTTCAAAAACCTCCACCTGCCAAATTTGGTTCCATTTACTTGATTAGTTCTCGAGTTATGCAGAAACTTGTGTTTCATTTGTATGGAAACCCCCCCCCCCTCCCCTTCCCAGAGAGGGAGGGGTCTCAAACTATCACAGAAACATTTTTTGCCTCCAAAAACTTCCGCATGCTAAATTTGGGTTCCTTTGCTTGATCAGTTCTCGAGTTATGCAGAAATATGTGTTTCATTTGTATTGGAGCCCCCCCTTTCAGATGAGGGAGGGGTCTCTTACATCCCTCCCGGCCCCAAAAATCCCTGCATACAAATTTTCAAGCCGACCGGCTGAGTAGTCTCCGAGCCTATTAGGTTCAGACAGACAGACAGACAGACAGACAGACAGACAGACAGACAGACAGACAGACAGACAGACAGACAGACAGACAGACAGACAGACAGACAGACAGACAGACAGACAGACAGACAGACAGACAGACAGACAGACAGACAGACAGACAGACAGACAGACAGACAGACAGACAGACAGACAGACAGACAGACAGACAGACAGACAGACAGACAGACAGACAGACAGACAGACAGACAGACAGACAGACAGACAGACAGACAGACAGACAGACAGACAGACAGACAGACAGACAGACAGACAGACAGACAGACAGACAGACAGACAGACAGACAGACAGACAGACAGACAGACAGACAGACAGACAGACAGACAGACAGACAGACAGACAGACAGACAGACAGGCAGACAGACAGACAGACAGACAGACAGAAATCCATTTTTATATATCTGTCATAAGAATTCTGGTTTTCTTGCCACAGGAACAGATACCTTGTCCGTGAAAATGAACTTGAATCTGCCAGGAACCTTGCCGCGAGCAGGAGCCTTGTAGAACCTGAGCCCCGGGATTTGTTTGAAATCTGCTTTAGCATATGTTTCATCATCGATCAAGAGACATCCATCGAGTTTCGTCAGAACTTGGTTGTAAAACTTACGGGCCTGAGTTCTGGCCAACGTTTGTTGTTTGAGACTTCGTTTGAGGTTGTTTACTCGCTCGGTAACATTTATAACCTTCTCGGAGACGCATTCCCCGCACAGTACAACAGTCGGCATTCAGTTTTTTTTTCCACCAAATTCGAGATATGTTGGGATTAGCCTTGATTTACCGAATGAGCTTCACCCGCAGTTGACGATCAACGGTTCCACTCCGACGCTTGAATTGCACTTGGCGGGCAGTTGTTAAAGTTTCCTTGTACTTCTTAATCACTCGCCAATTATTTTTCTTTTCTCTTCCCGCATGATGAATATCGTGGAACTGATGATACTTCCCTATTCAACTGATCCAACTGATGATATCTCCCTATCCAAATCGTTTCAATTGGGTGCCCTAATGGTCCCCCCCTTTCCCCGTTGTATGTTATTTAATATCTAGTATATTTTGTGCACAAAAATTTAAGATATCATAATTAAGGGGTGAATGGGGAGATGAATAGAGATTTTGGGGGGATGAGGGGATTCGAGTGAGTTTCAGATGTGGTTGGCTTCGAATGGAGCAATAGTGCGCCGACAAATTTTGTGGCACTCACTGAAACGAAACCTGATGAGGACCCATACGTTTCTCATCGCATGAATCTCACGGAGACACTCCTCGAACGCTCACTGGGCGTCATGCAACCGTTGGTGATAGGGAGGATTACTCACTGTGATCAAGACACGGGGATTCACGGAGCCCCGTTAGACATCGAAGCGAAAAAAGAAATGAATAGTGGACGAGAATAAAGACTGTATTCGATGAAATTGGAAACAAAATGGTACCAAAATCTTCTGGCCGATTCTTTCAAACTGTAATAAAGTATATAATGGAAGTTTGTATATGGTTTGACCCCGCCGTGACTCCTCATCAAATCTGGAGAATGACAGGATCGACTTTCTTATTATTTTAACACAATTTAAGCTTTAGCCCAAGCATTTTCGATCAGTTTGGAGTTTTAACGTGATTCCCGGTGCCCCCCAAAGGGGGGGGGGGGCGAAGTTGGGGAGAGTTTCAGGTTGACGTCTTTTGTGCAGACAAAACTATGCATCGTTGTACCCGGTTTAAACCATGTATAGTGGCAAGATCCAAATCGGCACCAAACGTGTCGGGCGATCGTCAGAACTCACGATGGGCAGAAGTCGTTTGCAGGCAAACGTTGTACAGGGGAGTTGCTCACTTGACGGTTCTGCAGACGTGATGAAGCGATGAGACCTCCATTATTGCCGACATCCAATCGATTGCCAGGACAAGGAAGTTTTTGGCAAATTTCGACAGTTTCTTCTTCCGAACCGGTAGAGGTGGCGGTAGTGCGGGCTTGGGGTGCGGTAGTAGGCCCGAGAGGGTTGGACCGACAGTTTTTGGGTAGAGTGGGAGTTGTTAGGCGGGCGGATTGTAAAGTAAGAACGTTTCTGGCACAAAAAAAGAAATTCGCCTTTTTGCAAAAGCGGTGGGTATATGGTAGTGGTGGGCAGTTTTTTGCATTTTTTGTGGTGTAGGGGTGGAGGTGGTGTGTTGGGGGGTCGGTGACCCATTGTGACTATCCACTACGTCGTCACCTCGAAATCTGACCGATTTTCCCGAAAGTTTGTACGACAATTGAAAAACACTATCGAAATAATTCAGCCAAAATTTAATACCTTTTCCCACACGCAAAAGCGAACTACGGATGTGGAAATGAGTCGCCCCTCATACCCTGGGCGTCGGAATTGGGGGCCTCCGCTTCGCCCTCTTGGCTCGACCGTGTTGGGGATTGGACTTGGCTGGGCCTTATAGTACAAGATAATAATGTAGTTGAGCCCCCCCGGTCGCCATGAAAAATTTTGGGACTGGGCGCCGTTAACTCTGATAGTGACTGATGAGTGTGGTATAAGCGGGCCTATGCATTGATGAGGGGGCGGTGGGGCTTGGGTTGGGGGGGTTAGTAGTACTTTATTTTAGAAAGTTTGGGGGGATTTTGGGACCTATTGCGTGTGTCCAAATTTCATCGAATACAGTCTTTAGTTGAACAGAATGCCCTGTTTGGTGTACAGAACAAACATTTATTCCAAAATGGTCGTTGGGAGCATCGAGTCTAAGAAGGTTAAGTGATGCTCCATTTCTCTTCAAACGGTTGGGACTTTGGCATTAGCTATAGTCCTAGCTCCCTATGGCTCATGGTTATAGCGCCATTACTCGCTCTCTGAAAACAGAAGAATGTCTGAAAATATAAGAACGGATAGTGAAAGAAAGAGAACTTGTCAGATTTCTTGGTTTACTGCGACAATATTGTGTTACTTTAGTATACAAATTTATGTATCATTATTTAATCAGTCATCATAACAATTTGTATCAAACGCATTTCAAAAAAGATCTTAAGCCGAAGCATCATATTTTGGTTCATTATCCAAATATTAATCGAGCATCTGGACCTAGCATAGCATAGCATTTTCCGACCATAGTAGACAAAAAAATAAGATGTCATAATACACAAAAAATGCTATTTATTCAAATTTCAAACTTGAATGATGTACATGGAATTACAAATTACACATTACACAAATTAAATTACTTAACCATGTAAAACGCGGCTACAGTAACGTGGAACCACGTTAGTTTTGAACTGTGAAAAAAAAATAGACCGAGCAGAACTGTTTACAAACAACAACACGCTGGTAAAAACTTGTATATCTGACCATTTGGTGCGCCACTATCTCTAAAATGAAGTGCCCTATTTCTAAATGATCTAGCCTTTAGATGAAGTCTATTTGAAGATTGGCCTCGTCAAACAGGTTAAACTTCTGATCACGGGACGCCTGTGCTTGAGTTATGGAGATAAGTTTTGGGCGTCGAGAAATTCGTCGAAAAGTAGCACCCTTTATGAAGAATCGTCATTGTTTTGAAACGATAGATCAGTAGATTTCGTACCAAAAATGAAAACCCCGCAGTAGTGATCCCGTTTTCGGGTCTTTTCTTCGCCAATCACAGTTCGGTAATCAAAACTCGCATTGAAATAGGTAAACAGAACCCGAGTCCAGCCTTATCGTGGGAGCTCTTTTTTGTCATTCCAACTTCCATAAATCAAATCCCGCCGTAATTGACGTACTGGCTAACGACTCTTCATCGTTCCCATTTTTTGACAGTTGAAAAAGTCGAAAAAGAGAGAAAAAAAAACAGTGCATTCCTTTGTTGTTGAATCACACTGTGTCACAAAATTTATTCTAATCTCAGTAAAACGGATGATTCTTCGTCGGCCGGGACCCCGCTTCTTCTGGCAGAGATAAAACCATCAGTTGTAGTGAGGGATTTCTCGGAATAGGGAGCCGCCCAAGACGACGAAGGCAAGTGGAGGCATCAACGCGGTGGTTTCTGAATCTAAACAAAAATTACACAAACAGATAGTTTTATTTTCTGTATAGTGAAGCACACGCAATGTTTACAGGATCTATCTTGGTCTGGCTAGAAGTTTGATTGGTGGGGGGGGGGTATAGATGTCAACGAAGACTAGAGCGATGAGCTTCCGCCGCGATGCCCCGCGGTCGACGCTCAATCAAATCCATTCACAGCCGGGTCGAATGATTGTCGTTATCAACACATGCCGGCAGCGAACCGAAATGGGGAGGGAATTTGTTTTGATTAGGTCCAATTTACGCATCCGATTGCGCTGGGCTCGAGACGAGGATGATCGATCGGTGAAATTTTGACTCATAAACCACATCCCGGGATTTTTTTTTCTTGCTCGGTTTCGATTAGGCGACGGTTTTGGACGCAGAAGGGAAAGGGTCAGCGCACACTTGTTCGTCGGGTTGGAAGAGTACCTAGCAGCGGAGGAGAAAAGCCGAGTTGGAAGATTAGGCTTAATTACCAGCATCAATACTGGTTTTTTTTTCGTGGTAGGTGGGAAGAAGGAAGGTTGCGGAAAGAGAGAGAGAAGGAAACCTCCAACAGGAATCTCGGTCCGATCGGGCCAAGAGCCTCCGAAGAATGGACCTCGCCTTGCAAGGAGAACGAAAGACGAGCGGCGGGTGGTGAAAGAAGAATACGGTCTCTGAGGGGGAGGAGGGGGAGGAGGAGAAGGCAGCCCAACATAAGAACGCGATGCGAAGGAGAGAGAACAGCAGCGAGCATAACTGGTTTGTTTGGAAGTGTTTGTGTGCGTTTGGTGGTGGTTGTTTGTAATGCTGCGAGGCGCTGTAAAGAGGGTAGATCAAGTATGCCCTGAGTGCGCGCACACCACAATGAGAGAGCGAATGCGAGAACACGATAAGAAAGGACGAATGAGTGGGAAAAGGAACGAGAACCCACTATGCGATATGTGTTATGTTGCTGGTTGTGTATGTCGTCGTCGCTGTCGTCGTCGATTGACTAGAAGGGAAGGCTTATGGACTGCGGTCTATGCGCCAGTTGATCAGAGGTGATAGAACTGGAAGTTAGTTGAGTTCAGCGCTTCAACGCGAGCGGAAGCAGCTCCAGGCTTACGAGAAACCAAGACCAAGACCCCCAAACCTGAATGGAAACATAAGAGAGTTATCCCTGCTACTGAAGGACTTTGGGAACTTGAGGCTTTCAGGTCGGTTTTCGGACGATATGTGGATCGCTATATGAACAATTGACAAGTCAGTGTACCGATAAGCAGGCACTTGTTGTGTGTTGTTATGCGAAATACGGGAGACAATGAGGAAGACGTTGTAAGATAAGACCATAGAGACGTGACGATCCAAGTGAACGCTGCCAGTGAAACGAAAATGGTTTCCAAGTGACGGATTGGAAGAAGTGATCGAGTGCGAGTGTGTGATCGAATTGTGTGAGAAGAATCGTGTGCTTTCCATCTTTCCGTGTGCGAAAGCGGACTAAATTGTGAGGATACAAGTTCAAGAACTCTGTCAGTAAAAATGATGTTGGAAAATATCGATTTCGATCTCTCCGAGTGTACAAGGTAAGCCAATCGAGGGGCAAAGGTGTTTTCCACCCGCCCGGCATTAGATAATCCCTAATTAGAACCCGACGATTGATTGGGAGGATTGGAATCGCGCGATAAGTCCTTTAATAAATTTATACAACTATTCCTATTACGGTTGTCGGGAAATTCTCACCGAACGGGACTGGTGCCCTTCGACATCATCATCGTCATAATTGTGCTGCTTATCGCGAGTAGGGCTGAATATCGTGAGGGAGAACGAGCTGTGAGCGGTGGCAGCTGAAAATGTGTACCCCAGTTCGGTAGAAAAAAAAACTTCATTTGTGCAGTCATGAGAGAAGAAATAAACACTTCCTCCTTTGACTTTTCTTAGGACCTTACGACGACACCGCATGTTCTCGAGTACCTACGTGCTACTTGTGGGTTCCCCCTCGTCGTTTCGGTTGACCGGGGCAAAACGAACCATGCGCAGGCAGGAAGTTGATTAAAAATCACTCGAACTAGATTCGACTTGGGGGACAGTGAACTTTCTTCGATTCGACGTTTTGTCTTTGATTCGGGGAAAGTCAGAGCAAGCAAAGTGAACTAGATTTGATTTAGATTCGAGGTACGATTTCCTTTTAACTTAAGTTATACTTGGGTAGTGCGGAATTGATTGGACGTGATCACATTTCCCATTTCCATCGGTTTCATCTGACATATAAAGTGAATTTGAGTACTGGGAAACATTTCGCAAATTAAGATCGGATTAATCTGATGAACTATATTTTTCATCTAAAAAAAAAACATCGCTTCATTACGAAGAAAATGCCTGTTATTATCTTAACTGGAAAATAACCAATCCTCTTCTAACTTAAGTATTGCGCAAACGATCCCCCCCGAACCCCATCCATCCAACAGACAAAACTCCATCTTCCAGCAAACCACACCGACGAAGGTGCTAATTACCGCAATTATACCAACCGCCCTCTCCCCACCGCCGGGCAATTTGCAATCAAAAGCGATTCCTCAATTTCGCGAATCAGCGGGGGAAAAAAAAGAAAGATCATTTACGCCAAAAAATCACCTTGCGAAGGCCGCACTTTTTTTTCCTTCTTTCCTTCGCGAAAATCCAGAGGAAATAGACCAAAAACTTTAAATCACCACCCATCGCGGGGCGGCCTTCGCCCAATTAGCGGAAAAGCGTGCTCGCTTTTGCCAATTCCTAGCCCCACGATTATTCGCACACACGGGGAGAGTGCGCCAAGCAGGCAGGCCATGAGTGGCGAAAAACTTCACTTTCATTCATGGTGGAGATGTGATTTTGCGGGGGCCCCCGTCCGTCCGTTCGTCCGCCCATCCGTCTGAGTCTGGCTAGGTTTTTTTTTCTCGCTGCTTTCTGGTTTGTTTACTTTTGACCGGCTGCCGGCCGGCTGGCGGCTAACGGAGCATTTACGAGCTTTCTGTCCAATTTTGGCGGCGGCCCCCACGCACCTTTCGAGTTGTGCGCTTTCGCTAATGGGCGTCGTCTCGTTTGAGGTGGACAGTCGCTCTTGGGGGGGAAGAAAAAAAATGAAGTTGGGATAGGTTAGGGTCGGTTTTGTTCGCGTGAAATTCGCGTGATTCGAGCTGTAATAATTTTCGACCGTGCTCAAATCGATCCATCGAAAACAGCTTGGTTTTCCCTCGTTTTCGTTCGATTTTCTACCCCGGGCAGGGGTTCTCCAGAGAGGTCTATTTTTAGTTGTCCTCTTCCTCCTCCTGCTTCGTAGGAACGAACAAATTCAGTGCCCTCTTTGCGTTGTGCATTCACACGTTCATTGTTGTTGTTGTTATTGTTGTAGCATTGCGTAGCGAGCCATGAACTCCGGTGTAGTGCAGGCAGCGCCTACTAGAGAGACATCGACGAGACTTTTAAGAAAGAACCATCGAGGAGCCGATGCCAGATGTGTGAGTGGATGAAGGGAAATGAAACTCTTCTCCGCCGCCTCCTCCTCCGCCAGCTCCCAGCGCCCCTGAGAACCTCCACAGAACGTCTCCCGTTTTGTGTGTTTGCAGGAGATCCCTCCTGTTCCGTGTGCATGTGTTCCCTTCGACCGTCAGTCCGTCTGTCTCTGCTTTCCTTCGACATTCATGCACGGGGAATACATTTATGATGATAATTACGCTACACACTCTGTTCCCATGAGGACGACAAAAAGGGGGTCTCTTTCGCATATGGATAGGGGTTCGCGAAAAAAAAAAAAAATATGATAATAAGGCTACGCGCGACGAGACCTCTTTTCCGGTTATCCTTGATCGTCGCCGCGCCGCGATAAAAACTCGTTCCCACTAACAACCAACCCAATGGCGCTCGCTAAAATAGTTCCTAATCTTCTTTTCCTTCTTCTCCCATTGCAGTCGCATTTCGACCACCTTCACGCTGAACTCGGCCGGCAGGTCACCGGCTAGCCGCCTGATGGAACAGCGACAGCGCAGCGCCCAGCGCCGTCTGCACATCGCGCCGTTGCGCATGGAAAACAAGTACCTGGGATCGCCCGGCAAGGAGAACCTCCCGACCGAGGACGAGCTCTCGTTCTACCATGGCAACAGCCCTCAGGCCAGCCCTCGGCCGTGCAGTCCTTGCGATTGCCCCGAGGAAATGGCCAGCGAGCTGCTTCCCTCGGAGGTCACCCCCAACAAACAGACCATCATGCCAACCCTGTTGGGAGGAACGGGTAGCGCCAATCGGCAGAACCGAAGACCCCTGGAGGACTACGACCCCAACTCCATGGACTCCGGTTACGGAGCAAGCGTATCGAGCGAAGGCCACAAAAGCCAATCGCTTTTTCGCTTCATCCAACCATCTGCTCCCCGCCAGAACTCGACCGCCGTTTCGCCAGCTGCCCCGTCGATGCGGATCTTCCACAGCCTGTCCTCCGGCTCGATGGAATCCATGGACGACATCGATATGGACCTGTTCGAGATGGAAACCCTGGACGATGACACCCAGCTGCCCAGTAATCTGAACTCGCTGATTTGCGGCGACATCAAGGCTACCAAGACTACTCCGGAAAACAAACGACCCTTCTTCCGGCGCTGTTTAAGCCTCTCGGAAAACACTGTAGCCCGTCGAGCCAAGTCCAACCTAATCTTCGGTTCACCCGTCGCCAGCAGCTATCAGCCACCTGTCAAAACCCCGGAACGCCTGCAGGTCGTCATACCGGACAAAGAGAACCTCAGCATAACACCGTTCTCCTCTCGACCTGATGCGACCCGCTGCTTCAAACGCCCCGAACCCCCAGGAATCAGCCCGATCCAGAGCAAACGCCACAAAACCGAAGTCCTCACACCGATCAGCTCGATACGGGTCGTCGAACCTTCCCCTCTTGACAGCCCCTCCTCACTGACCGTACCTACCGTGAAGAGACCCATTCTGCAGAAGTCCATCTCCATGAACGATGCCCACATCATGACCGCCCTCTCGAGGTCCTCCACGGAACCGGACCTCATCGGAGACTTCAGCAAATCCTACGTCCTGCCACTGACCGATGGTCGCCATCGAGACCTGAAATCCATCACTCCCAACATCATGGCCGAAGTGCTACGAGGCTCCTACGACCATCAGATTGCCACGTTTAAAATCATCGACTGCCGATATCCGTACGAATTCGAGGGTGGCCACATCCGTGGTGCCAAAAACCTCTACACCCAGGAGCAAATCCTGGAAGAACTGATCAAAAGCAAGACTGAATCCCCCAAAGTGGACTCCAACGGACCCCAGCGCCACATTATCGTGTTTCACTGCGAGTTCTCCTCCGAGCGGGGACCCAAGCTGTAAGTGTTGAAATATTTCCCCCTCAAATCCTCCGGCTCTTGACTAACACGCTATCTCTCTCTCCTCTGCAGATCCCGCTTCCTGCGCAACCACGATCGGATCCTCAACTCGAACAGCTATCCGGCGCTGCACTATCCGGAGATCTATCTGCTGCACGGTGGTTACAAAGACTTCTACGCCCTACATCCGGACCTGTGCGATCCGATTGCGTACCGGCCGATGCTGGATCCGGAATTCGGTGACGCCTATCGCCACTTCCGGGCCAAAAGCCGCAGTTGGAACGGCGGCGATGTGGTCAAGGGTACAGCCGGTCCCGGGCCCAGCACCGGGTCCGGGACAAATACCGCCAGCGGTGGCGGAACTCGACTCGTCAAGTCCCGCTCGAGGTTAGTACTGTGAGAGAAGACTGAATCGACCCTCCCTCCCACCTCCCGCCTTCGGCCAATGAAGGGAAGGGCCAAGAAGTTGACGTTTTTGCTGTTTATATTTTTTTAAAGCGTATTTCATATTTTATTGCACAGAACAGGCACTCTGCCAGAGAAGAGGTTAGACTTTTCCGTTGCATTTTCCAGTGCTTTTCAGTTTCTTTTGTATAGAGTTTTTATTTTTGTTTTCAACTTCTATTCGGCAATACACGACGACGGTTTCGGGCGGCAGTAGTAGGCGTAAATTTTGCGGTGGACTAAATTCTGTGAAAAGTTGAATTTTCCAATCACTTTTTTACGTGTTCAATTGTTTACGCAGGTTTTTTTTTTGTTTGTTATCCACATATTTTATCTGTGATTTAGCCTTTTTTTTCTCTTTGGTTCGAGATTTTACGATAATTTTTTATTATTTTCTAACGAGTCAAACAGATAGCGAGAAAGTGAGACGGGGCTTACAATTATAAAATACAAACTTTGGACAAAAAAAAATAAGCAGAGAGAGATAGAAAAAAAGTTATTAGGCAAAATTAGTCAACAATTATACAAAAATTTAAAGCAAAACAAGCGTGGAATCTGACTGAAAGGAGAAGTCGCGACAAAGGCTCTTCCTTGTAAAACAAAAACAAAACGAATGATTTAGACTTGAATACGGTCAATTATAGAAAAAAAAAATTAAATATAAACAATCCCCAGAACTTTCGGAAAGCAAATCCCCGTTGATCAAACTCATTTCTTGACACGCGAGACGAGGGAGACGAGAATGTACATTTTGAATAGAAGAAATGAAAAAATCTTAACGATTTTCAAGACAACGCAAGCCCAATGAACTATCGCATACTCTCTAGGACTTTTAACCCATTTTACATACTTTTCCACTCAGTTTTTCGTTTGTTCAAAAATTCTATCGACTTTTAACCTAAGGTGAAAAAGTGCAAATTAAACTAGGATGTGTGAGCTTTCCTACGCTAATCATACCCGTGTGCCTGTGTGTGTGTTTGTGTGTGCGTAGGTGTCTGTCACGAAGCACGAACGAAGCCTACTTTGACGATTCCAAATTAGAAACGGTTCGTTTTCTTTGAAAAAGACGCTCAACCGCGGAAGGCTCCTGTTGTCCAAGACAAATTCAACTCTCTTATCGCTACCTTATTTTAGTTCTCAAAGTAGGCTACCTTTTGGTTTCGCTGGATGCATTGAATTCTCCATTCTATATTCTGTGTGACAAAAAAAGAGAAAAATCCAACGTTTCGTGCAGTTTGTTTTAGAACTACCACCTCCATTGGAGTGCAAAATTTTCAAACATGTCAACGAATAAGAAATACAAATTTCCGACTGAACGTATTAATACAAATGTAAAAAGCATCATAGATTAATATATATTTAAACGAGGAAAAGAATGTGTGTTAAATGTCATTTTATTCTTATTAAATTAGACACAACAAAAATAAGTGCAAAAATAGCTTGATACCCTTATTAGTTTGTAAGTGCGAGAGAATAAGACGTATACAACTTCCTGAATGAAAACGAAAGGGAGAGAGAGAGAGAGAGAAAAGCCGATTGCGTAAAAATTAATTATTTTATTCGTTAGTGTAAATTTTCGTAATGTATAGAACTCAGATTTTAACTTATATGAACAACAAAAAATGCTATAAGACTGTACATATATTCCGTATATCGTTCGTTCTTTTCTATGGAAAAGATTTCAGTGCACAAAAATCACTAGGAAAAGCGGAAACCGTTGGCGCGTTTTCGACGGGGTTCGACTGAATAAAAAAAAAGCGTTCTAAATTGAATTTAATCCATGCAAGTTGTTTACGTTTTTTCTTAAACTGTCCGAAAATGATGGGGTCCATGACGGAGTCTTTTTTTTTGGAGTTTTATCTTTCCCGGTAGTACTTAGATAGCGTCTGGTTGTTGATTCTTGAAGAAGTAGGCCTGACTTCGCGGCATTCCGAATCAAACCTTCGAACATTTAACATCTTCTATTTTCATAAAGCATTTACTTGTTACTGTTGAATCTACGTCCTCGTAATTCTTCCTACCCACCCAATCGTTGTATTACATTAGGATATCCCGCAATTTAGCGGACCAAATTATGAGAAAACGAGCTAGGGGGGGGGGGGGGGGGGGGGGGGGCAAATCACTCATGGATGTAGTTGAAGTATCTTCTGTGACAGACAGGACAACCACTAATGGCTTTGGGCGATGCGACTCGTGCAAATTGGGAAATTGTCCGGGAGAAGGAAACGGCGACTGAAATGTGGAAGGCCCTGGAGTGAACCTTTGCGAAACGGTCTGTTTCAAATCAAACATTGTTGAGGAAGCAGGAGAGCTCATTGCGGCAACTCAAGTCAGGAACGTGATTTGGTAACTTCTAACTCTACGCGGCAGCTATGATCCGCTTGTGAGGGCACTTAAGAATCTCGGAAAAAGGACCTGAAGCTGCAGACAGTCCAGCAGTGGCAGCTGACCGAAGATGTCAGCAGTACAGTTTGCCGGACAGTGCGACCGGGAAACCCAGACACAAGAAAACTTTGAAACACTTGAATGCATCCGACGGTGACCATAGGAAGTCTGAAACTGGGGAGAGTCCGACGTGACGACGTCTGACGACGTGACTCTAGACGGGAAGTGTGCTGGTGAAATCAAATATAGGGAGACTGCCCCCATATTAATCTCATTGTTCCTATATTCATCCTACGATGAATCAAACAATTGGGCAGTTGAAGGATCGTTTTCGTTTTCTAATAATGTTTGCTTACTTTAAATAACTACAACAAACATTACTAACTAATCCTGTCACGTGTATATCGTTTTATTTCAAGTAGGATGAATTGCAAAGTGATGAAATTAATATAGGTACATCTTCTCTATTTTATTCCATTTCCTAGGACTTGACCTGGCAGATAAGAAAGAAATGCCCCCTGATAAATTTATGTTTGCTATGATACGGGGGTCGCTCCAGTGTTACCAGATATGTTTACACAGTAATCCCATAAAAAAAAGTAATTAAAAAAACAAAATTTGTCAATTTTTTTTTCATACTTGGTAACATTCAATAAAGTAATCGTTTGAAAATTGCCAATATTTTAAATGGAGAGGTCTAAGAAGCATAAGGCTCTAAAACTACAAAACTGCCTTACAGGGAAGAAAAGGATGGTATCAAAAATTCAAAAAAATAATAATACACGTTACTTTTGAATCTGGTCCGTATTAACTTCTGTATTATTTGTAACATTATTTTTTTAAGGACGGCTTGTTGGGCCTTTCCCAACCCCCTGTCTCACCGGAGGACCATCGTGCACAGCACTGTTTAGAGTCCCACGCTGGCTCGAGGACGATGATCAGCCGCTCCTAACATGGAGAACAGACGCTGTTTTGAGCCGCCCCTAACATGGAGAACAGACGGTCAGATAGACTGCACCCTTTGAAGAGGGCAGCCCCCGTTTCCTGTCAGCATATGACCAAGGTCCCACCGGGGTTGGTAACCCGATCTTTCCTATGGTTACTCATACCCCAGTCGGCACCACAGAGAGGTAGGGATAGGAGTTACTGGACAAGAGGCTAAGGACCGCAGTAGGATCTATTTTATTCCTGCAGGTACGCGAAGTAGCAATGGTACGCATTGTCCAGTCATTTACCAACCAAGATTTTCGCGATTCGGCAAGTGCTGCAGAAATGTTGCGAATACAACGTGCCCACACATCATCTTTTCATCGATTTCAAATCAGCGTATGATACAATCGATCGAGACCAGATATGGCAAGTCATTCACGAATATGGATTTCCGAAAAAAAACTGATGCGGTTGATCAAAGCAACGATGGATCGAGTGATGTGTGTCGTCCGAGTATCAGGGACGCTCTCGAGTCCCTTCGAATCTCGGAGAGGGTTACGGCAAGGTAATGGATTGTCGTGTTTGTTGTTTAACATTGCATTGGAGGGTGTGATTCGAAGAGCTGGGATAGACACGAGTGGCACGATCTTCAGGAAGTCTGTCCAAATATTTGGCTTCGCCGACGAGATGGCGGAAACGTACATCAGACTTAAGGCTGAAGCTGGTAGGATTGGACTTGTAATTAATGCGTTGAAAACAAAATACATGAAGGGAAGAGGCTCACGAGAAGACAATGTTAGCCTCCTAGCACGAGTTCAGATCGACGGTGATGAAATCGAGGTAGTAGACGAGTTCGTGTATCTGGGCTCATTGGTGACCACCGATAACGACACCAGCAGAGAAATACAAAGGCGCATTATGGCTGGCAATCGTGCCTACTTTGGACTCCGAAGGACGCTAATCGATCGACTACGATGGGCTGGGCATGTCGTAAGAATGTCGGACGACAGCCCTGTGAAAATGGTTCTCGAAAACAAACGTACAAGAAGAGGCGCGCAACGAGCAAGGTGGATCGATCAAGTAGAAGGCGACCTGCGGACCCTCCGCAGACAGCGAGGCTCGCGAGGTACAGCCATGGATCGATTACAATGGAAACAACTTCTGTGTACAGCAGAGGCAAAGCCGGTCTTAGTCTGATTGGTAAGGTAAGGTACTTTTGAATCTTCTTAAGCTTATTTTTGGTCTTTATTTTTCCAGAAAGTATCATTTTTAGGAAGAGCGATCCAAAAACCCAACAGTTTATCATTTTATAGTATGAGCAAACTTGTGATTTTCATAACTCACGGTATAAATGAATTTTTTTTTCGCTAGTTTTAGGGACAATGTGGATGTTTTTTAAGGATTAAAAAAAAGGCGCAACAAGAAAATTAATGATCTTTATATTTCTTAAACAGATTAGTATTTCTCATTGGTTATTTCAAATATGTTCTGGAACAAATTAAAAATTCAACAAATAATAAAACATTCTCCCTTCTCCATTCATCTTGAAGGTTGAGCAGTGGAAAATGTTCGGAAAGAGTGCTGACTCATTCACTAGCTTCTGTTCACCATTGGGGCCAATTATAGAAGTCGAGTCGAGCGTCACTGTACTCGACAGGTCTTTTTTTTTTTTTTTTTTGTCTGGATTATCGAGATTTTCAGCATCTGGTTCATCTCCCATCGTAGTCACTCAAATACCTCTTTTGGGTATTTTCGTAACTTGTCCGGGGGTGAGATTCGAACTCGTGATTGGCGTGAGAGGTATGGATGTTAACCACTACGCCGGGGTCGCCCCATTCGACAGGTCTATTTTGCTATTATAGATGTCGAGATCGAAGAAATTTTGTCGAGTAGGTCGACTCAATCGACCGCTGGGAAACTACTGACTGATCTGTCACATTTGGCCGAGTAAGAGTTTGCTTTGATACATTAGTATATTAGTTTTTCATCGGTTAATGGTAATTGATTGAGCAAGTCAAGAAATATACTAATCCATTATTTGTTTGCAGGAGAATTAACAGGAAAACAATATACTTCAAGCGAAAAAAGTCTCATCCTATTAAAAACAAAACAAATTACCATCAGTTCGAATGGCTCATCGAACTGATTAAAATTAA
Source organism: Aedes koreicus (assembly GCA_024533555.2). Classification (NCBI taxonomy): domain Eukaryota; kingdom Metazoa; phylum Arthropoda; class Insecta; order Diptera; family Culicidae; genus Aedes; species Aedes koreicus. The sequence continues at coordinate 346,611 of JAHHFK020000098.1, forward strand.
ACGTGGACATCGGCACATTGTGGCATGGAGTCAGCAAAACTAATGTTGAATAGAAGTGGTAGGAAATTGACCAAAAGCTCGATTCATTAAGATCACCAATGCGCCTTGGGCCGGAATAACAAAAAGTAAATGTTATTATATCGCTTGAATACTATTACTTTTGTGATCCCAACATTGGTTCTCAAGCCGGTCGTACGGATACATCATTTCAATACATTTGCACTTGGGATTTGGAAATTTACCCTCGAGTTAAGTGGTTTATAGAATTAGTCATAGATATCTATAAGAATAGAAAAAAAAACTACCCAGAATTTAGGGCACATCCTAGAAAATTTAAAAGGAGACTGATTCCACGCCAAATCGGTCGGTCACCAAACTCAACTATCTTCGATTTTGGTGAAACTTGGTACACGTCTTCGGTGTGGTGAAAAAAAAAACCTCTGGTGGTATGATTTTTTTGGTTGAGGAGTAATTTTGGGGGGGGTGTTTTTTTTTTTTTTTTTTTTTATTTTGTAATTGTAATTTAAAAAAATATAATTAGAGTAAAAATGTGGTGGGGGGGGGGGAGGGGAGAAAAAAAAAATGTGTAAAAAATGTAAACAAAAAAAAAAATTTTTTTATTAAAAAAAGAAAAAAAAAAAATAAAAAAAAAAAAATAAATAAAAATATATTTATTTTTTTTTTTGTTTTGGATTTGGACGTTTTGAAAAAAACTCTAGGATGGACGCTCTTATAACAAAAAAGTTTTCCGAAGAGCGAACTTTGGTGCATATTTCAAATTTTGGTTATTCATTATTATAAATGAAAATTAATTATACAATATGATTTTGGAGATTATTAAAAACAATAATGATAATAATGATAAATCACCTGAACGCAACCGTTTTCGAGATTTTTCGGATTTTATTTCAATAGAATGAAAAAACATAAGAAAATTCGCTCTTTTCTTAAGTTAATCGAGATTTCCACCAGAAATGATAAATTTTCCAAGATCTTCATATTATAACGTTCGCATTACTCTAATGTCCTCTTTTCTTTTGATATCAGGATGATAAGAAGACTCATTTGAAAAGAACAAGATAAATAGCACTATTGTTTTAATATTGCAATCAATATATTTATAATTGTTTTATGGCTGTATCGGTCGGGCCGCTCAGAGAATGAAGGGAGCGAATTTGCTAAAGCGATGAAAGTAACAGCGAGATAGATGTGAGGGGGAAGTGTGAAGGAAGAGATAAAATTGGGGGGGATATAGGAGAAGATAGAGGTTTGGGGGGGGGGGGGGGGGGGGGAGGGGGGGGGGGGGGGGGAGTGGGGGGGGAGGGGAAGAAAGAAGTGTATGTATAAAAACTATAAGGGACAGCCCAATGGGGTTGTACGCAAAGTTGACGTAGGACTACGCAGCAATCGAATTCCCATACACGTCAGGGCCATCCGCTAATTGATTTAAGTCAGTTCTGAAAAGGGCCAAGAAAATTCTATTGTACACTCTTTAGAAAGCATTTGGTGGCTCTTAATTATGATACGGCCCCGGTTGTATTTTCTACGATGGTTGAGAGGGCCACTATCTCTAACGCGTAGAAGATAGTTATGGATCTGTTGGTTCATTGGTTGTTCAACGCGCTTTGCCATTTACTCCGGGACGCGGCGTTTAAAGCAATGCCATGTTCAGCCGGGGCGCGGTAATGGAAATTTCAAACAGCACAAGAGAAAATGTTAACCAAATAAACTCTTTAATTGGAAAATTGATTTGGTCGTCCTGAAAAGGACGGATTTAGTTGACGGGGGAGAAACAGTTCGCGATTGAACTTGGGCTTTCTTTCTTGGTTCATCTCGTGGGATGATTGATTCTTGTCTCGTTGTCACGGGCGGCTTTTTCCCGCCAAATTGTAGGCTTCAGCAGCCATGTTTCTCACAGCGAGGTTGACGGGAGCATCGGCAACAACAGCCAACTGCAACAACGCCTCTCTGGGCAACGACTGCTCGCCGCCGCCAACTGCGATCCTAAGACCACTGCACAGCTTAACGACTGTCGTAAGACTGAATCAAAATGTTCTGCTAAGAGCTATGAGGTAAAGGGGTCGGATGCTAGTGCACGAAAGAAGGCGGTACCAACGAAGGCAATGTGATACAAATTGCACCAAAGGGGACGAAATTCAGTTATTGCGCCACAATAATTAGTTTTAATTACTGCACGCTAGACGGATGATTTTCTTAACAGAAATATGCCTTAATTACTTGCTATCACCAGCAACTAATCCGCTATGCACAACTAGGAACTACAACGAACTCAACCACATGGTCGGTCTGAAGTGTCGCAGTTCGGTTCGAATTATCCGTTCTAGAATTTCGTTCGTTGGTTGTTCAACGTTCTTTGTCATTTACTCCGGGACGCGGCGTTTAATTAATGCTATGTTCAGCCGGGGCGCGGTGATTGAAATTAATTTGAAACAGCACAAGAGAAAATTTTAACCAAATAAACTCTTTAATTGGAAAATTGATTTGGTCGTCCTGAAAAGGACGGATTTAGTTGATGGGGGAGAAACATGGTTCGCGATTGAACTTGGGCTTTCTTCTTGGTATTCTTGGTTCAGCTACTCGTCGTTGCGGGTGGCCATCTTCAGGTGACGTGGGATAGTTGATTCTTGTCTCGTTGTCACGGGCGGCTTTTTCCCGCCAAATCGTAGGCTTCAGCAGCCATGTTTCTCGCAGCGAGGTTGACGGGAGCATCGGCAACAACAGCCAACTGCACCAACGCCTCTCCGAGCAACGACTGCTCGCCAGTACACCCTCCATGGTGCTTGCTGCCGCCAACTGCGATCCTACAGCCACCAGCCACTGCGCAGCTCCACGACTGTCGTAAGACTGAATCAAAATGTTCTGCTAAGAGCTATGAGGTAAAGGGGTCGGATGCTAGTGCACGAAAGAAGGCGGTACCAACGAAGGCAATGTGATACAAATTGCACCAAAGGGGACGAAATTCAGTTATTGCGCCACAATAATTAGTTTTAATTACTGCACGCTAGACGGATGATTTTCTTAACCGAAAAATTTCTAATTTGCTTGCCATTGCCATCAACTAATCCGCTATGCACAACTAGGAACTACAACGAACTCAACCACATGGTCGGCCTGAAGTGTCGCAGTTCGGTTCGAATTATCCGTTCTAGAATTTCGTTCGTTGGTTGTTCAACGTTCTTTGTCATTTACTCCGGGAAGCGGCGTTTAATTAATGCTATTTTCAGCCGGGGCGCGGTGATTGAAATTAATTTGAAACAGCACAAGAGAAAATTTTAACCAAATAAACTCTTTAATTGGAAAATTGATTTGGTCGTCCTGAAAAGGACGGATTTAGTTGATGGGGGAGAAACATGGTTCGCGATTGAACTTGGGCTTTCTTCTTGGTATTCTTGGTTCAGCTACTCGTCGTTGCGGGTGGCCATCTTCAGGTGACGTGGGATAGTTGATTCTTGTCTCGTTGTCACGGGCGGCTTTTTCCCGCCAAATCGTAGGCTTCAGCAGCCATGTTTCTCGCAGCGAGGTTGACGGGAGCATCGGCAACAATAGCCAACTGCACCAACGCCTCTCTGGGCAACGACTGCTCGCCAGTGCTGCTGCCGGCTACGATCCAACTGCAGATCCTACTCTGCACAGCTCCACGACCACCGAAAAACTAATTCAAAATGCGAAGGTGTACCCGTTATATAACATTCATGGCTGCCTAGGAGACGTTCGTTACTTAAATATGAAATCTGTGCTAGAAAAGTACTGTGTATTTGGTAAATTTACTCTGAAAAAATCGACATTATAAGACATTACCTTATATTTGCGTTAATTTCAATAGTTGAATGTTATAAATCAATAGATTTAAATATTGGAATCGAAGCGTAGAAAATGTCCCGATCGATTGGTGAAAACATTTTGTAAATCGATCGTGAAATGACTTAGTTATTAACGTTCAAAACCTATATATTTTTCGTGACGCTCCAAATTTTCGCAATTCGAACGTGTACCCCAGTATTGAAAACACAGACGTAGTCCTACGTCAAAATCAACTAGAACTAAAAAATGTTACCTCCGTGAATGCGAACGATGTCCAGGCTTTTCAGATTTTGAGAGTAGTTTAACAGACAAATTAGAAAAACGTGGTTTAGTTGAAATATCTTTTGAGCAATGGATTTCAACTGATAGATGTAGTTTAGAGACACTTGTTAAACCAATTGATGAATTTATTGCTTATTTTTGTGAAAAGTTGGAACAATTAGTATCCCACGATTTTGTCAAATCTCAGCAGTCTAGTTTCTTGAGAGATTATAAAAGTTGTCTTAAAGACGGCGCAGTAATAATAATTTGTGATTTTTCTGAAAATTATTCATTTGTTTTTCAAGATGCTGTTCAAAGTAGTTATTGGAGTAATGAGCAAGCCACTATTCACCCTTTTGTCATTTATTACACGGAATCTGGAATACTTAAAAATATCAGTTTCATTGTTATCTCAGAAGTGTTGAAACATGATACGATTGCGGTGCAGGTGTTTATTTCAAAACTAATAAGCTTTTTGCAAACAAAAATTAAAGTAAAGAAAGCTACGTTTATGTCTGACGGGGCAGCATCCCAATATAAAAATAGGAAGAACTTTGCAAGCCTTTGTAAGTTTAAAAAGAAATACAATATTGATGCTGAATGGCATTTTTTCGCAACATCCCACGGTAAGGGACCTTGCGATGCAATTGGTGGTACATTAAAACGAATGGCAAGATATGCAAGCCTTGCTGTACAACATGAACACCCTATAAAAAGTGCATTAGAGTTATTCGAATGGGCGAACCAAAAAAGTGATGATTGTTTAACAAAAATGTCGTTTTGTTATGTATCACATGAAGAGTATGAACAGGGGGTAGCAGAATGGAATGAAATTTACCGACAGACTAAAACGATTGCAGGTACACAAAAGTACCACTCATTCGTTCCAATATCAGAAAACGAAGTTTTTGTAAAACTGTTTTCGAATGACGAAGAAGGCAGGATTCATAATATATATAAAAGCAATCAATAGTTTATATAATGTTTATGTAATATTATCAATGACCGAGACTAATAAATGGTATATATAAATATAAATCCAACCATAATTCATTATTTTTGTCTTATAACTTTAAGTGAAGCTTTTTCAATCGACGAGCTGTTAAGAGTAAGTAAGAGGCACATACATGTGTTTTAAAAAGGCTAAAAACACAAGAGAAACAATCGTTAGCTATTGTTGTTTTAATATCACGAGTAATTTATGAAAAGGGCGTATTTTTTGAGGTTTTGAAATTTTATTGAAAGAAAATCAGAAATATCTTGAAAACGGTTGCGTTTACGTGGTTTATCATTATTATCATTATTGTTTGTAATGATCTTCAAAACCATATTTTAACATCAAAATTTATTTATAAGAATGAATAACCAAAATTTGAAATATACACCAAAGTTCGCTATTTTAAAAACTTTTTTATTATAAGAGCGTTCATCCTAGAGTTTTTTTTAAAACGTGTCTTTTTTCCTCAAATTTCCATACAACAAATTAAAAAAATATTAAAAATATGTTTTTTTTAGATATTTTATTATTAGTAATTATTTTTGATTTTTCTTGATGAAAAAAAAATTTTTTTTTCTGTGTATATTTTTTTAAGAAAGGTTTTTTAGTTCCCTACAATTCCCTTATATAAAGTTTTTCTCTAAATGTAATGGTTTTTGAACTACGATTTTTCAAGTAAAATGTTGGAAAAAACACATACGCCCATCTCAAAAGTTACTCTTGAACCCAAATTATCTTAACACCAGTGGAATTTTTTTTTTCCAACGTACCGAACTCATGTGCCAAGTTTCATCCAAATCAATGATGATCGGGTATGATTTTTGGGATTTCCGGCACATTCTGGATGGAATCCCTCTTTGCCGATTTAAAAAAATAAAATCATCAATAACAACACCAGACTATTCCGACTGAATTATTTTCAGCTTTTGCGATTTGTAAATTCTGATTTTATGAGCATGAGCATGAGCATGATTGACCGCCCGAGGTTGCTACTCCGTTTTTGCCAAATCAGCTGTTATTACACAGAGAACCAACAGATGATGCTTGGGACTAACATACATCTTCAATGTGTAAAAACTGGTGATCCCAAACTAAGGCAATACCGGCGCCGGCCTCGCCCGAATGCAGGTCAAGTAGGGAATGGGTAGGAAAATGTTGGCGTGATACTCGCTTTATTGGAAGCCGCGGAATCCACTGCACTTCCACGAGAAATCACTGGGATTTTGGATAAAAGGATTGGGTGGCAGCAGGGTTCGTTTTGGTTAACGATAAGCTGTCAAGTGTAATTAGTACCGATTTCCGATTTGAAGCGATTTAAACCAACAGTAAGGATGCTATTGGGGCCACTCATAGAGTGTGATAGTGGTATTCCATTAGGAAAACAAGGTAATTCATCTCAACGCTTGAGAGCCAACTTGGTCCGATCTACACCAACAGTACGGATGCCGCCTGAGTCTCTTACAAAATGGGACAGTGGTTTATTTGTGCCAGGATAGGGCTCGACGAGCATGGCGAACGAATAATTTGGATCCCAATTAATTATGTACCTCACCACCGACCGATCTTACCCGGCGAACCACGACTTCTGATGATCAACTGATCACTCGCGCAATGAACAATAGACAACCGAAACAATAGACAAAACGCTACGCTCGATAGCAAAATATTGCGGAACAAAGTATCGACACAACCGATTCAACCGATTCAACCGATGGTCAACGCAAACCTATTAAAAAATAATTTTATTAATATAGATACAATGGATAACAATTACCTGTCTTGCTCCACGTCCTTGGGAGCACTTACCACTTCACGAGTCGCCTGTACCCAACTCCGGATGTGTCCGTTTTGAGAAATAGAGAAATACCAGACACCGTCCTCAAAACTTGGTAGAAACAAACCATTTCAAGCTGAATAATGCATCAGGTTCCGAACAACACTGAGAGACTCTCCCCGTCGGCCCTCTCTTTCATCAACAGCTTGTCTATCATACGATTTGCTGATGTTTTTGACATATTGGATCCTTAATTACACCTTATATTATTGTTCTGTGCGTTGAAACTTGAACATGTTTTTACACAGCCGTAGGAACACAAAGAGAAAGCCGATGAAGAGAGCCTCCCAATGCCACTCAGGACCCAATGCGTTTTTTTTTAATCAGTTCGTTTATTTGTTAGGCTCAGGCGTGTGTAACACTTTACGGAGCCGATATTCAATATTGTTATTTACAATGTATAATTTTTCGATTTTAGTAAAGTGGGGTGCCAATTACTCGTGGCTAGCTCGAGGTTAATGGGTCACATTATTGTTTGGAAGGGGCTAGGCAGGTAACTTATTTCAGGTATTTGTTGCTGCTCATGGTTGCGACATCTTTCAAATCCTCGGTCTCTGTAGTCCCTTACTGGAACTAAGCTGCAGATGGGTGACCACAGCTTGCTGGGCAGGTACAAGTAGCACGGAAACAAAAGGATAATATAACTGGGACACAATGGCAGGGAATTTACTAGAGTGAAAGGGAGGGGGTGATGCCATTACACTCTTAGATCAGACAAACAAAGGAATTCGTAAATCGCTTGCATGTAGGGAAGATCATGCATTCCCAAAACATCTCTTACTTCGCGGAAGGGTTGTCTACCTCGGGCCACAAGGGTATCCAATAGTCGTGCTCTGGAGGCATCATTACCCGGGCAATGCCAAACTGCGTGATCGATGTCATCATAACCGGTTCCGCACCTACATACATTGCTATCGACGAGGTTAATTCTGTAGAGATGTGCGTCTAGCGAGTAGTGGTTGGACATAAGTCTTGACATCACACGAATGAAACTGCGACTTACATCCAGACCTTTGAACCACGATCTCGACGAAACATTTGGAATAATGGAATGTAACCACCGCCCAAGAGAATTACTTGTCCAAGCGTTTTGCCAACTTTGAAGAGAACTCTGACGTACTAATGGGAAAAATTCATCATGTGAAATTCTTCTTTCAAAAATCTCGCCTTCTTGTGCGCCCACCTTTGCTAGAGAGTCCGCCTTCTCATTGCCTGGAATTGAGCAATGTGAGGGGACCCATACAAAGGTAATTCTAAATGATCTTTCGACCAACGCACACATCTGCTCCCTTATTTTTGAAAGAAAGTAAGATGAGTGCTTAACTGTTTTCATCGACTGGAGAGCCTCAATAGAACTGAGACTATCCGAGAAGATGAAATAATGGTCTATGGGCATGTCGGAAATTATCCCCAATGCGAAATTGATTGCTGCCAGCTCAGCAACATATACGGAACAAGGTTCCTGAAGTTTCCGGAAGGCAGATGAGTATTCATTGTAAACACCGAAACCAGTGGATCCATCAATGCGCGACCCATCAGTGAAAATTCTTCTATTGCAATTGACATGTTGGTACTTTTCGATGAAAATATGGGGAATTAAAATAGGTCGAAGTTGATCTGGAACTCCTTGAATAGCCTGTTTCATGGAGAGATCATAAGCAATGGAGGAACTGTGATAAGGAAAGCGTACACTAGGAGGGATATAGCATGGAAGACTAATATCAGATGACATATAGTTAATATAGATTCGTAAGAATCTAGACTGGGTTCTCAAATCGAGCATTTCTTCGAAGTTTTCAATCACAAGGTTGTTACTGATTCCACACTTGATCAGTATTCTAGATGAGAGCTCCCAGAAGCGGTTCTGTAAGGGTTTTACTCCTGCCAGATTCCCAATGCGTTGTTCAACTTGATTTGTTGCCACATTAATCCGATCCGGCATGGGCTCGAAAACGATGCAATCCGCCATGAACGATGCACTTTCCTCCCATGACCCGATCATTGGGAGGAAACCGATCTTCAGCGACGTGCACACACCTGCACCGCACTCGTCCGGCAGCGCATGAATCAACGGTGCGGGAACCTTTGCTTGTACTTATAACTGACTATTTCGTTTCCGCTCAAAAATAGACCCGTACCTTACACATCACGGTGCAAAGAGAACACTTCTTCATGCTTATAAAGCCAGCTGGAAACATGACATTTCTGCTAGGTTTCTTTCACATATTTGGCTGGCGTGGAGAGTCTCCCGGCTAAGATACACCCGTCATCATCAATGTCACCAAGCAGCTTAACCGAAAAGGAGACCAATTTTTGAGAAAAGGAAAACAAAAAATGTTCTCCCAATTTTTTGAATGAAGCAAGGATTGTGCGTAAAGCTATACTACTGGCTCATCAAAGCTTATTGCAAAAAGGAATATATCTCGAGAACTTTTCCAAACAGACGCACCTGATCCTGCAAACAAAGAGGGGTAGTAAGATTCGAACGCAAATCTCTCAAGATCCTCTGCACCCTCACGGAAAATAGCATCACCATCATGTTAGGGAAATGTTATTCCTGGTGTAGGTGGCCCTAGTTTACATGAAAGTGCTAAGGGTTTCAAGAATCCAACGATTGAATCCCACGTCCCCTCCTCGTCCACAAAAGCAGACACGTCCGGCCCAAAAATTACTCGAGATTTTAGTAAATATCCCGCGAAGCGAGGAAAAAAACGCAATGCCTATTCATGGCAACGATGGAAAAATAATGAAGTAATGGGCAAGAATATTTAACACTTAATGAACGTTTACTTATCTTGATGACGTTTCGTTGGTCCTCATCCTGTTTCGGAATTGTTTGGAAATCCGACCGTACAAAGTCTACCAGCATCATGATTTTGACTCCCATGCCAAAAAAGATACATCTCTAGTACTGCTGAAAATGTGCTACAGGCACTTCATGCGGAAACAGTAGCACAATTGTTCGTTTCTTCAAGTTATTGAAAAACAAACTGCACTAGAGAAATATGCCCCACGGCAACTCGAACACAACGCGAAACGTAGATTTTATAAATTTATTACAACGCGACATTCTGAAATGCTAGATGAGCTAGACTACTCGAACAGCAATCGGAGCACTGCCACCACTCTCATTGCTGAAATTTCCGAAACCAAATTCACAATTCCACATATTCACAAATACCGAGTTTTAACAAACAGAAGAAAAAAACGTGACAGCTCACGCAAAACACAACCGTCCGCGAGCAGCGCTTGCTGCGATCTCCGCTTTTGCGATTTGTAAATTCTTATAATAAACGGGACCAAACAAACACTCTTGAATAACATTTTCATAATTTTGATTTAATTTGAGCGAATTGAAATAATGGAGAATAACGTTCATTCCATGCGTGTATGGGCAAAAAACTTGAAATTTTCAAAAAAATTTAACTCAAAAACGGCTCAATGAACATTTCTAATTTTTTGATATATTATGTAAAAGTGTTTAAAAAAAATATAAAAATAAATAATCGTTAAGGTCCAACATTTCAAAAATCATAAAAAACGAATATTTTGACCATTTTAGCAAATTCGAGTACATTAATTATTTTAACCAATATTTTAAGTAAAAACTAGAAGTAATAAGCTTTCTATTCATAAAAAAACATTGCAAATCGATCCAGTGGTTCAGAAGTTATGATATTTTTTAAATAACAAATTTTGAAAAATGTCGATTTTTCTTGTTACCCTATACCGAACATGGTCACCCTAATAAAAGAATTAAAAAATACGGGTTTAATTATTTTCGATGAAGAACATACCAAGTGATTTTGAACAAAATCGGCCAACTTTTTTTTTCAACTCTATTCTTTTCCCGTGGAATCGTTGTATTCATGTCTTCTTCTAATTTTTACGTTACGTTTTCTCATGGCATTTTGGCATTGAGCATTCTGCGTTTGTAATTTCAGTATTATACTGAAAAAAAAAATGCTCGGAGAAATTCCTAAACGCCCAGATCACGATTCATCCCCGTAGATATTTTTCTTCGGGTACTCACTCAACCAGCCGGTCGCTAAATTTCTCTTCCATCGGCTGCAGTTAAGCGAACGGAAAACTGTAAACAGAGAGCCAAACATAAATCAACCTCTCGTAACGAAGCGGAAAAACCGTGGCCTACTCTCTCGCATGCAAATCTCATTCATCCATCTCAGCAACTTCAACAATTGCTCTCGCAGTCTCAACCATGCATATTCTCCCGGCTCTTTCCCGTATATGATTCCCGAGAAGACGATTAGATTGAAGGAAAACCAGTTGCGCCGAGCGAGCGTGCGGCCAGTAAAAGTAGTGTGGCGAACAATTTAAGTACTCTTGCAAGCGAATCGAAGCGATTTAGTCTGACAAGAAGCGTGGCTTAGTTTAAACCGAACCGGAGCAGCAGCATTCGATCAATACGAAAGAAGGGGAACTGTTTCCTCAATCAATTATCGTCTTTCTGGTGGGCTACTACATTTGATGAGCAACAACAGGAACCATCGGCAGTCCACTTCCAACCGAGGACCAAGTAACACGGATCGCAGCGATTAAATAATCGCATCAGTGGTGCTTCGCAGAGAAGAGTGATATGAGTGTGCAGTGACAAATTTGGTTGTGCAGAACGTGAGTACTATCCCGCTTATCAGTAGAATGTGATAGTTTTTTTTTCTGCAAGTTTAGCCTCATATGAAGAGCTCAGTTAGTATTTGCACAAGCCGGTCTAACGCCCGATATGTATTTATTTTTGCACATGTGATAAAAGAAACAGACTGAAAGTTATCACTCAAATGTTGTGCTGTCTCGAAGCCCTTACTTACAAATAACAAATGTGTATCACATTGCCATTAGTAACGGAGAGTATAGTTCAGGCTAGGTTGTTCATTAGCATGGGGTGCTTTCCCCAATTTTGTGAACTCGTTTCGATTGTGAGCGACTTTCGGACCGTTTTGTTGGTCTGAGTTCGTCAAAGAAAAAGATTATAAATTGGCTATCCCGCAACCAACCAAACAGGTCCATAATAGTGAAACGAACCCTTGCCCTCCCATCCCATAAAATTCACACAAGGAAGTGTTTTTCAATTAATTAATTCTCTTCCATTTTGTATCTATTTCGTTTCCATATGAATCCTTAACGCAGGCACTCAACGCCACGGAGCCGGTTCAATTGAAGCAGAAAAGTTGATGCCCCGTCGGGACATTGCATCGTATCGAACCGGGACGTCGACGACGCCGACGACAATCGCCAATAATTTCGCAGACCAATCATCGTCAAACGGAGACGAAAAATGACAGTGATCTTCTCACAGGCCGAAGCCGGTTATTGCCAATCTGCCTGCAACTTTCCAGAAAGTGTGGTTTTCCTCTAGGAGACCTTGATATAAAAAAAAGTTCCACAAACTGTGATATTTACGAGGCGATAACAAACAAAAAATATATCCATTGTTTTTCGGTCTACCGAAGAACTGCAGTGTGTTGTGTAGTGAGTGCATTGCCATTGTTGTTGCTGGTGCTAACGAAGACCTTCTAGAGTGTTCTATTTTAACGAGAAACAAGCAGTGTGTCGTCGGGGAGTGATCGTTTGTGTCTGGCTAAATGCAAAGTTGCTGACCACTCTGTCTCGTGCTAAGCTACTGCTACTTTTGGCGGCTTAGAACATCGCACACACCGAGAGATAGAACGAGAACGTGGACAAGCGAAGCGGAACTTTGTGCGGAAAGTAAAACAGCGAGAAAATGACGGGGTAAGTGGCTTGGCTTTTTCTTCTTTAAACAAATAAATATACTGGCAGCGAACTTTGGACGATGGTTTGATGGAGAATTGAGATTGAGAGAAGGATAATTGATGGATCGTGCCTACTTTGACCTGCTGTTGTTTGCCAAAAGTCAAGGCCTAGTGCGCAGTTTAATTTTTTTGGAAAACCTTGAGATGGAGATGATTGGCCGATGCCGGCTATTATGTAATCTTTTTTTTCTGGCTGCATCTTCCTTCGTGGGTTCACTAGCGGCTGATTTTAATCCGAATAGAATGATTTTTTTTTTGTATTTTGAGGTGCATAGTTTGTTGACAGCGTTGTTGTTTTTCTGCTCTTCAATGATTAGTATGTTATTTAAACGTGACTGGAATTCACAGGATGTCAACGAGCAACCGGTTAACAAAACTAAGTTGCGATTGTGATCGACATAGTAAATCTAGGGATAGATTTTACACGCAGATTATAAAAATATCTTATATCGGTGATTTTTTTTTGAGGTGTGAATCGTGTGAAAATAAACAGCAAAACATAATATACATAAGATAAAAAAAAGCACCAAAATTCAAATGTAATGTATGGGACTGCATACAGCTATGTTTACTTTCTGGGTGATTTCAACACAAATCTCTTAGTGAATTTACCAAAGTCTGAAAGCTTTCGTAACGTACTATCAACCAATACAGTGCAATGCTTAGCGAGTGAGCCGACATTTTTCCATAGAACTGGTGCATCGCAATTGGACTTAATATTGACAAACGATGCTACTAAACTGTTGAGATTTGATCAGATAGAAGTTCCTGTGCTATCAACCACGATCTCCTGTTCGCATCTCTTGACTTTGAGCATAAAACATGCCCTAAAAACATACAATATCGTGATTATAATGCTATGCCGGTTGATTTATTAGTAAATGCTTTTTACTCGGTCGACTGGAGTGGTTTTATTTCTTCGAATGACTCCAACCAACAGTTGGAGTTTTTCAATTATTTATTGACAGATTTACACAACACATTCGTTCCTATTCGTAATATTTCTTCTAAGAAGAGGGTCAACCCTTAGTTCACCTTTGTCATAAGTAGAGAAATCGTAAATCGCGATCTTTTATACAGGACATGGAAGAACTTCAAAAATGATTCTGATCTTCATGCTATGAAATAAATAAAGTAAATTATTTCGTACGATCTGCTAAACAAAACTATTTTACTGACAGGTTAGACATAAATGTCCCAACTAAAGAATTGTGGAAGAATGTTAAGAAGCTAGGAATAAATTCATCAGAAACACAAATGGTCAAAAGATATACTGCTGATGAAATCAAAAATTCCTTTTTCAACAGTTTTACGGATCCCAACATCGTAGTTGATTATTCTAATGATACAGCTAAGGGAAGGTCCATTAATTACGTCACGCAAGTAGGGGGGAGGGGGGTTTTGGAAAACGTGACGATCCATACAAAAAAATTTGAAGGTCCATACAAAAAACGTGACAAGGGGGGGTTTATAAAAAGTCACTTTTTGCGTGACGTAATTAATGGACGTTCCCTAATGTTGATCGCGAACATTTTTACTTCGATAGAATAAACCAATTTGACGTTGTTAATGCTATGAATTCAATCAAATCAAACGCTCTTGGTCTAGATATGGTGCCAATGACATTTTGAAAGCTATTTGTCCGATCCTAATTGAGCCAATTACACACTTATTTGATTCAATTATTACATCGAGTGTTTTTCCTGATGTATGGAAGAAATCCGATAGAGAAAAAGTCAAATTTGAACTCACTGGAAAATTTAAGACCAATTAGTATTCTTTGTGCATTATCAAAGGTGTTTGAAAAAATCATTAAAACTGATATTTGTAATTATATAAACAGACACAACTTTTTG
>JAHHFK020000099.1:0-60317 GCA_024533555.2 Aedes koreicus
CAATGCACCCATGGTTGTCTTCGAACACCTTGAATGCCGTGCCGGGTTGAACTTCCTTCAGGTCCTCAAGGATTCCGTGCAGCCACAGCCCTTCGGAGGCCGCGGCACTTAAAGCTGCATACTCTGGTTCACACGATGACAGCGCAACGGTTTGTTGCTTGCGGCTGGCCCAGGAGACGGTGTTCCCAAAGACTTTGAAGACGTAGCCGCTAACGGATTTCCTATCCTCAGCATCCGATGCCCAGTCGGCGTCTGCGTATCCGACCAGTGCCTCGGCGTCGTCGTTGTGCTTGTACTGGAGCTTAAGGTTCTTCGTCCCCTTCACATAACGGACCACTCTCTTCAGGGCTTGCCAGTGGACCTCACCAGGATGAACTTGGAAGCGCCCCAGGTATCCAACAGCGTAGCATATGTCCGATCGGACACACAGCATCGTATACATCAGGCTGCCCAGCAATTGACGGTACGGATGGGACACAGGATTCGCAGCACGTGGTGGCAGGAAACAGCCTTTCTCCATTGGGGTCTTCACATTGTTGCAGTCTTGCATGCCGAACTTCGTCAGCACACGGTCCACAGCAGCTTCTTGCGCCAGGTACATTCATCCGGTGGCGCGGTCGTATTGGATATTCATTCCGAGGAAATGA
This sequence comes from Aedes koreicus, assembly GCA_024533555.2. Classification (NCBI taxonomy): domain Eukaryota; kingdom Metazoa; phylum Arthropoda; class Insecta; order Diptera; family Culicidae; genus Aedes; species Aedes koreicus. The sequence goes on from JAHHFK020000099.1 coordinate 648, forward strand.
TTAACCACGCCGCAATCCGTCATCTGGAGCTTCTTGGAAAGAGCACGCTTGATCTCCTTCACCAGGTCCAGCCGATCGCCAGCAATGAGCAAATCGTCCACATAGATGATGATGTATACCCCCCCTCAATGGTCGATCCTGGTATACAAACAATAATCGTGCCGGGAACGGGTGAAGCCGAAATCCAGTAGAAGGTCGTTCAGCTTGTTGTTCCAACAGCGAGGGCTTTGCTTGAGTCCATACAACGATCGCTCCAGCTTGCAAACGAGGTTCGGAGGTGCTGCAACTCCTTCGGGTATGGCCATGTAGACGTCTTCTTCAAGCTCCCCGTAGAGGAATGCGGTCTTCACATCGAGTTGGTGAACGTGCATCCTTTGTGGGTTGCTACAGCAAGAACGGTTCGTATCGTGGCCAACTTCGCTACGGGGCAATATGTTTCATTGTAGTCTACTCTGCTGGAATCCCTTCGCCACCAAGCGCGCCTTGTAACGGACCGGTTCGCCATGCTCGTCCGGCTTGATTCGGAAGACCCATTTCGACTTGAGCGGAACCACACGAGCAGGACATCGCACCAATCGCCAAACATGGTTGTCCGCTAGCGACTGCAGTTCCTCACGGACCGCTTGCTGCCAAAGGGCTTCGTCGGCTCGTCCAGCGATCTCCTTGTACGCCTCCGGGACATCGAAGATCGAACGCTCGGCCTCATCTCGTCCCACGGAACCGTCGAATGGAACATCAGAAACGTTTTGGGATGCATCTGCAGAATGGGATTGCGCGGCAGTGAAAATTTTTCCAACCAGAAATTCTTTCAGCTTACCGGGGAGTCTGCGCTCCCGTTCGCTGCGCCTCGGGGTTTCCATTTCGAGGTTTGAACCACGGTCTAGTTGCGAAGGGAGCGCTCCAGTTTCGTCAACACCGTCGTTTTCAACCTCGTCTTCTTCATCGTCAGTCAGGATGTCGTCATGTTGAGCCACCAGCGGCTCATCGGGTTGAACGGACTGTTCAGGGGGTTGCACGTGTTCCACGTCTTGATCCTCGAACTCGTACGGAGCAACAACCAAAGGAGTTTCGTCACGGATCTGGGTGGCAAACGGAAAACTGCTCTCATCGAACTTGACATCTCTGGCCAGGAATAACTGCTTCTTCCCTTTGTCCCACAGGCGGTAGGCGTTCGGCGCGTAGCCGATCATCACAGCAGGCTTGCTTTTCGGATCCAGTTTCCTCCTCTGGGCCGTGGACACCCAAGCAAATGCTTTACAGCCGAACACACGTAGTTTGCTCACATCCGGCTTGTGTCCACATTTCCGCAGGAGTCTTCCAGCCAGATACGTGGTTGGACTTCTGTTCGTCAGGTATACCGCCGCTAGAACCACTTCGTTCCACAGATTCTTCGGAACTTGACCTTCAATAAGCATCGCACGCACCCTTTCGACGATTGTCCGATTTAACCGTTCGGACACTTCATTCTGCTGTGGTGTGTACGCTGCGGTTGGCTCGACTTGGATCCCCTTGGAAACGTACCAATCTCGCTGGTCATTGGAGCAATACTCGCGCCCTTGGTCGACAGTCCACTTCGAAATCAAATGCCCCAGAGCGGCAATCGCCATGGCCTCGTACTCTCGAAACTTCTGGAACACCTCGGACTTCTTCTTGATGGGATATGCTACTGCGAAGTGCGTATAACCATCAATAAAGGTGACGAAGTACCGAGAGCCATCCCAAGCCGCTGGTATAATTGGACCGCACACATCGGAGTGCACTCGTTCTAGAGGTCTTGCAGCACGGACTCTAGTACCCGTGAATGGTTCTCGGCACTGCTTGCCGAGAACACAAACATTGCAAAAATCCAATTTACCCGGTTCCTCGGGAATACCTGTTACCATGTCATGCTTCACGAGTGTCTGCAAACTCTTGCTCCCCAAATGAGCCAGTCGACGATACCACAGGTTACCGGTCACAGCTCCACACATGTTGGCCGCCACCGTATCGACGCGGAGATCGAGCTCGTAAAAGTCGCCCCGCATGGGACATCTCGCAATCAGGACACGACCTTGCTTCATGATCGCTTCCTTTTTCGTGAATGTGACATCCAGGTTCGCTTTTGCCATCTTTTTCACAGATAGCAGGTTCGCTCGAAGATCTGGTACGAAGAGGACATCATGCAGGCTGATATAATTACCTTCCTTGTTGACGCCTTTGATTGTTCCTCGGTGCCAGCACACCAGGGATGGATCGTCCTTCGCCACGTTGATGACGATAGGTTGCTTCAGCTTCGTGAGGTCGGCGAAACAGTGCTTCACATTCACAAGGTGGTCCGAGGCTACGGAATCCAGCTTGAAGGAAACCACTCCCTCGTCCTTTGTTTGGGAGCCTCTTCCGGTCATGAAAGCCACCACCTTACCTCCAGCAGCAGCGTTAGCTTCAGCGCGCCCTTCCGTCTTCAACTTCACACGACAGTCCTTGGCCTTGTGCCCCTTCTTCTGGCAACGGTTGCACTTTCCGGTGAACTTACCAGGTTTCTGCTTCGATCCTTGGAATGCTACAGGTTTCTCTTGGTAGGAATTCGCTGCCCGGTCGGTTTTCTTGAGTTCCTCGGCAAGAAGGCGCTCGCGAACAACATCCAGCTTCAGGTTTTCCTCACCCAGATTTTCCAGCGCTGGAACCAACGACTCGGGAAGGGTAGCAAACAGCTGGGACACAATATCGTTCTCTTCAAGCTTCGCTCCGGCCAGCTTCAGTTGCCGGATCAGCTCTTCGAAGGCTTTCAGGTGATCTTTCACGGACGCACCTTCCACCATTCGCAGCTTCGCAAGTTGCTTCCTGACGAATGTCTGCGACGAGACGGACTTCTTGGCGTAGGCGGATTCAATGCTCATCCACATCTCCTTGGACGTCTCCTTGTCCCGCACCAAATGCAGCAAATCGTCATGGACGAATGACGTCAGCAGGAACGCCGCCTTACTCAGCCCTTGGGGCATTGTTTGTTTAAAATTTGATAACCTACTTAAACTAAAACTATAGCTACAATTTGAAAATCCTAGGGGTGGGGAACCAGATTCCGGATGATCTGGTGATCCGATGTCAGGCAGCGTGCCCTGTACCGATTGATAGACTCACTAAAGCGATCATCGAGCATTTTTATCTCAGCCAGACGGTGGACCTCAGATGTTCTTTTCCTCGGAGGGGTGTTCAGAATCATCCTGAGGAACTTATTTTGCACACGCTGAAGCTTCAGGTGATGTGTTTTTGCACAACCCTCCCAGATTGGCATGCCGTACTCGATGACTGGAAGTATGATTTGCTTGTAGACAGCAAGCTTGTTTTTCAGGGATAATGTAGACCTTCTGTTGATCAATGGGTACAGTAGCTTCAACAGAACGTTACACTTTGTGACAGTTTTGTCAATCTGCTCCCTGAAAATAAGCTTGCTGTCTATGGTAATGCCAAGATAGACAGCTGATTTGGCCCATTCCACCGTTGTGTTGTTTAGGCTTATTTTACAATCCTCAGGCGGAACAAGTTTGGGAGCGTTGGAGTGTGGAAAAAGGATGACCTGGGTCTTTGCCGCGTTGATACAGATCTTCCATTCGGTGAAGTATTCTGACAGAACATTCAGGCTTCGCTGCAGTTTTGCTGTAAGCGCTCTTATTACCCTACCATTGTGGACGACTGCGGTATCATCGGCGAACAACGACAGAGATCCATTTTCCGGGAGCGGGGGTATGTCCGAGGTGAAAAGGTTGAACAGAAGTGGACCTAGTATACTTCCCTGCGGAACGCCAGCGGAGATTTCTTGCGCATCGGAAACTGCACCATGCAGCGAAACACGGAATGTCCTGTCCGACAAATAATTTTTAATTATCTTCACCAAGAAGATAGGAAGATTGTATTGTTTTAGCTTGTACACCAGGCCATCGTGCCACACATTATCGAAGGCCTTCTCGATATCGAGAAGTGCCATGGCAGATGATTTCGAAACAGACTTGTTCCGCCTGAGGATGTTGATGACTCGATTAAGTTGGTGGATTGTTGACCGACCACATCGAAAGCCAAATTGTTCGTCGAGCAAGATGTTGAGCTCGTCGGCAGATGAAAGAAGCCGACGGTGGATCGCTTTCTCAAACAGCTTTGATAGTCCTGAGAGAAGGCTGATTGGTCTATAGCTCCTAGAACATGAAGGATCTTTCCCAGGTTTCTGGATGGGTATGACTTTAGCTGACTTCCAACACGAGGGGAAGTAGCTAAGTCGGAGACATTGGTTGAAAATCAACGCCAGATGGACATAGAACTGGGGGCTCAATTGCTTGAGCTCCAAGTTCATGATGTTGTCGAAACCTGGGGCCTTCATGTTCTTAGTCGCTTTGATATCGGTCAACAATTCGTCAGCTGAGATCTCTAACTCTTCCGAGAAGTCGTTGGGACTTATATCGATGTTGTTTATAAGCGCGCTAACGGCAGCTTCGTGTGGACTGACGATGTTATGTCCGAGATTGTGGGAGCTGACGAAGTGTTGACTTATCTCGGCAGCCTTTTCTGCAGGAGTTATTAAGCGATCCTTAGAGCCATTGCTGTCTAGTGGGATCAATGGTGGAATGGGCCTTGGCTTAGTTTTTAAAATTTTTGTCAACTTCCAGAACGGCTTTGCACAATCTGGAAGAGAGCGGATCTTGTCGGCAAAATTGTTATTCTTGAGGTCCACCATTCTGGCCTTGATAATTTTTGTCACTCGATTACAATGACTTTTTAGCGTTGGCAAACCAGTTCGCTGGTATTGCCTTCGAATGGCGTTTCGCAATTGTATTAAATCTTTAGTGGGTCTATCAATGGGTACAGAGTTGCTCACCTGATCAATCACCGGTACATGTTGCTCCCGAGCCTGGGATATCGCTTGCTCGATGCTCTGCAGTTGGCGTTCGATGTCATCAACCGAATCAAGGTGCATGTCGAAATCGATGTTGTCGTCAACGTGTTGTCGGAACCTTTCCCAACTGGCGCGATGGTAGTTCCGTCTGGTGATTCGATGCCGGTTGACCGAGGAGCCAACTTCGGCCACCACCGGATAGTGGTCCGAGCTGAGCTCCTGGTGTACGATCGGCTGGGCGATGTTGTTCCCCATGTTGGTGAGGAAGATGTCGATTGTCGAATGGACCCCGGATCTGCTCAACCGGGTGGGAGTATCCGGGCCCAGGACGGTGTAATGTCCCTCTTCCAGGTCTTCCTGCAAAATTATTCCGTTCCGATTCCGCCGGGTGTTCCCCCAGGTTTCGTGTTTCGCATTCATGTCGCCGGCGATGATGAACTGCCCCTGCCTCCGAGTTAGCTTACGGATATCGTTTCGTAGGGCCATTGTTGTTACGTTGGTGGTACTGGCTTGCTTGGGACAGTAGGCCGCGATGATGGTGATAGGGCCGACGGTAGTTTCGACCTCGACTCCGATGGCTTCGATAGACTGCAGCTGGAAGCTCGGAAGCAGATGGCAGTTGATGTTGTAGCGCAGGGCGATCGCAACTCCTCCTCCACTAGAGCCGCTACGATCAAGTCGCACAATCCGATAACCAGGAATGGAGACGCTAAGTTCGGGCTTGAGGTGCGTTTCCGTGACGATGGCGATGTCGATGTCTCTTCCGTTAAGGAAGTCATCGAGCTCAATTATTTTGTTCCGGATGGAACAAGCATTCCAATTAAGAATGTTGATGGTGCGATTACGGTCCATACTTGAAAATAAATGTCATCGTCACGGATGTGGCGGCTTTGAGCTGTTCCTCCTTGGAGCGGCAGGAACGTAGTTGGCGATAGAGTTCTTGCACGAACTCCACCATTTGCTCCGAGTCGTAGAGCTGTCCATCGACGGGTGGTTGCGTGGAGGTACTGCGACTCGAATTGCCCCAGCCTGGAGGAGGAGTCGGGTTAGAGTGCGGCGGCGGCTGCCGTGAAACGATGATGAACGGAAGCTGACGGGCGGTTTGCTTGACGGTGATTTAATGGGATCGGCGGTAGGTTTGGCACTTGATACCGAAGTGACGGGAAATTCTCCTCGTTCATCGGAGGTGGTAGACGGCGTTGGCCAGGCCGGGTTTTGGTGGATGACTTCTTGCGGATCGCCAAAAATTCAGCACGTTTTGGGCAGGCTCGATTGCTGCTCTCATGGTTTGCGCCACAATTTGCGCACTTCAGTAGCGCACCTTCTTCCATCGGGGCACAATCGTTGGTACTGTGGGCTCCGGCACACTTGTCACATCGCGGTTTCATGTGGCAGTTACGCGTTCCGTGGCCGAACGCAAGGCAGTTACCACACTGCGTCACGTCGTGCTGTCTCGGACTATACCGGTCCCACTCGACGATAATGTTGAAAAGGGCCCGTGTTTTTATCAGTTCCGCCATCGTGACGGATCCCTTCTCAAGGTGGACCAGATAGAGTTGGTCCCGGTAGTTTCCATGTTGCTGGCGCCTGATGGGAAACACCTTCTGAGGCTTTAGTGCCGCCGCTTGCAGCTCTGCGAAGATTGACTCCGGAGTGAGTTCTGGAAGGCCACGCAGAATCACCTTCATTGGCTTGCTTCCGGGCGCGTCGTGCGTGTAGAATTCGTGCTGCTTGGCGACTAGGTGAGTGCCAACAGCACGGTAGTCAACCTCTGTTGAGCACATAATTTTGGTGCCCGTACTGCAAAGCTTGTACAGCGGATTCACTTTAATCGCTGCAAGCTCCGTCCTAAGGGCAGCGATGTCTCTTGACGTGGTGAAAAGCGGCGGGATTTTCACTTTTTTCGGTACCTCCTGTACCGGGAGCGCAGCAAACTGATTGCTCGCTAGTAATCGGGCGTTGGGATCCGATGAATCGGCATCGTCATTCCGTTGCCGCTTGCTGCTGCTTGGTTTCGGTATGGCTTCAGGAGCTAATGTCGCTGGCGTGGATGTCACCACGTGTTGATTTTTTCGACCCATTGCCACGGCAACAGGTCGAGTGGAAAAATTTCCAAACCCTGGCAACACTTTCTTCGGGGTTGCTACCGTTAAAAACTTAGCAAGGGCGGGGGAGAAACAAACGGCGCGGAAGCGGAAAAAAGAAGGGGGGGAAAAAAAAAAAAAAAACTTTTGGCAGAGAAGAGAGAAAAACACGACGGACGTGTCGCGTGGGAGAATAATCAAAGTTTTCTCAGTTGTTTATTTAAGAAAACTTAGGTTGCTAGGGAGGCCGTCGGTCTCCAAAGAGGTCAACAGCACACTGCGTTACCGGTTTACTCCAACAGGACGCAAGAACCGATTCACTGCAAATGATCCCAATAAGAGCTATTCATACATTTTTTGCCTCCGTTTGTTGATTGAAAAGATGTACGCATATGTCAGAAGTTCTTCAGGGACACGATTAGGTAACTGCGGGTAAATTGCGGATATTATTTTGTGTAAATCAATATTGAGTATTGTCCTTTTTTAGAAACTTTATATGTAAATATATCAATGCGTCGATAGTGATTTCGAAGGAGAAACCCAAAGCCACTCAAGCGTGGAAAATACGATAAGAGCAAACTGAAACAGGAAGCTGTAAAATCGTCCAACTACCGACGGTCTCACACACGCAAGCGGTATTATCTGCCATCTGATCTAACAGAAGTGTCTATGCATACAAATTATCAAGACAATTACAATTATCAAGATTCAGCTCGTCCAGACTTAAGGATCAATTATTCGTTTTATCAGAATGCACATTTTACAATATGTTCATAATGCAAATCGAATGTGGAACATCTGCGAATGGCTCCCCTCTCCAGATTTATATAGCCGTATTCGCTGTTGATCTCCAGGTGGTAATTTCCTTGGAATGCTATTTTCGAAAATATACGATCATTAAATCTGCTTTCACTTATCGATTATCCCTTTTTTTATGATGGTTTTGGGGAACCATTTGTGTAACTTCAATGAAATATCAAGCATCGTGTGCTACGTGAAATAAACACTGCTCCAGATAACTATGTTTTTTGTTACAGCAGAATTACTAAAATGTATGATATGATGTATGATATGAACTACCACCCATTGTAGCACGGAAACTAAGTCCGACAGCAATGGGCTCTCCTCTCTGTTAGACTTTATCAAGCTTTAATAACCACTGATTATCCTTATCATGCCATTGTATGAAGGGCGAAAAACGGGTTGGGTGAATCGATAGGCAACATCACTCATACGTTTCCACAGGGATAAAACAGCAGAATTACTCAAATGAAACATGTAAACTAAGCGTTTAATTTAAAAGATGTTTCGTCTGCTACTTGGGATATATTTCAAAATTCGGTAATCCCCTTGCTACTTTTTAATAGTTTGTGGTCAATCGAGCGATTCTGTTCAATTTGTTCCTAGACATATCATACACTTCATTATATTGTATTCTTATTGACCTATTCTCACTGACTTTGATTTCTAGTCCAACCCTCAGCAGTTCGTTTTACAATAACATTTAGACTATTTTCTCTGCTATTATTAGTATGTTATCTGGAAATGCCAGAATGACCGCTAGTTTTCCATTGCTAATTTCTAATATATTAAAACCCGGATAATGCATTTTCATTTCTCAAAAGCACTTATTGGATTATTAATCTAAAGATGTAGGGCATCCTTGTTCAATTTCTTTTGCTTTGGTCCGTTCTTCGGTTCTTACTCCTTCAAATAGCCCACTAGTGCGTTCTGCAAACATCGCTTGCAGGACTCTATTCGTTATATGTCTCGGTACGTTGAGCTTATTGAATATGTGTGCAACCGAAGATACATCCACGAAATCGAGAAAAAAGAAAAACGCTGTCCTACGTTGAAAAGCTCAAAGATAAACTTATCAAGAACTTATCAATCCATGTACCGTTCAACATCCTTCCTTTCGAACGCCATATTCACCCCGTAAATTTTCCCATTAGCACGATAACTTGATATCTCGATTTGTGTGGCCATACATGCCGGCAAATGCGAACTTGTTCCACACCGGCTAGATTTCCATAGAATGCAAACCAACCTAGTCTCATATCTTTGCGGCCTGCCGCTCGAAAGCAGTCGAAGAAGAAGAAGATTCTAGTGCCTGGGAAATGTCAACTTCATTAAATACCACCACTCAACAAGACCCGACTCTCGTCGATGGATTGATCCGGCTCCAGCTCGAGAATGGAACTTTATTGTTTCATTAACTCCCTTCCGTTTGATATGCTCTCCGGTTACCTTTTGATCAATCGGGGGTGATTCGGAGGGTAGTGGTGCTTGGCAGAGTTCATAAATTCCGTTTATGGTAATTGAGTCGTACGGAATTACGACTGCCGTGTGAGCGATGCTCGATACGGATGGTTCCAGATGTTTAGCGATGATGGTCTGTAATTTGGATTGTGTCGTTACATGTCGGTTGATCGGTCCGTCTATCTAATGGGAATTTATTTCCATCTGGCTGAGTGCTGCAGCGGAACATGCTGGGTTGAGGTTGGGAGTCCCGATAAGGAGATACCATGGCAAATGTCGTGTCAAATCAGCTCGATTCCATGCGATGCGATGGCTGATGATGATGATGATGATGATGATGGTGGTGGTGGATGGAATGAACGGTGAATGAGATTTTTGCGAGTCATGCCCGGTGGGTGAAGAAGAAGCATACTCCACGGGGGTTAGTGGCTTGAATGTCAAGGTTGTTCGGAACATCGCCGTTGACGGCATGCTGGCGGGAAAATCGTGGCGCTACTGGGTGGAGGATGATCGAAATGAGTGCTCAATTATGGGATTGGTTTCACGCTGGCGTTAGAGCAAGAAACTTGTAATTGAGAAATCTCTTTGTATAGCTTGAACGAGGAAGAACAGTGAAGCGGATATTGAAAATTGGCAGATCGGTTGTTGTTAACAACAGCAAAAACAAAAACAAAAACAAATGTGAGAATGGCAGATTTTGGGTTTAATTTGGGCTTTGGCAGCTTGCTTGACGAATAACTTGAAAAGTTCAGGGTGTTTCGTCCAATTAAGCATTTCTGTAGTCTTATTATTTACTACATACAGAATAAGGGGGAAAAAAACCTAAAACGAATTTCGAGCGAGTAGTATGCTATAGTAAAAGCAAGGGACTCCGAAATTCACTCAGCATACTTGAAACAAAACTGAACCGTTTAAGCCCCCATTGAGTGCCAATTCCACTTCATTCCACGTGCAAACTCTAGAAAAAAAGACTTAAGCGGCTGAAATCTCCCATCTTATCTTTCAAAAATCATCGTCTAACGAGCCTCCATTAGACGATACAATCTGATTCCCACAAGGTTGTCTACTGCTGGCGGCCGCGCAGCGCTCATTCACTGACATCCTGCAGAGATAATTTGTTTCGCTGGATTGTACTCCGAACGGAGCTAGTGACTACATTGTGCAACAAACGGCACCCTTCAAATGAAAGCCTCACATGTCCCGTTCCAAATTTCCATCATTTGGACAGAAGTCTATAGCTCACACCTCATCAGTTTGTGGCCGAAAATTAGTTTCCATAATTACTAATGAGCTCTGTCACACGCGTTGTAGCTGGACGATGCAGCGCAACAATTTATATAATTTCGAAACACATTTGACATCTTCACACATTTCTGATGACCCCATATGGGTCGCTGATTTTCATTTTAAAATTCACAACCGATTACCATTGCATTTCAATGGGATAAGTCGATTCGCGAAACCGCATTCGATTGAAATAATCCGCTGCCACCTCCAAAGGTGTCGCTTAATAATGTTGTCATTTTTCATTCAGCTCAAATTTACAATCTCAACTATCAAGAATCAACGTCGAATGTACGCGAGAGTGACATGTCGGCCCAGGTTAGGAAAAAATGCCATTAATAACACTTTGCGCGTCCACGTCTTCTGCAGCTGGCCCGGAACGTTTGCGAAATGTAAATTCTGCACTCGAATAAATACCAATATTTACATAAAGCACGTTTACATTTAATTCATAGTAACATTTAATTAAATACACACCGTCACCTCAACCGACTACTACCGGCGTGAAAAGGTTTTCGATGCGGCCAAAGCCGCCCGGTGTGGATTAGAACTTGACTGAGGATCAAGGTGCTTTCGGAATGAGGTGGAGATTAAGTGCGTTCACATGAGAGCAACAACAACGACAGGCAACATGCACCTGCGAGCTTCAGTGACTAGTCTGGTGGATTAAAAAAATCACAAAAATGGCAACCTAAATTTTCGAACCAAAAACTGGCAACACTAGAAAATATTGATGTCTATACCAACGTACATATGAGGTTCCGGTTTCACCTGTGCATACACTGCCTTGGTTTTCTTGGCATGCACGTAAGCAGGGTAGCCACATGCACAGATTTAGGGTAACGGGATGTAATGTTAGCCTAGCTCCTTCCTTCGGCCTATGTACCAAATATGTCATTATGTCATTAACTTGGCGATAATCAACAAAATCGTGTAGCTATCAGGATGAGCGGTTTATTCCAAAGCAATTGAGACATTATTAGTCAATGTATAGCTGTTCAATTTCGCGTAACTTTCGATTTCCTCAACTTTTTAAGCGTCATGACTTTGCTGAATATGTTGAACAGATTATCTACACGATCTTCAAATGATCTAAATTTGCATAAATTGAAAAGGTTCCAAGTAATGCAGCCAAGATATACGTATAATAGTGACACGTTATAAACTAATTGTACACATAGGTAAAAAAACAATGATTTAACAAGAAAACCGTAGAGATTTGTAATAAAAATAGTGTTAAACATATGATTAATACCAAAAAAACGTCAACAAAAAAATATATTGCAAAGCCAAAGAAAAAACGAATAAAATTAGGGCTCAATGATGAAAATTGGTTGAAAAAAAAGGAAGTTACGCTAATTTTGAGAAAAGTGCAGAAATGCGGGAAAAAACTGAAATTCGAAAGAAATACGCCCATCTCTCTCTCTCTCTATCTCTCTCTCTCTCTCTCTCTATCTCTCTCTCTCTCTCTCTCTCTCTCTCTCACACACACACACACACACACACACAAACAAAAAAAAAAACAAACACACAAAGAAAGCAAAGGGAGGGAAAGAAAAGCGGGAAGCTGATGAGATCACCCGCGTCGAGCTCGGAGGTCACAGCGGGTACTAGTAGTAGCAAACCCCAAGAAGATTTTCACGGATCCAAAGGAGAAGGCCTTGGGCTAAGCCAGCTGTTTTCAAGGAAGCCCAGCAATAGCACACCTCAAGAAGCGATGCGGCCTATAACCTACATTTTGGAGGTCAAGAGGAGGGTCGATGATCTGTATGTCTTCGTTAAGAGCAAAAAAAAATCTCCATAAGGAGCTGCAAGATATGGTGACGGCCATCAAAGTTGCTGTGGTTGCTGCAGAAAGAGAAGAGAAGGCGCTGAGGAAGCGGGTGGAATCAGCCGAGGTGCTCAGAACGTGAGCGGAAACAGCTGAGAAAGCTCTTGTGGAAGCCGTTGGAATACCTACGACTGAAGCGCAGGAGACGCCAAAGAGTCATCGAAATTCCCTCTCGGGGAAAAGATCTAGGGACTCGCCCGGAGAACAGGAAGACCAGAAAAAAACAGAGGAATGAGCAGTGAGGAGTTAGCAATAAGAGTGATGTTGGAAGGGACAGTGAATGGCGTGCCGTAGAAAGGCAACAGGCGAAAAGGAGAAAACAAAAGAAGAAAAAAGAAAAGGAAAAGGAAGAGAAGAACGAACAGAAGAAGCAAGAAAAACGCCAGCCTTCTAGGGAGAAGTACAAGGGGGATGCTTTGATCGTTGAGGCGAACGACACAACAACGTACGCTGCGCTTCTCAAGAAAGTGAGGGAGGACCCAGAGCTGACAGAGTTGGGCAAGAATGTGGTCAAAACACGGCGTACGCAGAAAGGCGAGATGATCTTCGAGCTGAAGAAAGACCCATCTGTCAAGAGCTCAGTGTACAGGGAACTCGTGGCAAAATCCCTGGGCGGCGATGCTACCGTGAGAGCTCTTTCACAAGAGGCAGTGGTCGAATGCAAGGGTTTGGACGAAATCACGACCGAAAAAGATGTGAGGTATGCCTTGACTGAGCAGTGCAACTTAAGAGGACCGATGACAATAAGGACAAGGAAGTCGTATGGGGGCACACAGACGGCGGCAATCCGATTGTCATTAGACGATGCTAACAAATTGGTGGCAATCAGTAAGGTAAAAGTCGGATGGTCTGTGTGCCCACTGAGACTGGTCCCCCGAGTCACTAAGCAAATGGAGAGATGCTACAAATGCATGGGGTTCGGCCACCGGTCAAGAAGCTGCAAGGGCCCTGACAGGTCCGAGCTGTGCTGGAAATGTGGCAGAAACAGCCACATTGCTAGGGACTGCACGAAGCAACCCAGGTGCGTGCTGTGCAATCTGGAGGACGGAAACGACCATTGGACGGGAGGCTTAAAATGCGCGGCGTACAAAAAGGCGAAGGCAGGCCAATAAGGATGCAGGTCACGCAAGTGAATCACAATCATTGCGACACTGCCCAGCAACTGTTATGGCAGTCCACGACAGAGACAAAGTGCGATGTTGCCATAATTACGGAGCCGTATCGAGTTCCTCTCGTTAACAGTTCATGGGTGACAGATAAAGCAGGGATGGCGGCAATACAAGTTATGGGCAGATTCCCCATCCAACAGGTGGTCGAGTGCTCATACGATGGCTTTGTGATTGCCAAAGTCAACGGAGTACTTGTTTGCAGCTGCTATGCACCTCCTAGATGGACTGACGAAGAGTTCAATAAGATGTTGGACGCACTTACCGACACGCTGGTCGGGCGAGAGCCGGTAGTCATCGCAGGAGACTTTAACGCCTGGGCCACGGAGTGGGGTAGTAAGCGGACTAATCCAAGGGGACACAGTCTACTTGAAGCTCTGGCGAAGCTGGATGTAAGGCTGTGCAACGAAGGGAATGTCAGCACATTTCGCAAAGACGGTCGGGAGTCCATCATCGATATTACGTTCTGCAGCTCGTCGCTTATGGAAGACATGAACTGGAGAGTAAGCGAGGAATACTCCCACAGTGACCACCAGGCGATCCTCTACAGCATCGGCCGGCGAGCCCCCACTGCAACGAGGAGAATGAGGACCTGCGAGCGAAAGTGGAAGACAAAGGACTTCGACAAGGAGGTATTTATCGAGGCGTTTCAGACAAATAGCAGTGCAATGCTTGACACAGGGGAGTTGACAGAAGCGGTAGCAATAGCCTGTGATGCATCAATGCCGAGGAAACATGAGCCCAGGAACCGACGGCGCCCAGCTTACTGGTGGAATGATACTCTCACTACCCTCCGCGCTGCATGCCTCCGAGCAAGGAGAAGTGCTCAGAGAGCACGGACTGAAGCTGAGAGAGAAGAACGGAAAATCTTATTTCGCGTAGCGCGCACCGCTTTTAAACGAGAGATCAAGCTGAGCAAGTCAAACTGCTTTAAAGAGTTGTGCCAAGAAGCCGATGAGAACCCTTGGGGCAACGCTTATAGAATCGTGGTGGCGAAGTTTAAGCGTCCAGCGACACCTGTTGAAATGTGCCCGGACAAATTGAAGATGATCGTGGACGGTCTTTTTCCGCATCACCACCCAACGCTGTGGCCGCCTACGCCATACGAAGATGCTGAAGATGCAACTGCTCGGATCTCCAATGAAGAGCTACTATTAGTTGCGAAGGGTCTGAAGTTGAAGAAAGCTCCCGGTCCGGATGGGATCCCCAACGTAGCACTTAAAACCGCGATATTGGCGTTCCCGGACACTTTCAGGACGGCACTACAGAAATGCCTAGATGAAGGCTACTTCCCAGACAGATGGAAGGTTCAGAAGCTGGTGTTGCTGCCGAAACTAGGGAAGCCACCAGGGGACCCAGCATCCTATAGACCCATATGTCTGCTGGATACCCTAGGGAAGCTTCTGGAAAGGATCATCCTTAACAGGCTGACGCAGTGCATGGAGAGCGATCATGGCCTTTCAAAAAGACAATTCGGATTTCGAAAAGGGGTTTCGACAGTGGAAGCAATCCGGATAGTCGTGCAGAGAGCAGAGAAGGCATCAAAGCAGAAAAGGAGAGGCAACCGGTTTTGCGCCGTAGTGACGATCGACGTCAAAAACGCTTTCAACAGCGCTAGCTGGGAGGCTATCGCCGCAGCACTGCACAAAACGCGTGTACCTGACTACCTGTGCGGAATACTAGGGAGTTACTTCCAAAACAGAGTCCTGGTATACGAAACAGAGTTGGGGCAGAAATCTATCAGAATAACGGCGGGGGTGCCACAAGGCTCGATTCTCGGCCCAATGCTGTGGAACGCGATGTACGATGGAGTATTGACGCTGAAGTTGCCTAATGGAGTTGAGATCGTCGGTTTTGCAGATGATGTCGTCCTAACGATAACGGGCGAGACTCTAGAAGAGGTAGAGATGCTGACGGCGGAGGCGATGGACATCATTGGAACGTGGATGACTGGAGCTAAACTGCAGCTGGCTCACCATAAGACGGAGGTAGTGTTGGTCAGCAACCGCAAAGCAGTTCAGCGGGATGACATCAACGTCGGGGGACACGTAATTCCGTCAAAGCGTGCATTAAAGTATCTAGGGGTTGATGACCGCTTGAATTTTAACGCGCACGTCGACTACGCCTGTGAAAAGGCGTCGAAAGCGGTAAATGCGGTAGCGAGGATCATGCCGAACGTCGGTGGACAGAGAAGCAGCAAGAGGCGACTTCTGGCGAGTGTGTCAACTTCAATTCTGAGGTATGGAACCCCAGCCTGGGTCGCGGCGTTGAAAACTGAGCGTAATGGTGGAAAGCTGAACAGGGTGTTCCGACTCATGGCCATGCGAGTCGCGAGCGCCTACATAACAATTTCGTCGGAGGCAGTATGCGGTATCGCTGGCATGATGCCCATTTGTATCACCCTAGTCGAAGACGTCGAATGCTATCAGCGGAGATGTATCAAAAATGCGAGTAGAATCGTCAGAACGGACTCGTTGGATAAGTGGCAGCAAGAGTGGAACAATGCGGTGAACGGAAGGTGGACTCACCGGCTCATCTCAAATGTGTCAGTTTGGGTAAATAGGAAGCATGGAGAGGTGAACTTCTATCTGACGCAGTTCCTCTCCGAACACGGCTGCTTCCGGAAGTATCTGCATCGGTTTGGTCACGCTTCTTCACCTTTTTGCCCAGAATGCGTGAACCTGGAGGAGACACCAGAGCACGTCGTCTTCGAATGCCCTAGGTTTGAAGAAGTGCGCAGGGATATGCGCGGCGTGACAGTCGACAATGTTGTCGAAAAGATGTGCCTCGACGAAGACACATGAAACGTTGTTGATAGGGCAGTATCAAAGATACTGTCCGAGCTGCAGAGAAAATGGCGAAGTGACCAACGATCCAGCGTCACTGGCTAGAGCCACTGCAAGACTGATCGGTTCTGGAGGATTTTTTGCGTCGGGGACCTCCTTGTTGGAGTAGGCTAGATCCACCGCCGGGGATTAGTTGAGTAGAACACGTCGTAGTACCGGTTTCGGGTCGTCGGGGCGCCAGTGAACCGGACGCTAGGCTCCACCGGAATCGCTGGTCTGACTTCGGCACCGTACCGGTCGGTTGGAGTGAGCAGCAACAGCAGAAGAATCGGTTTCGGGGGAAGTTTCGCCGCCAGGGAACTCCTCGTCGGCGTAGGGTAAACCAACCGTCGGGGACTACTCGAGTCGTCTGTGTCCAGAGGTAGGAGCTAAATGGCTCAGGAAGTTGGAGCTAAATGGCTCACCGTTGTTCGGTTTCGGGAGAGCTACTGCAAACTCCCACCCACCAATGACTCTTAAGTAAACAGTGAACCCACGGGTTTATAGTCGTGTAGATGCTCCAAAGTTTCAACCCGCTCTGTCCAGTTAACCCCGAAAAGGCGAAGGATGTTTGCTCCTTTCTGAGCACAAAAAGAAAGTGAAGAACCGATAGAGAAAGTGGAAGAACTATAACCTGGGCTGAGCTCGTTCTAATTAGATTGGCAACGATAGGTACATTTTAACAGATTATTTATTTTGTGACGTCACATCGGTTAGGGTACTTGCTGTTTTCGGTGAAAACTGTTGATGTTGTTGTTGTTTCGTTCGTTGTTGTTGCATTATTTATGGTTGTTGTATGGTTGTTGTTGCCGTTTTTGTGGTTGTCACCGTCGTAATCCCTGTACACCGGCTGGGTTGTGGTAGCCGATGTTGCTACTGTTGCGTTCGAAACTTGTGCCTATAGCGTTGCTGTTGCTTATTCGTTGTTACAGGTGCCGATCGCTTTGCTGTTGGTTATGCTGATGCGGATAACGTTGCAGTTGCTACTTCAGTTATTTTTGGTGTCGATAGTGTGACTGTCGATGTCGGTGCTGGTTTTTCGCACATTCACAATGTAATTGAGTAATGGTGGTGACGAGGAAGAAGTAAATTGTGGTGGCAGTGCATCCAGATGCCCACACAATGGGTGTCGGTTCCGGTGACAATGCCACCGAACAATGGCTGTTGTTCTCGGCGACGAAATGGCTGTTGTTCTCGGCGACACAATGGTAGTCGTTCTCACCGACACAATGACAATTGTTCTCGCCGACATAATGGCTGTTGGTCATGGCGACACAATGGCGGTTGGTGTCGTGTTCGACTCACCAAAGATTTTCTTGCCGCCGACGCTAGAACGGAAAACAAAAAAGGCCCACTCACTGGGCCTGAACACCAGCATTAATTTCCCAACCGTGACGTCACATCTCCACGTTTTTCATTTATACCGCAACAAGTATAATTGCCTTTTTCAATCTTTATCTCTCCTATCTCTTAACTACGAACTAGAAAACCCTAGATTTAAATACCCCACTTCCTTCTTTTTAAACAATCAAAATCTACAAATAATTCGGAAAGCAAAACTTTACTCGCGCACTTCACCGTTTCGCGATTCGGACCAGACAGACAACGATATTCAAACCCCGGAGCTACTTACTCAGTAAAGAGCCGAACAAGCGTGAACACAAAAGCCCGAAGTTTGCATCTCTTTTCTGTTCATCCCCGCGTGTTCATCGCTACCTTGGAGCGACACCTGTGGATGGGGTTTTACGCCAGGGCGGGGAAATATTTTGCCCTTTAGTTCACACTGCCGGATGTACGCGGCCCTCAAAGGTGAATCGTGAGAGTGGAACACGCTCAACTCGCTTGCCAAGCTAACAAGACGAGGCCTCTGTTCCAATGTGTTAGTTCTATGTGTTTTGTTTTTACTGAAAAGGGATTGTTATGGGAAATTGGGATTTTGGTATGGTGGCGAGCCAACAAGTTAACACCATGGAACCAACGGTTACAAACTTCAACATGATCCGCACTTTTAGTGTTTCCTAGAAGATTCGTAACAACCAGTCGAAATGATTTCCACGCTTCTTGCTCATCAGGAGCCCAAACTGCGAAGAAGTGTTGGTCCTCAATCTTTTTTTTATTTGAGGACCCACGAAAACACCTTCCTTAATCTTTGCATCCGATATGTTTGATCTGATTTCAGATATTCAAATGCAGGTCCATTCTTTGCAATGCTTTTACAAAATTATTGAAGAGACCAAGTTTTACATGTAACGGTAGGAGAATAATTTGATCTTTATCCACGAGAGGAACACATTTCACGTTTTCTTTCCCAAAAGTCAAACTTGTCCTCTTTGGCCAGTCTTTTTGAACGTAATGCTCCTTACGTGCTTGGCTGTCCCATTTACAGAGAAAGCACGTGTATTTTATGTACCCCTGTTGTAATCCAGTCAACATGGCAACAACCTTAAGATCGGAGCAAATCTTCCAAGAGTGTTGCTTATAATTTATCAAATTCAGCAGCAGCGCCATTGATTCATACGATTCCTTCATGTTGACAGTATGAGCCAGCGGTATCGAGGGTTTCCTGTTTCCTTGATGCAATCAAACAGCCTTCAAACTCAGTTTACTGCTGTCGATAAACAAACGCCATTCATTTGGATTGTGATGCTCCCCAAACTCTTCGAACAAACCGTTTACAGTGTGGGCAAAAATAGCGTTTTTTTTTGTGGGGAGGTGTATTGTGAGTTTTTTTTATCGCGTTTTGTGTGGTGGAATTGTGGCGCGCGGGGTTTTCGTGTTTTTTTTTTGTGGGGGGGGGGGGTAGATGTGTTTTGTTTTTTTGTGTAATTCCTACTAATTAAGTTCCTTGTTGGTTGGTTGTGGGGGGAATAATTGTGGTTTTTTTTTTTTTATGTGTGGGTTTGGTGTGGTGCGGGTGGCGGTGATAGGATTTGGGAATTCGGACGGACATTAAAGAAGCGACATTAGAGAGCAACTTAACAACACTTTATTCACGTTCGAGTTCGTTATTTGGAATGAGATAAAACATTACAAAGAATAAGAAAAACTGGCTGCTGATGGCGCCAAAAACAAAAACGTCAAACTTACTGTTTACTGCAGGGCTGTAGGCGAATACCTGTGACTGAAATTGTCTCTCATCACCCCTCCTCAATTTCTGGAACGTTGCACGCCAATCCCCTCCAGGAGACGCTTAAAGGCCACGGACGGAAGCCCCTTTGTCATAACATCCGCCAACTGTCGCTCCGAAGGAATGTACTCGATGACTATATCGCCTCGTTGCACCAGTTCTCGGATAAAGTTGAATTTGATATCGACGTGTTTCATACGACGACTATCCCTTGGCTCTTCTGCCACTTGCATACAGGATTGGTTGTCTTCATAATACGGCACGGATCCTTCGATAACAACTCCGAGGTCACCTAACAACCTTCGCATCCATATACCTTCACAAACGGCCGAGCACAGCGCAACAAACTCGGCCTCAGTCAAAGATAAGGCCACTGTTTGCTGCTTCCGCGTTAGCCAAGCCACTGTGCCTCCGAAGACTCGCAGAATGTAGCCGCTCATCGACCGCCGATCGTTGATGTCGTTTCCCCAATCGGCATCTGAGAAAACCATCAACGCTGCTTCGGCTTCGCCACCTTGGAATTCCAGACCGACATCGAGAGTGCCCTTCACATAGCGAAGGATGCGCTTCAGGTAGCACCAGTGTTCATCCGTCGGACAACTTTGCAACTGACTGAACACGTTCACTGCTGCGCACAAATCCGGTCGTGAAGTGTGGGCAACGTATGCCAGACAGCCCACCAGCTCGCGAAAAGGCTTATCCGTTCTCTCCGCTTCAGTTCCTTTCTCCATCTTCAGGTGGCACTCGACCGGTGTGGAGATCGGTTTGCAATCCTCCATGCCAAAGCGCCGAAGGAGACTCTCCAAATATCCTCGCTGCGAAATCCTCATGAACCGCCTCTCGATGTTTCTCTCGATGTGCATACCGAGGAAGCAGCTCACCTCTCCAAGATCCGACATGGCAAATTCCTTCTTGAAGCAGTTCTTAATCACCGAGATCGCCTTCACGTCACGTCCAATGATGAGAATGTCATCGACGTAGAGGACTAGCATCATTCGTTCGCCGTTCACCGTTCGCACATACAAGCACTGGTCGTTTTCACTGCGCTTGAAACTCAGTCTGGTGACGAACTGGTGGAACCGTTCGTTCCACGCACGAGAAGCTTGCTTGAGGCCATACAAAGCACGGTTCAGACGGCATACAAGCTTCTTTGTTCCTAGAGGCGAGACCCTCAGGTGGAACCATGTAAATCTCCTCTTGGAGTGTTCCGTTGAGGAATGCCGTTTTCACGTCAAGCTGATAAACCTGCAGACGCTCCTGGTTTGCTACGGCTAGCACAGTCCTCACGGTATCCAATTTGGCCACTGGGGAATACGTCTCGGCATAATCGTAGCCGTAACGCTGAGTAAAGCCGCGGGCCACCAGCCTGGCCTTATATCGTTCAGGAGCTTCACCCTCGCCCTTTTTCACTTTGAAGACCCACTTACAGGTAATGGGGTTTCTACCTGCAGGCAACTCGCATAACATCCAAGTATTGCTCTGCTTGTGAGAGTGCATCTCCTCTTGAAGAGCCGCATTCCACAGGTCCCAGTCTTCACGCTTCCGCATTTCCGCTAGTGAATCCGGATAGTTTTCCACGTAGCTGATAGCGCTCGAAGCCTATAGTTCATTTCGTAGTCTTTCTGTCAAACCGGAGGAGCACGCTTCCGAAAGCTGCTCTCTGTTTCCGGTACGACCTGCTGGTTAACCCCAGCTGAAATTTCACCTTCGTTAACGCTTTCTCCACAATCCACATATTCGTCGACGGTCTCGTTCATTTCAGGTAGTTCTTCCCCAGACTCTCATCACCGAAACATCAGGTTTTCTACCCTCCCAAAGTTCATAGGGTGTCTTACCTTCGATGATCGCACTTGCCGGGCTTCTGTTCGCAAGGTATGCTGAAGTTTCCACCGCCTCACACCAAAACTTCTTGTCTGCTCCTGACGTGAACAGCATTGATCTGGCTTTTTCTTCCAGGGTGCGGTTCATCCGTTCGGATACACCGTTTTGTTTTGTTTTCTCTATACCCTTCTCCTTACAGTACTCATCGAATTTGGAACTACGGTATTCACCGTCATTGTCACACACCATTCGCGAAATGCCAACGCCGAACTTGGCAGTGGCCATTGCTTCGTACAGTTTAAAGTATCCGAACACTTCGTCCTTCGACCACATAGTGTACACTACCGTAAATCTGCTCCAGTCGTCGATGAAGCTCACATAGTACCGACTACCATAGTGACCGACCGGTGTCACAGGACCACAAACGTCACTGTGTACAACCTCCAACATACGCGTTGCCCTTTTTCCCGAACGTTCACCGAAAGGCTTTCTTGTTTGTTTCGCATCGACACAAGATTCACAGATCGTTTCGATTTTATCCCCACTCGTGCACTTTTCCAACCCTTTCACCATGTTCTTGGCCATAATATTCTCCAAGTACTTCTCACTTAGATGGTCATAGCGCTGATGCCACAGCTCATGACATCTGAGGATCTTTCCGCACGAATACATGGCCGAACTGTTCGCATTCTTCGAATAAAAATCCATTTCGTACTGGAAACCACGACGTTTACCACATGCGAGCACTTCCGAATCACGGAGAACTTTCACGCTGCCGTTCTCAAACACGACTTTCATTCCGGCCATCTCACTTTTCGGATCGAAAAAAGATTACACCGGAGATCGGGAGTAAAAAGTACATCCTCCAAGGTACACTCACGCCGACGATTACCGTTTTTCGCAATTACTTTGATTGTTCCCGAATATTTCGCGATCGCGGACTTTCCGTTCAATGCCACTGCTATTTCGACCGGTTTCTTTAAAAGCACCAACTTTTCAAAAAGTTGGCGGTCATTAGCCATGTGGTCCGTGGCACCCGAATCTGCGAACCACTGTAGCTTCCCATTTTCTTCGTCGCTGCCGTCGGCGACCATGCCGGCGAAGAAACACACACTTTTCTCCGTCACATTCGCACTGCCTTTGTTTTTATTTTCTTTCTTCGTTTTGGGGCTATTCATAAACCACGAACTTTTCTGGGGTAGGGGGGGGCAATCCAACAAATCTCCAATAAATGTATGGAAAAAAGTCTACGAGGGGGGAGGGCTCTGAGATTATCAAAAATAAGTCTACGTGGTTTATGAACAGGCCCTTTCCTTTTTGTCAGCTCTATGCCCAGGCTTGTGGCAAACGAAGCACTTCATTATTTTCTTCGCACCTTCTTTGGGCTTTCCGACAAAAGCAGCCGACTCACGTTTAAAGGAAGCAACTTCTGCTCTTGATCCCTTGCACTTTATTTCCTCGTCGAGGAGTCGGCATTTAACGAACTCGAGGGTCAAATTCTCTTCTGGCATCGTCTCGAGCGCCGTTACCACGGTCGCGTACTTTGGCCCCAAGGTCAACAACAAATGGCACACTATGTCAATGTCTTCCATGACTGCCCCGGTGGCTTTATATTCACGCACAATTCTATCAAATGCAAGAAAATGATCCTGCAGACTGTTCCCTTCATGACGAAACATCAACAACTTTTTCTTCAGGTGCAGCCGGCTCGCGATGCTGCGGCGTTCGAACACCTTTTCCAAAGCAATCCAAATCGCTCTCGGTGTCGTTTTGTCCTGCACATATTCCAGCATACTGTCATGAATTCGCGAAATCAGAACCGATTTACATCGCCGTTCCTTTTTCCGACGCTTTTCCATCAGTTTTTCCTTCGCCTGGCGAACGGCGTCAGTGTCCTCTTGTTTCACTTGCAGTTCTTCCACTTCCGCCATCTCGCTCTGGATGCATTCAAGCAGCTCATGTTCTTCGAGCACTACTTGAATCCGGAACTTCCACGACGCGAAGTTCGAACCGTCAAACAACGGAACGCGAACGACTTCCGTACCGTTTTCCATTTCGACACGACACTTTTGCTAAAGTACACTTTCTTCACACGCGCAATCTGGGCCCATAACCTGATAGGATTTGGAAATTCGGACGGACATTAAAGAAGCGACATTAGAGAGCAACTTAACAATACTTTATTCACGTTCGAGTTCGTTATTTGGAATGAGATAAAACATTACAAAGAATAAGAAAACTGGCTGCTGATGGCGCCAAAAACAAAAACGTCAAACTTACGGTTTACTGCAGGGCTGTAGGCGAGTACCTGTGACTGAAATTGTCTCTCATCACTGGGCAGTATCTTCAAATGAAGACTCCCTTTTTCGTTTTGGGCACAAATAGGGTACCGGTTTGAATTCGAATGTGGAGTTGGTTTTTCTACGGATTGCACATCAGCATACTGCACCGACTTATGGCGGCCATGTTGTTAAACTTCGGTGAGGCAGAAATAACAATCCGTAGCGTGGCAAAAAGGTTCATTCCAAATAACTGGCTTATCAAAAGACAAATAGCGGCTTAACAGTGACAGAAATGAGAGTATGTAACAAATTTGAATGGGACCAGTGGCAAGCCATACATACCTTTCACCTGCTATCCACCTAGTCAGGCATGTTTTGCACGAATTACGCAGAACGTTAGGCACCCATGGTTTCTCCAGATTCTCCGGAACAATTTCAAAATAAAAACGGAACGCAGATTGAAGAGAAGCAGTGAATTTAACCGGTGTCGTAAAAATGTAGACGCCACAGGCATAACAAAACTTTTGTGGATCATTTTTACATATGAATTCCCGTTTTGCAGCGCACATTTTTCTCACTCCGATAACTGAACAACGAACTGTCACAATTTGTTTCCTTTGAAGGGTTACCAATAGCTATTAAAATAAGCTACACTTGCAATATATTTTTTTGTAGACGTTATTTTGGTATTAACCCCGGGCTTTTTTGGTTGACCCCGGGTGGAATATTATACCCCACACAGAAAAAAAATAATGAATTTTAACAAGCGCGTAAAGCCGCGAGTAATCGGTTCTATCCCCTGAACATTAGTTTTAAGATAATTGATGTATATAAATATGAAAACTTGGCTCTGTAAAGTTGATTCAATTGAGCCTGTACAAATAAATGATTTAATAAAAAAAAAAAAAACAAGCGCGTAAAATTTCCCCTCGTTTAATTCCAAGTCAAAGGAGGCGTAAACAACGAAATTGTTTGCAATCTTTCATGCGCCATACAACAATGTTTGCAATCTTTCATACAAAAGGCTAGATTCAGGCGTTATCTGGTTTAAACTTACATGACACATCCCATTATTTTCTGCCAAATCTGGCATTCCCTTTATGTTCATTAGGTAACGCACAAAATTCAATGTTTCCTTTTATCTGTGCACATAGAGATTGCTGACAGCTCGCTTACCACCACAAACATAGCCAACTGCCGGTTTGTGATCATTACAAAACTAAAATATCAAAACAACAACAAAAGAAATCAAACAGAACTGATGTCTCTTAGCATCGAAACAATAACAACAACAAACACAATACGGGTAAATAAAATCCGACGTAGCTTTTGTGATCATTCTAAAAAGTGACAGGCCGACCAGAAAAAATATGGCATACTTGATTTTTTGCACTTTTTGCACTGGGTGCAGCAACCTCTATGGTGCGCAGCCAAATAGAAGCCAAAAATGTTGGCTTATAAAACTGAAAATGTTAGTATTTGACTGTATCCCATGAAATCTTTTTGATGCAAATCTGTTAGATGTATTAATTTGTTTAGTGAGTAATATTTTTTATTTTTCAAAAGCATTTCTGTGCCCACAAGATACCAATACTAAATTCGGTAAAGTTTTCAAATTAATCACGTTTACAGCTCCTCCCTGTGCCATGATCTGCCAAATGATCCGAATCAGACAAACCTGATACTTACTTCAATCCAATTGCCATGTGTCAACCACAAGCGGCGGCTGCGACATTCCAAAACAGATCGAGTGGATGACGGATTTCGTTTGCATTAAAATTTGACGTATCATCCCGCAAAGAGATTTGCTCTTTTCTCGTGGCTGGCTGAACGAACGAACTTTGGGTCGGTCGGTCGGTCGGTCGGCAGATGACAAGAAACGATCACCGAACGATGTGAGAAGCATGTAAATGGCCCTCGTAATACGAATTCCCTTTCGCGATCGTCAGACGATCTTTCGCGCCGCTCCGCTTCGCCGGATCATGTGCGTGTGGGTGCTTCACTTTTAAGCGGATTAGTCTGAGATGCAATCTTTCCATCAACTAACTGCGGCTGGAATGTTTAGACGGCAGCATACTGGCTGCAAAGTGGGGATTTATGTCATCACTTGGGCGCGAGGGAGAAGGGGGGAAATTAACGACAAATAACGCACGAAATGGATGCAAATTGGAAATTCATTTTCGTCAGATAAAAAAAAATGATACGGCTGAGATGTGCCAAATCAATCAGCATCACATTCCAGACGGGCAATGATTTTGTTGCAACAGGAAAGTTTTCTTCGAAGGTGGAATTAGTTGCATATTTTCTGCGGTTTCACTCCCGGTTAAGATTTGTTTTCGCTTTTATTTGATAGTCACGCAAACAATGGGGTAAAATGGATCTTTATGCTGAAGATTTGGCTGACAGTTAAATTGAAAACTAGTTTCGTTACCTAAGATTTGGCTGACACGATGACAATGCATAATCATAAAAACACTGAAGCAACCCCGACCACAATTCGTGCTTGCATTCTTTCTCGGTCCAGATCATTTCCATAATGAATCGCTAAATTCCTTAAGTCTCATTACAATTCGGATATGATGCCACTTACAGCAATTGCTGCCCCAACCACTTTAAGTCTGACCTTTCCACTGCACTTTTTTGTTGTCTCTATCCTTCTGTTGGCTATATCTCCAATTTTAATCGCCTCATCATATGGTAACCTTGCATTTTAATTTTTCGTGAATAATAATGTGAATTTTTTCGCTGTCATTTTGTGAACATTAAGCACCATCCGATGGTAATCGTGGAAAAACCCTCCCATTGTTTCTGTGCAATTTAAGGCAGATAATTGAGTCACTTCGAGTCGTAACTGACCTGCATTAACGTTCCGAGCAATTGTGGAGGACGGAGGGGAGTGCCGCTACTGGCCATTGGCGTAATTTCATCACCTACTACTACTACCTGCTGACGGACTGACTGACTGATGCCCCAGGTACGGGGACCCAAAATGCCAAAAACCCCTTAAAAGACAACAACGAGATGACATTGCATAATGAACCGGCAAGGCAGCGCACTTATGGGAATGACCCGAAAAAATAAGGCAAAATTGTCAAAAGTAAGTGGAAAAATATAACAAGAAACAGGTCGTAAATAAGTACCCCGTGCTTCGATCATCGATCGGCGTGAAATTAATAACCGCAATAATTATTGGAATTAATGCTCTTGGCGATCGAATCTGATCTTCGCATCGGTCATGGATGCGGGTTTCTACGGCAAGGCGCAACTGTTGCGGACTGTCAGACTGGGTGGCTCGACCCGTTCGGGATTCATTCATATTCCTCCACGAGTAGGGAATGAACCAATCATGACCGTTGTACACGAGAAGGGCATACCACATCTGTCGTACCAATTTGTCTCCCATTCGGCTCTCCCTTCAACGATTTTGGACCGGACATCTGACTTCATCATGTGCCAACACCGTGACCATAGCGTAACGAAAGGTGGTGCAAGTTTTGAAAAGTGAACCCTGTATTGCGAAAAATGAAATGCCACCAGGCCCATTCATGAGCCGCGCGTCCACGGACAATTGTCGTTAGCATCGTCTCGTCGCGGTGGATGCTGTGATCTATCTTTCGGCTATCTGCCTTGGTGGGTCGTTCACCGCGAGTCCAGACTGGCGAACGTGGCCTAACATAGCAACAGCGTGGTCTTGGCGTGGGAGTTCGGAGCGACGATGACCAGCTGATTTGTGATGAACTTTATGGGCCCGAGTCGGACCGCGTGCGAAGTGGGAATTTGTTATGGTCAGTATCGCACAATCGCGGGGCAAAGATGGGGCTTATGTAAATTTATTTTCGCGAGAAATATGGGACGACTCAGAAGGGTTGAATACAGAATATTTGCATTTTCAATTACATTGGACACTCACAGCATATGTTTCGTCTAAATTTATCTGCTCGAAAATTAAGTAATTAATAATTCAAAGCTTGTAGTCCCTTGCCTCTTGGTCTGTAGCTCTTATCTCTACTTACCCGTAGTGCCGACTAGGGTACGAGGAACCATAGGAAAAATTGGGTAATTAACTCCGGTAGAACCTAGTTGTATGCTGACAAGGAAGGCTAGATTTTCAGTGGAATGGTGAATTATTTTAGTTTTATGCTACGGAATCATCAGAACATACTTAGAGTAAATTTCTTCAATGGGTCACTTTTTTTTTGTCTACAGGGTGCGGCAGAAAATAATGCGTAAATTTGTTCTATTTCTTTCAAATCCCATTTTCAACTAATTCAAGCAATAATATCTACATTTTCGAGTGCAGTTATCTTAATAAAGTCCTTTTAAACAAATTTATTCAATGTTTCCTCCATTTTTATTAATAACATCGTCGAGCCGACGCCGGAAGCCAGAGCATGCCTTTTGAACAAAGCCCTCTGACATTGACTTCCATGTGCGTGTTATGGTTGACTTCCGGGTTTTCACACTAGGATGTGATGTTTTGCAGGCTCGTGCTTCAACATATGCCCAAATCGAATAATCCAACGAATTAAGATCTGGACTGCTACGGGGCCACAAATCCTTTGGCCAAAACTTCATGTTCCCGTTCAACCATTGTTGGGTTCGATTGGACGTGTGACACGGCGCTCCCTCCTGCTGTAGGACAACGTTTTGGTCCTCGGAGAAGTTAGCCTTCACCCAGGGCAGCACTTGGTCCCTTAAAATACCGATATACACTTCGGTATTGATTTCAACTCCAGCATCAATGAAAACAGGCGGCATTTTCAAACCGTTTTTTATTTGTCGTCAATCATATATGTAGACCGGTTTTACATTCTTGCCTTAATTCTACTCTTACAGATATTCTGAGAAAAATACTTTTTTTAGTTGATTTTTATTCATTGTTATATCAATTGTGGTGCAGTATTTGTTATAGCAAGACATCATCTTATTTATGGGTCCGTTTTGGGCATAGTTAGTTCTTTGATTATTTATGTAGAATAAATTCCTGTTTCTTAAGTAACGGGTGGGAGCGTAGAAGTTGAGCTTCTCTAAAATGTCTGCGTCATTTATTCTTTGCCCAATAACATCGTTTATAAATGATAGAATTGCAAACTCACGTCGTTTTTCAAGACCATCTATTTTAATTAACATACATCGAGATTCATAAGAAGGTAACCGAAAAGAGTTCCATCCTAACTTACGCAAAGCATACAATAAAAACTGTTTCTGTACTGACTCAATACGGTCTTTATGTGTATTCTGATATGGATCCCAAACCACGCTGCAGTACTCAAGAAGGGGCCTAACATATGTTACATACAATGTTTTTATTGTATAGGGATCATTGAAATGAAAACTAAACCTCTTGATGAACCCGAGCATATTACTTGCCTTGTAAATTATATTGTTGTAGTGTTCTACAAAAGTGAGCTCGGAATCAAGTATGACTCCCAAATCTCTAACTTGATTGCATCTTTCAACAGTTTGTTGACCTATAGTGATGGTGTCTTGCCTTACATTGCGCTTTTTAGTGAATGAGACTGAGATGCACTTTTTTACGTTAATCTCTAGCAAGCTTTTTGTACACCAAATATGAAAATTATCAACTTCTCTTTGAAAGACTTCAATGTCAGATGATTTACGTATTTCCATGAAAAGTTTCATGTCGTCTGCATATATTAAAACATTTAAATGGCGTAAAATATATTCAACATCATTGACAAACAAAATAAATAGTAAAGGACCCAGATGGGATCCCTGTGGTACTCCCGATGTAACATTCACAACCGATGATAGCTTTCCTTCAAATCTTACTCGTTGTGTTCTTCCAAGCAAGTATGACTGAACCCACTTTAATAAATTAAGATTGAAACCTATCTTAGACAATTTGTAAAGCAACAAAGGAATATCGACTCTATCAAAAGCTTTGCTAAAGTCAGTGTATAAGGTTTCAACATAATTACCTTCATCCATTGCATTTATTGAAAAATTTACAAAATTTAGCAAGTTTGTAGTAGTAGAGCGTCCTTTCATAAAGCCATGTTGCTTGGTAGAGATAACATTTTTAACCTGTGAAAAAATATGTTGATTGATAATGGACTCAAATAGTTTGGGAATACAAGATAATATTGCAATCCCACGATAGTTTTTAACATCTGATTTTTTACCGCTTTTGAAGATCGGAACCAAGTACGATTCCTTCCAAATGAGGGGAAATACGCCAGTTTTTAGAGATGAATTAAACAACCAAAACAAGGGTTTCACTAATTCCTTTGATAATGTTTTCAAAAATACTGGCGGTAATCCGTCAGGACCAGCTCCTTTAGAAGCGTCTAATGTGCTTAAAGAAAGCAAAATTTCGTTGACGGATACATTATCAACAGTCACATTTAACGAAGGCTCAGGAAGATATGAGAAAAATTGATAATCTCGATCCTTGTCGTCACGAGTTGTGTAAACATCTTGAAAAAAATCAGCAAATAAGTTACTGATTTCGGTTGGATTTTTACCGTCTTTGTCGTTGAATTGCATTTTTGTTGGAAAATTTCTTAATTTCTTCTTATCTTTAACAAGGCTGAAAAACGATTTCGGGTCTGATTTGATATTAGTTTCAGTTTTTCTATTATACTCCTCATGTGCGATCTTCATTTCTAAATTCAGTTGATCACAAATAGTTAAATATATTGTGAGGTTCATATCATTTTTATCTTTTTTATAAGCTTTGTGCGCTTTTTGCTTCCTATTTTTGAGATTTATAATTTTCTTAGTATACCACACCGGATTCTTATTTGGTCTTCTCCTATGTCTTTGGGGTACTGCAGTCTCTACTATATCGTAGATGTTTCGATAGAATACAATTACGGCCTGCTCTGTTGACAAATTGCGAAATATGGTTTGCCAATCAATCGAGTATAGTTTGTTTTTAATGAGATTGTAGTCTGCTTGTTTAAAATCAAAATAAATTTCGGATAAATCGTTATCCAACATTGTGGCGTTGTCATGACTGAAAATGGAATATTCAATAGCAGTATGAAATGCTTCATTTTTCCAAAGAGGTGCTGGTGCCTCAATAACGCAAAAATCATCGGTCATATTAGTGAACAATAAATCAAGGTAGCAATTGTTCCGATTTCGTACATGATTTATTTGATTGAGTCCAATCTGCGCACTTTTTTCAAATAGAGTAAGAAGCGTTAAATTTTCTCCAATTATTGGTATTAAAAGAGATTCATTTTGATCATCTATAATAAAATCAGTAGCATTTTGGTTAAAGTCACCATAAATGTGAATATTGACGTCAGATTTAAATTTTGTCAAAATACTTTCAGCAATATTAAAAAACATTTTGTATGAATCAATTTCTGCACTTTCTGGGGGGAAATATACTGCTCCAAAAATATGAACTTGATTTTCGATCACAGATGTAACCCAGACATGGTCAAATTCCTTGTGTTTTTTTGAAGTGATTTCTTCTGATTCATAATCAGATGAAATTGCAATTAATACGCCACCTCCGGATTTCTTATTGGATAACGATTTATCTCGATCGTCTCTATATACATTAAACTTATCGGCAAAAACTTCAGAACTTTTAATGCTCGAATCCCAACTAGTCTCAGTGGCTAAAATAACAGAGTAGTTACAAGCAGCAACTCGTCTATAAATTTCATAAATCTTCAACGCACTTTTCATTCTATTAAAGTTTTGACAATAGATTGTTATTTCCTTACTTTCTTTACTATTTTTCTAAGCACTCAGGTGTGGGGAGTCGGTTTGATTGGGAGAAGACGTGAAGTTGGGGATAGTATTATAAGGGGTTTATTCAAAAAAATGGGCAAAAAAAAATCTTCTGTAACTTTTGAATCGTATGAGTAAAAAACCTAGAAATTTGAGTAGATCTTTTCCATAGTGTATTATTTACATCTGTCAAGTTTCATAGTTATACATTCAATAGTCCCAGTCATGTCATCGAAACAAGAAATTGTCCGTGAGAAAATTTTGTGCACTCACAATCAAAATCCAGGGGCGTCCCACCGGTGGATTGCTAAAAGGCTTGGAATTGCAAATACAAATGTGTCTCGTGTAATAAGAACCTTCAAGGAGCGTCTGAGTGTCCAAAGGAAGGAAGGGAGTGGTCGTAAAAGTGGTCCAATGGACAGTAAAATGGCCAGGAAAGTCGTACAACAATTCAAGAACCGTCCAAACATGTCAATTCGAGATGTCGCTAAAAAGTCTAAGGTGTCAGTCGGTTTTGTGCAAAAAACCATGAAGCGTGCTGGGTTACATGTTTACAAAGTGCAAAAAGCCCCAAACCGGAATGAAAAACAAAACATCACTGCGAAAACCCACGCCCGGAAACTTTACACGAAGCTGCTCACCAAATCCGGTTGCATCGTGATGGATGACGAAACATACGTCAAGGCCGACTTCCGTCAACTTCCTGGGCAAGAATATTTCGTTGCCAAGTCGAAGTTCGATGTTCCGGAGGATGTTCGAAAGAAGAAACTATCGAAATTTGCAAAGAAGTTTCTAATCTGGCAGGCGATTTGCGTATGTGGTGAAATAAGTGCTCCCTTCATCGCTTCCGGAACAATAAACGGTGCGATTTACACGGAAGAGTGCCTTAAGAAGCGTCTCTTGCCATTCATTAAGAAGCACAAAGGATCAACTCTGTTTTGGCATCCTGCCACTACGCTCGAAACGTATTGGAGTGGTACCGAGCCAACGGAGTCAATTTTGTGCCAAAGGATATGAACCCACCAAATTCACCGGAACTTCGTCCAATTGAAAAATTCTGGGCAATTATGAAAACGGAACTTCGCAAACATCCCAAAACTATAAAAACAGAGCTAGAATTGAAGAAAATTTGGGTAAAAACAACAAAAACACTGGGAAAATCGGTTGTATAAAATTTGATGGGTGGAGTGAAAAGGAAGGTGTGGGCATTCGGGATGGAAGACGAAATTGAATAAAACAAATGTTGTAAATCAAAACTCATTAGTAGTTCTTCATTCCCTGAAAATTTCAAGAAAATCCGATAATCAGTTTAATTTTGATGAGTATATATGTGTGTGCCATTTTTATCGAATACACCCTTTACTTTCCATTTTCTGCTAGATTGTTGCCCTCCAAAGGGTCCGTCAATTCTTGGTAAAACACGAATGCCTGCATGTACACACCTGACAAGTTATTGGCACGGGTGAGTGTCCTGGAACGGAAGTTACTGGAACAGCTGATGAACTGCATAATGCGACAGAAGAGGTCCCAGGAGTCATGAAGTTGAACGAGCTCGTTGGAACGGTAGGTGTGGAATAGGGTGGTGATGCATCGCTTGCCGGGTGCGGATTTTGTGTTCCACCCCTTTGGAAGTAAATTGGGCGATAGCTGAGTGGTGTGCTGGAGAGTTGTTGGTTTTTGGCAGAAGAAAACGCACGGTGGGTTGGTGGATGGTGGTGTTAATGTTGTTGTTTTTTTTTTTTATGGTGGGGGTGGTTTGTGTTGTTGTTCGATGGTTGTTTATGTCGCGGGGAGCAAGTGTTATTTTGAATATTTTGTTTTTGTTCTGCTTCTTCCGCCTTCGAGCTTTATCGGCCATTTTTTGCTGATTCAAGCGATGTAATTTACGAGCATCGTACTGTGACCAGTCTGCCATCCAGACTTTCCTCGTGCCCAGAAAACGCCACCCTTCTTTTTTTGTAATTTAATTCTGCTTCTAAACTGGAGCATGGGTCAGGTGTCGATAACGGTGATTCTATATTATGATTTGCACAAATGTTTGCCGATAGAGACTTGAGTTCGTCAAGAATATCAATACCCAACATCGAATTTGTGCTCATTGTACAATTAGCTGCTAATTCAATGGATTGTTGATTCAGCAGGCAAATTTGGTTGATAAATCTGACGTCACCACTTTCAATGTTGAATGCATATTATCTTTTGTTGCTGACATCGCTGTATCGAATAGGGAAGTGACGTGATTTTTTATCGCAACAACGCTACCAGCTAAACTGTTACTTTTGTTGATCGCGGAAAGCTCATTTTTTATACTGGTGAGCAGAGTTTCAAATCCTTTTTCCATGCTTTCAAACGCTTCATGAACGGCGTCAGGCTTGTGTTGGGATGCGAGCCGGTGCATCACCTCTGTATTGTCATGAAGCTGTTTTTCAAGGCGTTTCTGTTGCTTAACCAGCCCATTGAAGTCAAGCTTAGCCTGTAACAGCTCCTGGCGCGAGTCGCAGCATGGTAGTACATAGGAATTCACATCCACCAGGTTTTAGCAAAATTGAATTTGCACTAATGTCGTTTTCGGTTTTAAACCTGGATGAGGTCTGACTCTGACTCGCAATTAACGAACGAAAAAGGATCCCGGGTCGAGTCAGTATGGTGGCATTATCACTGCGTTCTTCTTTGATCACTGCGATGTAAACATAAACATTTTATTTTGCCAGTTCATGTTTGTGTGGATTGGTGAATCCAGGCTGGACCTCGAAAAAAGTTGAGAGCGAACCTCATCGGTGTTGGGTCGGATCCAGATCCAACCCGATTTGATAACAAAACGTTGGTTTTGTCAGCTGTTAGAGCGAACCTAGGGTGAACCCAGTTCCGCACTGGCAATAAACGAAAACGACATAACTCAGCGATGCAGGATACTAATATTGACCTACGCAAATATTGCGGAGAAGAGGCCAGGACGCATTGTATTCAAGGTGGTTTCTGGATGCAGTCATCACCTTGTGAGCAACAGAACTGTGTTTGCCGGTTTGAAGGAAATGACCGATCAAATGACCAATAAAGGTCATCAAGGAAAAAAAGGAAAGGATAGTTGGGCAGATCGGTGAACAAGCAACAAGGATGTACTATTCAACATGAAACATATGCTCTGGAACCGGAGTTGCGTGAATACTTGATGTCAATCATAAACAGGACCAAAGCCGGAATTGACGTGCTGTTTTCGGGAAACGTAGCTGTGAGCTGTAAGGGCAACGCTAAATGAACTACAATCGAGCGTCCGCTTTTATGTCAGGGACGGGTCAAAGCAGCGTTTGCTCTCCATGTTTGGAGCGGCTGAGTTTCCGTCCTGTTAGTGCGCCCAGAACTCGAAATACAATAGCCGAAAGGCCTGGTGGTGTTCGGGGCGATTAAACAGCAGCATCACGATGGTCCTCCTGCGAGACACCGATAAACTATAACAACGAATAATACACAAGGAAGAGATTAAAACCGGACCAATCGGCATGGACCTAGGCTACGGATAAGGACTAAAGAATGGAAAGGATCTAGGGTGCGTACATTTCGGGATGGTCTTACCATCTCCAAAGCTGCGGTAATACAATCGAGCTGTGAACAGCTTTCATCGTGATGGGTAAGATGCAGAAGCGGGTGATTGGGTGATGGCCGATCAACTCCCGAATGTGCAGGTGAAGGCTCAAAGGCCGGTTCTTCGACATCAGCATCATTAACGTGTATATAGCCCTCACCTCGGAAGTGATGACAAAGAAGAATTCTACGCGCAGCTGGAGCGTGAATACAACCGCTGCCCAAGCCATGGCATCAAGATCATCATTGGGTATTTCAACGCCTCGGTTGGCTAGGCGAAGTGTAAACCCGTGGTTGGAAATTTCTGCGCACACCACCTGATCAACGATAACGGCCTACGTCGACTTCGCTGCTTTCAAAAACGTGGCCTTACGTAGTACGTTCTTCCAGCACAGCCTCCCACATCGTTAGGAGGTCACCAAACCAAACGGAATCACAGATATTTTAAGATCGTCGGCAGATGGTCAGACATCAACCAGCGTTTTTCCTTCCGAAGTCTGAGAATGACTGTGATATTCTTCGAAAAGTTGAGCTACAGTACAAAACGGTTCTATTTTCCACCTATGATAGCTACTTATCCAGAATCCAGGTGAACGTAAAACAGAACCCGTCATGTTTTTGGAATTTTGTGAAAACACGGCAAGGACGCACACGGGACGCACAATTGCCGCTAGTCTTGACGAAGCCCCTATTCCGCTCAACGCAGTCGAGCCCTACCTGCCGGCGACCAGCAGCCGTCCCGGCCCTGCGGTTGAGTTGGGAAACGGGGTTTTCCAGATTCCAAGTAACGGCAAGTATGGTAAACAAACGGACACATCCCGCTCTGATGGTATTTCCTTTCCCAGTGCTACAAACCTCGAACGTCGGAATTCGACCTTGTAATCTATTACCAGAATGTTGGCGGAATGAACGGCCTTATTGATGATTATCGGTTAGCGTTCATGGATCATTATTATAGTCTTAACCGAGACATGGCTGGATTCTCGGACTGTTTCTGGTTATGTTTTTGGAAATGGTTACGAAGTTTTCCGCTGTGATCGGAACATAAACAACAGTAGGAAATTGACTGGCGGTGGTGTTCTCGTTGCAGTTAGTGTCAAGTTGAAAGCAAGTGCAGTTGAAGACGATTCCTGGATAACCGAAGAACAAGTTTGGGTAGCAATTCAGCTTGGAGGCCGTATTCTATTCCTTTGTGCAGTGTACATCCTCCGGATCTAACTCGAGATTTAGACCTAATTGATGCGCACTGCCGATTTGTTTCTGCTATTTCGAATACGGTTGCCCTCCATGATGAAATGATTATTTTGGGAGACTTCAACCTAGCGGGCATTGCATGGACTCCAACTCACAGCGGCTTCCTCCGTCCCGACCATGAACGTTCCTTTTTCCACGCAGGGGCTATTCAGCTTCTGGACAGCTACAGTACCGCAACTCTATCCCAAGTTAATAACGGGTGAATGAGAATAATCGCTCTCTAGATCTCTGCTTCGTGACTGGCCAAGATATTGCTCCCGTCATCTCTACAGCTCCCGTGCCTCTAGTTAAGGATGTCCCTCACCATCCTTCTCTAATAGTTGCTGTCGAGGACGTTGTAGCTCGAGACTTCGTCGACACTCCTGCTACTGTGTCATATGACTTTCGTAGAGCCGACTATCGCAGTATTGGTGATGTTTTATCTAGTTTGGATTGGCAGAGCATTCTTGATTCGACAGACGTTAACATCGCTGCTCAAACTTTTTCCCACGTCTTGGCTTATGTCATCGACAGACACGTCCCAAAAAAGATTGCTCAGACTGACTCTCGGGTCCCTTGGATGACGAACGCTCTTCGCTCGCTAAAACGGATTAAAAAGGCGGCTCTTAAAAGATTAGCAGGCTCAACTACGAATATAAACGGATCAGTCGTGCGCATATTCAACGTTATCTGAGTGGGGTTCAACTGCGTCTCAAATCTTATCCGAAATCTTTTTGGAGCTATGTAAATCAGCAACGTAAGGGCCTGTTCATAAACCACGTAGACTTATTTTTGATAATCTCAGAACCCCCCCTACGTAGACTTTTTTCCATATTTTTTTTTTTTTGAATTTTCGTATGGACCGTAGACTTTGGTCAGAACAAGTGTTTGAAAGACAGGTGCACAACGTGTTATACAACATGGCATCTCCAATCATCTTTAATGGCCAGCATGGTTTTATGAAACGTCGTTCTACAACAACGAATCTTATGTGTTACGTCACCTCACTGTCACGCGAAGTCGAAGCGAGGCGACAAGTTGACGCGGTGTACGTTGATTTCGCGAAAGCCTTCGACACTGTTCCTCATATTCTAGTCGTCGAAAAACTGAGACGCATAGGCTTTCCAGATTCGATTACGGAGTGGATTTTTTCGTACTTAAGTGATCGTACCGCATACGTCGCGGTCAACTCGGCCAGATCCCACACCTTCAGCATCACTTCTGGTGTACCACAAGCAAGCGTTCTGGGGCCACTATTATTCAACATTTTCATCAATGACCTGTGTTCGCTGCTTTGTTCGTTCAAGCTGTCGTTCGCTGACGACCTAAAATTTTATCAAGTCATAGCTTCTCTTGCTGATTTGCGCAGCCCTACAAGAAGATATTGATGTAATGTTGACTTGGTGTGACAACAACGGAATGCGAGTAAACAACAACAAATGCAAAATCATTTCCTTGGGGCGGTGCCATAACCCTATTCTTCATGAACACAAAACGGAAACGACATCACTGGAACGTGTGTCATCCATTCGCGACCTTGGCGTTACCATCTATTCAAAGCTCAGATTCAACGAGCACATCGGTAGTATTTTTCTGTATTGGGTTTCATTTGCGTCTGACTTCACCGATATCTACGCCTTGAAAACACTCTTTGCGCGTTGGTTCGTAGCATCCTTGAGTACGCTGCCCCAGTCTCCATACCACGTAGTACATGTTCTGACCATCGAACGGGTGCAGAAAAAGTTTGTACGTTTTGGGCTGAGACAACTACCATGGAACGACCCCGTCAATCTTCCTCCCTATTCAGACCGATGCAGGCTCATAGGATTGGAGCCACTATCAGATAGACGAGTTACGATGCAGCGGATATTCGTCTTCGATGGTTCCGGAATTCTTCGTTATTTGCAGTTCCACATCATAGAACAAACTACGGCTACAATAACCCGCTGGATTCATGTCTTCGCTCGTTCAATGTTGTCTGTGATGATTTTGATTTTAATTTGCCCAAAAACGTTTTTAAAAATAGGATTAGTAGTAATACATAGTTTGTAAGTTAAATGATTCAGCCTGTGCGTCAATTCGAAGACGGTGATGTAATAAATAAGTAGCGGAGAACGTCTTAGGTTACGTGGAACGAAACCGATAGAACAAGCGGTTCGACGAGGAATGTCAGCAGTCAAGCCAACTGTCCGAGTGTGGAACGGTACTGAAAGAAGCGGAGGCAGTAAACCATACTATTCCGGGAGGAAAAGCGCCGCCAGGAGGAGGAGGAGTGTGAGGAGCTAGAACAGATGCACTACTAACATAAAACGCGAAAGTTCTACCAGGAATTCAGCTTTGCAAACTCTACAGCTACTTTCGAAGCCTTTACTGTCTTTTTGCAGCGTGATCGCATAGTTTTCGGGCGGCACAGCGTAGATGTGATGCTAATACCAAACATACTATATTAACAATATAAGTCACTTCACATTTTTTCAGGCGACCCTTTTTTTCCGCCTATGGCGCCATAAGTGAGAAACGTGGCAACTACTAAATGCGCCCGCTCAATCTAAGCTATCCAGCTTTTGTTATACCTAGCGTAATATTGCAAAAGTACTCAACAGACTGTTAAACTAAGGCCCTAACTAAGGAAATGATTTTCAATCAACTCTCAGCAACTCCGACTTGTTGCCAACTGCGAATGCCATGAAAAAAGCAACACGCAACTATGGTTTGCTTGAACGCAACTTGAACAGGATAGGAAAAAGATCGTCTGTTGGAAAAGAAAGCGAGATTAACGGCTTGCAATTATTAATTTTGATTACCAGAGAATGATTTTCCAATATTACGCAGTAGAGATACTTTGATCCAATTAGATAACATTTTGGTTTGAAAAAGATCCTCAATTCACGCTGTGAAAAAAAACCACAATATATTTTTTGATCTTAGTTACCAACAAATACATTCGCAACATTTTATTGTTGGCAATTGGTTGGGACAAACACATATCGACCTGCTCTTCTAAAGTTCTGTCAGGTGAGAACCGGGATTCTTTTTTTGGTTGGGGGGGGGGGGGAAAGGGCCGCGCAGGAATTTTTTTTCGGGGGGTTGGTGGACGCGGGCCCCCTCTTTCTGAATATTATGCATTCAGCATAAAATCAAATTTATAGCGCTGAAAACTAGCAACCCTGTTCAGTTCCGACTATTAAAATTGTTTTACTAGCAACCACATTGCCATAATTGTCATCGACGCAAAAGCAAAAGAAAAAAAGAAAAACTATGCGGATGTGAAACCGTTTTCTCTTGGGTTGTTGTTTGTTTACATCTAACTTACATCTTGGGTTGTTGTTTGTTTGCATCTAACTATAATTTTGTTGTTGAAAGTTGCATATGTAGTTGTTTTAATTAGCATTTGAATTCCTATGGACAGCTCGATGGGAAGGTAAGATAAAAATTATTTATTTTCGTTGCAGATAAAAAGTGGAAAATCAGTTGAACTAAAATGGATTTTTCTCGTGATCTGTATGTTAAACCTTATTTCGTAAGTAGTGCATTGGAATCGCATAGGGATGCGCTATATAGTGCACAACTTCCGACGTTGCGTTTTTGTTCAATTGGTCTCCAGCGTTCAACCACTGACCCAAAAATGACAAAAAGACAAAAATTCTTTGATTGTTGCAGTGACTACGAAGAGGAGGAGTATTTGGTCTTGGAGGATGAAGTATTAAGAGACGACCCGATTCCGTCAACGGTCCCGCTTGTCGCTTGTGCAGACGAGAGCAATATCGGCGAGGATAGCGACGAGAATGCATCTAATCCCGACAAAGATGCTACGGTCGACAAAAAGGAAAAGCTCTCTCATTTAAGGGGATTTTTTTCGAACGGTTCTACCGCAACCAACTACGACCAAGAGAAATATTCCGGCACGACGTTGACGGAAACTCCACGCAAGATGTTCTTTAGTCGCTCTGGCAGGTACTGAGAAAACACGTTCGCCGTGAAGTATTATTTTTTGCAATGAGGACCCGAGCTGGTCTGATAAAAGTGAACCCGAGTTTGAGGACATTGATCGATTCGTGACTCTTCAAAACAAAGCACTGAAGAAAGGGTTTTCAATCACTGATCTGAAGCCCCGATTGCTAACAAAGTGGCGTGGAAAAAACATTAATGTTTATGTTTATGTGTATTGCACAAACATTGGAACGAATTCTCAATACCAGTGTGTACTTCGTAAGTTGTACACAGAAAAAAACCAAAAGTAGCATCGCAAACTCCGGATCGATCTGGCGCTCATTCAACTAGAGACGATGCTGCATTGGCTAACGAGCTGCGCGAAAAACACCGAGATCTTGAGGGGCACTTCAGTTCATGGCTGCTATGGGCGAACCTGATCAACTCTGCTCCAGCTCATGAGAGAGAACGATTGAAGCAAGCAACAACTCCTCCTTTGCAGTTGACAAAATATTTCCGATGGGCACCAGTTTCCGAAGCTGCGAGACTTCAATCAGTACATCGAGGAATGGTTGTGGCGAACACAATAAATGAAGGCTGGATGCGAGGAATTGCAGAAATAAAACATGATATTGCATTGGCGAACAAGATTCTTTAAGGCGTGACTCAGAAAGTGGAAGTATTAGAATCCAAAGATATGTTCGGATCGGAAATTTGCTCGGTTATGGAAACAACGATGCGTCCTGAAGAAACCGAACTCAGCAAGAGCCTTTCAACAAATGTTACTGACTGTGAGGACATCGATCATTGCTAATGTGATTTTTTACTGATGTTGGTGTTTAAATGAGTAAATTTGCATATGAATTGCATTCGTTTTTATTTGGTTGTTTGATGACGATGAGATGAGTTGGTTTCTTCGTTGAACAATAAATATTTAAAACATAAATAAAGTACAGCCATTTATTGTATCATGATTCATTTTTAACGTATCAACAGATGATTATTTGGGAGAAATATGGAAATCCATATATTTCGGATCCTGGGAAAGTCCATTTTTCGGGTAGAAAAGTCCCAAAATATCCACAATGGTTGAAAATTTTCATGCATGGAAATGTTTTGAAACCGTTCAAAGATTCGCAAACTTCAGTCAACGTGGCTCTATGCTGAATGTTATGCTTTTTCAGATCCCCTTTGATCCGTCCAAATATAATTTTGCTTGGGTTAAAAAAGGGCAGTAAGCAGGGATAAAAATTGCAATTATTCCAATTGCTCTAAGGAATCTGATGATATTTGGATCACAATGGATTCTGGCACCGTTCACACTTAGATTTTTTTTTTTTAAAGAAATCTGTAAAATTTTACCGAATTCTCAACATCTGAGCGTAAAATTTTACCGGAATCCGTTAAATTGGATTACCGAACGCTCAGCTGTTGAGAATTCGGTAAAAAAATACAGATTTCTGTAGAAAAATCTGAGTGTGTTCATTATCCAGATGGAATTGATTCCAGGGTATCGCTGCATATTTGAGTTGTTCAGGGAAAAGTCATTACAGCAAGAGCAAAACTTTTTCCGGTTGAATGTGCCTCCAGTGAAATAACTGTCCAGTACGCCACTGGTTCCCAAAAAACACAAAAAAGAGACTCTTGTCTTCCTGCAAAACTACCCTCTGTAAATAAGTTTTTGCCCAATCAAACCGTACCCTTTACGACGCAGCATATCCTTGTATTTGAAGCTTACTTCGTCTAAAAAGACAAGATTAAAAAGATCCCAAGGGACAGCAAGCATTTCTCTTGTGAACCGCACGATTTCGTCCTCCCGAATTTGGATTGCACGGCGTTCAATCGTTTTCCACGAGAGTCCTGACTCATGTAGGATTGTACATACTGACCCTACGCTGATTGTCGTGTGAAAATGGGATTGAAATTTGGTTTTTGCCTCGTTCAAAAAGAGAATAGGTTCTCTTTGGTACAGTTCTACGATCCACTGCCGCATCTCGATCCCAATCTTCTTATAGATTTGTTCACGCTTCTTTCGTTGAAAAGATCCATTTGCCTCATATTTGCTGAACCATTCCCAAATCGTCGACGGTGCTTTTCCATAAATTTTGGCTATTATTTTTTGGAAATACCAAGAAAATAATGTCCATACAAAGCATGGTATACAGTATTTTCACTGGCGTGACGATGGCAAACATTTTGAATAACTGAATTTGCCATTTGAAACGAAAATTCGAGCGAAAATCAGAACGAATGTATAAAAAACAATTTTTTAACAAACAAAAACAATCTTTGATAAACATAAATATCTTATTTTTATTATTCTTCTTCTCGTCGAATATGACGTTGACAGATTTTTCGGAAGTCAAAAAAGTGTCGCTAGTCTGAGTGTCGCTATTCGGTTTGGTGCTAGCGCCATAATACATTTCACGGTGTTTCGTGCAATGAGTCAAAAGTTATTCCAGATGGAAGCCGAGAGGAGAGAAAAAAATCTGCACACCCACGTTGATAATCCAACGTGATCCGCAATAAAAATCGCAAAAACGTTGAAAATCGCCAAATCAACCGTGAATAATGTACTCAAACGTTTCAGGAGCGTGAGCGAAGGAGCGTGGATAGAGTGCCTCGCAGTACTGTTCGAAGAATTCGTTTGCGAGCAGGATATCGTTCTTATCGAGCCAGCAAGCAACCAAAAAGAACGTTGAAGCAAAGTTTCGTCACGAAAATTCGAGCTCGGAAATTGTACCAGCAGGTTTTGACGAAGCACCAAGGTTGCCTGCTCATCGAAGATGAAATCTACCTCAAAATATGTTTTTTTTTTCTCTCTTTTATTCGAAAATCAATGTTGCTAACTAGGACTTTACGATACATTCTTTACTGAAAGCAATGAATTATTCCGAAGATTTAAATTATAGCTTCGGAGTTGAAGAAGATTAGAATGACTGTGGAAAATGTGACAGAAATCATAGGTTGAGTAAGTTTGCCAGTTCAGGCAGTCGTGATTCGAAGGCAAAGGGTAAATGCATCCTTCTTTTTGGGAAAATGCTCCTTAAACTTTGGAAAAAAATGCTCCTTAGATGCGTTTGCCTGTATAATGCAATCGGAGGTATTAACCTTCTGGTTAGCGCTTGCCGGGTGTTTTGACGAGTCTCAAGATTGTATAGTTTTGACGGGTTTTAAGTTTCTGAATTTCAAAACGAAATTAAGACCCGTCAAAACGAAATTAAGTTTCTTCAAAATTTAATTAGAACTCGTCAAAATTAAATTTAAACCCTTAAAAACTACCTACAAGATTGCGGAGCAAAGCTCTGCTATACAATCTTGAAGAAACTTAATACCCGTCAAAACAACCGGCAAGCGCTAATCAGAAGGTTAATACCTCCGATTGCATTATACCGGACAAACGCATCTAAGGAGCATTTTTTCAAAATTTAATTTCCCCAAAAAGAAGGGTGCATTTACCCTGCTGCCTGATTCGAAGCTCGTTTTGCTTTTGGCTAATGCATACATTTTGCATGCTAGCCCGAAAATGGCAAACATCATATGATTAAAATTCAATATAGGACTATAATTAATGCTTAGGACCCAACCGTTTGAAGAGAAATGGAGCATCACTTTACCATCTTAGACTACTACTACTGTAGACTAAACTACTGTTCCTTGAAGAAAGCCGCGAACACATCTGCACTTCCACGGGAAATCACTGAGATGTTGGATAAAATGATTGGGTTTGCAGCGGGATCCGTTTTGATAAATGTTGTGCTGAATCCAACTGACGTCGGCAGCGAATAAGAAATTGTACTATGTTCCCGGTTCATTCTCTGTACAGAGATGCACAGTAAAATGACTTAAATTTTGGCACCGATTTAAATCAACAGTAAGGATGCTGTTGGGGCCACTCACAAGTGTGGGTTGTTAATAAAAAAAAAATGCCTTATGCTACACAGCAGTAGCCCTCCCTAAAACCTTGAAGCAGATAAAATGTCTTTATGATTATTTTCGTGGTGAAAATAATAATGATATGCAATTAATAATACGATGCACCTATATACCTCTATTTTACAACCATTAGTCGATGAATGGTTACTGAAATGTGAAAGTCATGATATGATGGAAACAACACGATGCTGTAAAGAAACACCAAACAATGCACACATAGTAGCGAAGTGCAGCCATTTTCCAATTTCTTGGTCAAATCAAGTAAAATATCTTGGGCTGATACATGATCAAAAACTTACTTTTAAGGGTCACATTGAGGGCATTCAAGCCAAATGTAATAAATATCTAAAATGTTTATATCCTCTTATAAACAGAAAAACCAAACTTTGTTTGTAGAAAAAACTTCTAATGTTCAATCAAATTTTTAGACCGGCGATGCTTTATGCTGTGCCAATATAGTATAGTTGTTGTGTTTCTTGAAAAAAAATTTTTAAAAGAGTTAAAAAAAAAATAGTTGATAATGTTGTTGGAGCCTCCCTCTCAGTACTATTGAATTAAATAGAATTTTAAACGTTGAGACTCTAGAAGAAATGTCCAACAAAATA
Organism: Aedes koreicus; assembly: GCA_024533555.2. NCBI lineage: Eukaryota > Metazoa > Arthropoda > Insecta > Diptera > Culicidae > Aedes > Aedes koreicus. Next base: position 45,190 of record JAHHFK020000099.1, read on the forward strand.
ATTCATAATGCTAGACAAAAATCATTGCAATCTTCAATTGCAATGATCAATTCTTTCTATAGATAAGAACTAGTTTTAAGAAACCAATAATTATTCTCACACGCAGGCAAAAATACACCCTGTTAAAAATACTGAATAGACAAGGTAAAAATAATATTAACACAATTACATATATATCAAAGCATATAAGGTTAAAATGATAATTACTAAGCAAGAGCACCTAGAATAATATATGAATGTAAAATAATGTAAAATTTAGAATAAATAAAGAGTTAAGAAAACATAAAAAAATAATTAAAATGCAGCTATTTGCCTCTTCAGCCGCGGTGCTAGCTGATTGAAACTCTGAAAAGGCGAAAATTCCAACGTGATATAATGAAATAAGCTCGATCACCCGGCAGTCCCGCAAAACAGCATAGAAAATTTAAACCAACAACAATGCGAAATAAATTTCATAAAGAATGTGCACACCAAAAAGTAGTCAACGGGAAATTAGTGGTATTAAATGGAAAATATAAGAAAATCAAAAGTAAATCATTTATTTAAGACTTCATAAAAATACAAATATAAAACATATACAGTTAAGTCAATTCGACCTGTTATATTCAAATGCCCGCACCTTTCGTTTGACACCTTCCATCAGTTTTTGCACAGTGTCATCCGTTACCAATTTTGCAGCTTTCTGCCAGTTACGCCTGAAGCTTTTCTCATCAATTGCTACGCTATTCGTTTTTCGAAGATTCCTCTTGACCAGAGCCCAATACTTTTCGATCGGACGGAGTTCTGGCGAATTTGGCGGATTGCAATAATTTGGGACAATATTTACACCATTAGCAATGTACCAATCCTTAGCCAGTTTTCCATAGTGGCAAGATGCCAGGTCAGGCCAGAACAGCACCGAACCGTTGTGTTCCCGAATGAACGGCAACAGTCGTTTATTCAGACACTCTTTTACGTAAATTTGTCCATTTAGAGTGCCAGTCGTGATGAAAATGTCGCTTCTGAGACCGCATCCACATATTGCCTGCCATACGAGGTATTTTTTTGGGAACTTCGACAATTTTTTTTGCTTAAAACGATCAGCAACATTTCCTCTTTTCAACGAGGTATAAAACTGTAGTCCCGGTATCTGCTTAAAGTCAGCGTTGCAATATGTTTCGTCGTCCAATATTATGCAGTCGTATTCCTTCAGCATAGTGTCATATAATTTTCTCGATCGAGATTTTGCGCTCTTGTTCTGGCTGTCGTTACGATTTGGAGCAACACCTACTTTGAATGATTTCAAGCCTGCACTTTTCTTCACGTTCTGGACGAACGATGGAGACATTTTCTCTTTTTTCGCCACATCACGAACGGAGATATTCGGTTTCTTCTTTAATTTCTTTAATCACTTTCTTCCTTTCCGCGACGAAACGAGAATCATGATTACCTCCGGAACCGACCTTTCTCTTTTAAGTTAAGCGCTGCTGAAAGTTTTTTAGCACTTTAGTAACCGTCGATTTTGCGATTTTTAATGACTTGGCAATATCGCCGTGCGACATATCTGGATTTTCCACTCTTTTGTACAAAATTGCTTCGCGCACGCGTTCTTGATTCGAAGCCATTTTACTGAATAAAGGTTACTGTAGCCAAACGACGTCTTCATCATAGCACACATACATTAATATTCATGTAGTAGTTATCGGATTAGCAAAGCGTACACGGAGAAGACTGCATTAGGGCATTTCCGACGACTACTTTTTGGTGTGCACATTCTTTATGAGTATGATTACCCAAAAAAAAAAAAAAACCTAATAAATCCAAAATAAAAACAAAACAAAAAAGACAGGAAATTAAAATTCCTCGAAAACTCCTGTTTCCGGTTGGGTTCATGAATGATTCTTTATGTATAAGAAATAGAAAATGTAGGACCATAAACAATGTTAGTTTTTGAATTATTTTTTTTGATGTAGAAAAAAAAACATTCTTTTGTAGAATTTGTCGTATGTGTCCTTTCTAAAAAAACGTAAACAACCTTCCTATCTTTTCAAAAACATAACGTGAGTGAGGTAGGCTGTAACTTTCAACGATGCATAAATGCAAAGCTGAAAATATCCTACAAGCCTACGCTGAGTAGCCGCTTTGAAACGATTTAACCGGCGTCGGTGGTGTAGTGGTAAGCGTGAGTGCTACTTGGCACCCCAGTGGGTCTGGTTTCAATCCCAGTCGACGTTCGGTGGTTTTTCTGAGGCGAAAAAATCTGGTCACGTCTTCCTTCGGAAGGGAAGTAAAGCCGTTGGTCCCGGCTCATATTCATGAGTCGATAGAAAGGGTCCAGGTGGTGGAATCGTCTTTCTGGCGTCGGTGATTGTCACCAAGTGAGGAAATAGGCCAACGAAAAAAAAACAGTAAGGTTTTTTAATGAGGCCACTCACAAAGTGTGATGATGGTTCATTTGATTGGAACAACAAACATTTTCTTGAACAACGCTTAGTTGCCGCTTTGAACCGCTTTGAACCAATTCAAACCAACAGTAAACTTGCAAGGAACACAGATCACAAAGACGGACCCTTCATACAACACCATCAACGTATGAAGTGTCTCAGAACCCCACACGATCTACAATGTAAACCTGTTTGTTTAATAACGCTCCACATATGTGCATGATGCTAACCATACATTCAAACTAGCCTTTCGAGCTGTGTTATAATACAGATTGAAACCCATTATATAACCGGTCATGTCAGTAAAGAATTGAATTGTAAAACCTCTCAAAATAGCATGAGCATGAGCATGAGCATGATTGACCGCCCGAGGTTGCTACTCCGTTGTTGCCAGATCAGCTGTTATTACACAGAGAACCAACAGATGATGCTTGGGACTAACACACTTCTTCTTAAATGTGTAAAAACTGGTGATCCCAATCTAAGGCAATACCTGGCCTCGCCCGAATGCAGGTCAAGTAGGGAATGGGTAGGAATATGTTGACGTGATACTCGCTTTATTGGAAGCCCCGGAATTCCACGAGAAATCACTGAGATTTTGGATAACAGGATTGGGTGGCAGCATGGTTCATTTTGGTTAACAACAAGCTGTTAGGTGTAATTAGTACCGATTTCCGATTTGGACAGATTTAAACCAACAGTAAGGATGCTATTGGGGCCACTCACAAAGTGTGATTGTGGTGTTTCATTGGGAAAACAAAGTGATTTTTGATTATGCTGAAAAGCCGGTTGTGACCGGTTTAAACCAACAGTAAAGATGCTATTGAGGCAACTCACAGAGTGTGATAGTGGTATTTCATTAGGATTTCATCTCAACGCTGGAGAGCCAACTTGAACCGATCTACATCAACAGTACGGACGCCGCTGGAGTCCCTTACAAAATGGGACAGTGATTTATTTGCTCCAAGATAGGGTGGCCCGACGAGCATGACGAACGAATAATTTGATTCACAATTAATAATGTACCTCACCACCGACCGATCTTACCCAGCGAACCACGACTTCCGATGCTCACTCGATCACTCGCGCAACGAACAATAGGCAACCGAAACAATAGGCAAAACGCAACGCCCGATAACAAAATATTGCGGAACAAAGTATCGACACAACCGATTCAACCGATGTTCGACGCAAACCTATTAAAAGTAAATTTTATTAATATAGATACATAATGGGCAACAATTACCTGTCCTGCTCATCGTCCTTGAGAGCACTTACTTCCTTACAACCGAGTATTAGATATTGTCTTCAAAATTTTGTAGAAATAAATTATTTGTTGCAACATTTGTCCTTCATTTGGATGGATTTTCAACAGGATGATTATTTCTCTCACTATCAACGATCACATTTTCGTCAACACCCAATAATTATCGCCAAACAAACCAATTCACTTATTTCTACTCGGGATCACCCAGACACTATACAACTGTCAGCACTTTTTAGTCGGGCTAAAGTGAAAAAGGAAAACAATTTTTCCACCCCCCCCCCCCCCCACACACACACACGCGCTCGCACACACACACACACACACACACACACACACACACACACACACACTAAAATTCGGTTTCTCGCCCGAACGCACTCTTCACGACACGACTCACGCGAGAACTACGGAGGGACGCCGGCGACGTGGTTTTCCCCGGCACACTGCTGTTGTCAAAAATTCGAAGGGAAAAACTTCCCCACAGCAGCAGTTTGATCGAACCACTCGATTCCTGAATCCAGCTCGAGACGTCACCACACTGTCCTTTTACTTTTCACTTCATACGATCGAGAAAAAAAAACACACACACACACACACTTAGCGAAAAGAACACTGCCGATTAGACCTCTGCACTTATGTACATGTTTACAAAACACCTGAAAGAAACTCCTGTTTATCAATGTGGGAGAGGTCATCCGTTTTCACAACAAAACACCCGGCCAGTGTGTTGGTGCCATCACAAATCGACCCCACGGCGATAGTATTGGTGCCGACTAGCCGCTAATCGTTGGTCTCGCAAAAAAGGCAACATCAACAGGAAAAGGACAGCAAAGAAGCCTTCCAAGAGAAGGGAGCTCCCCGAAATGATTCAATCATCATTTTTGTCCCGGATCGGGCACTTTTCACGACAATTTCAACACTCTCCACTGCACCGAATATAGCACTTCACTTTACCGCCGCTGCCGAAATGATTCAGTCCCGCTTGATACGTTTTTTTTTCCGCGATTAATCGGACCGTCCGCAAACACGCGCCATTTTCCTTCTCCGTCACTCACTCCATTCTGAATTTTAAAACCTCTCAAAATAAAAAGAAAAACAAATGATGACAGCAGCTGGAGATTCTTTTAGCAATAAACATCACATCACATCAACTTGAACTGTTTGCAATAGCCACTGTAGAGAGCGTTCTCTGCTCCATGAAAGTAATGGAAAAGCAATCCCTGCACCGACATACTCTGTACTTAAAAATGGACATGAAATACAAGAGAATAAAAAGGAAAGGGCTCACCCGAATCTCATAGACGTCCTACATCGTAACCACCAGCGATGGGCATCCAAAGTTCGTCCGTCAGATCGCTTCTCAGATCAATTGAGGTATTCTCTCAACCAAACTTTTCCAAGTAGAGCCATCGAGCTGAACTCGCAACCCACTGTCGCACAGTTATATCAGCCGCTTCATTAAGCCTTCCAGTTCTGGACACATTATTAACTAACAGAGCCAGTTTTTTCACAACTGCGTGACTAAAAATGAACCCGATGAGTTTCTTTTCTTAGCGTCCGGAAGAACCCAGACGCAGTTAAGTAAGCAGCCTCGGTCCACGATCGGTTTTGGTGGTGTGTTGGGTAAATGCGTTGTGCACGGACAAAACGACACTCATCACACCTAGTTTAAGAAAAGTGCTAGTTTTCAATGGTGTTGAGCGAAAATTATAAACAACAATTCCAGCACGAAACAAAACTTGACAGCTAAACCAAAAATCAACCACTTTCAAGCAAAGCCTACTCAGCCTAAGGACGAGAATAAGTTCCTTTGAGTACAAAAACAGATACTATATGTTCCCCAGAGTCGATAAAGAAGAGTCGCGCAAAAGGGGAAACCAAACCCAACCAACCAAAAAAAAAAAAAAACAACCTACACACAAAAAAACGACACGTTGTCTCAGAAATATAACGCAACCCCCACAAAACAAAAAAAAACTAGAATAAAAACAGGAAAAATACGGAAGAAGTGAAGGGGAAAAAAAAAAAATGAAGTGATAGAAGTAAATGGAAACGGGAAAAAGCAGTACGGGAGGAGGGGGGTATGGGGGGGGGGGGGGAAAAAAGGGGGGGGGGGAGGGGGTTGGGGGGGACCAAAAAAACAAAAGGGCAGTGAGGAGTATTGTTATCTCGCGATGATATGTTTCCATAATTATGACGGAAAAGAGAAGAATAAAATAATGTTGCGAATGAAGTCAAATTTAATTAATAAAAATCTCAATAAAGAACAAAAGAATTTAATGTTACAACACCATAAAATTTATTGTTGAAACCATAAGTTTTATTGTCAGTAACAACAAAATCACACTAGCGTTTATTGTTTTCCACAATAGAATCTATTGTAAATTGGACTTTTACAATAGAAAATGGGGATTGTCAAGAATAGCAACAATAAAAATAACTATTTTTTCGCGAACAAATTAAAGCCAAAACAGTTCGTTCCATTGTAACTCTATAGTTGGAATCAATTGAGACATTTTTATGTAACAAAAAAGACACAATATACAGTCGACGTTCGATAACTGAAACATGTTTACATTACAGTTATCGAACGACATTCTGCATATGACAGCTGCATATGATGCAATCGACTCTGTAGAAGAGCTGCTCAATAAGTCAGATTGAAATGATGCAGTTGAATTCTCTTGTGATGATTGGGTACTAGTTAAGTTGTTGTTCAAATCCTACAACAATGCAATGTGTAAATAAAAATATTTCACCGGCACCGTTTTACCCACCAGTAATCGATTATCGTCGCATGTTAGTGAATTCATATCTGGTACGTTCTCATAAACCGGGACTGCTCCCGGGAGAGTTAATCATCGGCCACCGTCAGTCGGCATATACAAATCCGTTTCATAATTGAAATGTAACTGTAATATTCACAATTATACACTGACAAATTCGACTATTTTCGGACAATTCCGAATCCAATGGCAAGCGGCAAAATGAAATCCATTTGTCTCTCAGCTCCCGGTCGCTCGGGAACCGGCAAAAGCTCAAATTTTTGATTCGATGTTTTTTGTTTTGCTTATTTTTACAGAAAACAGCTGCGCACTTCATTTTCCCCACTTCTACGCGTGTAACAGAAACACGAAACAAACTCTTCCACTTTGCTGCTCAGAACGCTCAGAATCTCAGCACTCGTACGATAAATGTAAATAAAAACCAACGATTACCAGAGTCAACACATGAAAACTGATGGAGTCATGCAAAGTTAGAGCTGCCGGAGTCGGTTGTTGATAAACACGAAGAAGAACAACCAAACAAAGAAGCCTCTTTGCGCGACTCTTCCTTATCGACTCTGATGTTCCCTAGTTAGAATTGATTGATCTGATACCCCGTAACGCATCACGAAAAGGTGATCTGCCAACATTACGGGTCAAAATTCGAACTTACTTGGTGGTCAGGATCATGATAAAGACTGTATTCGATGAAATTTGGACACACGCAATTGTTCGTAACTTTTTAGTGTGTGGGTAAAAATTATTGAAATTTTAACCTAATGTATTTCATTGTGTTGTGTCAATTGTGTAATAAGTTTCGTGAAAATCGGTCGAGTGATTTCAGTGATGGCTTCGAATGAAGAAATAGTGCGCCAACAAATTTTGGGCACTCACTTCGAAAACCCAAACGCTTCTCATCGATGGATCGAAAAACAGCTCGGAATCGCTCATTCAACCGTATCTCATGTGATCAAAACGTTCAAGGACCGTAAGACAACCAAGCGGAAAAATGGAGGAGGCAAAAAACATGGCACATCAAATCCGGAGAAGGCCAGGATGGTATTGAACCAGTTTAAGCGTTATCCCAACATTTCGATCAGGGATGTTGCGAAAAAGGCGAAAGTTTCAGTTTGCTTTGTGCAGAAAACAATGAAACGTTCTGGATTACATGTGTGCAAGGTCCAAAAGACACCGAACCAGAGCGATAAACAGAACTCGGTGGCCAAAACTCGTACAAGAAAACTGTACAGGGAGTGGCTCACAAAACCGTTCTGCATTGTGATGGACGATGAGACCTACATTAAAGCCGATACCAAACAAATGCCAGGACAGGAACACTACGTCGCCACCTCTAAGTTGGCCGTTCCGGAGAGTGTGCGGAAGAAGAAACTGTCGAAATTCGCCAAAAAATTCCTTGTCTGGCAAGCGATCTGCAGATGTGGCAAAATGAGTCAGCCCTTCATCACCTCTGGGACCGTCAACGGACAAATCTACAAGGACGAATGCCTCCAAAAACGACTTCTGCCCTTCTTGAGATCTCACGATGGACCGACACTGTTTTGGCCGGATTTGGCATCTTGCCACTATGCCCGGCCCGTCTTAGACTGGTACAAAGATAATAATGTAGTTTTTGTACCAAAAGACGTCAACCCTCCAAACACTCCGGAACTTCGCCCAATTGAAAAATGTTGGGCAATCATGAAGGCAAAGCTCGTTAAAACTCCAAAACTGATAGAAAATGAACTTGAACTAAAGAAAGTGTGGTTAAAAGTAAGTAAGCAAGTCGGTCCTATCATTGCCCAAAATTTGATGAAGGGGGTCAAGGCAAAGGTGCGGGCATTTGGGTTGGGAGAAGAGGTTCAATAAACCAATGATGTCAAAACTTAACCATTTAGTAGTTCTTTATTTCCAGAAAGTTTGAAAAGAATCGGGTTCAAGGAAAATTTTTGGTGACCTATTTTTACTGTCCAAATTTCATCGAATACAGTCTTTATATACTCGTTATAAAATACACTTTTTAAAATGAGCACTAGCGTGACGTTCAAATACATGCAATTTTGAATGCTTTTCACTGCTCGGTCTATGTGCAAGAATTTTAATTGAAAGTTCAATCTGTTTTTGGAACTACATAGATGTATTTCTTTAAACAATCCAGTGATCCACGTGATTGAACGTGTAATTTTTTAAATATATTTTTTTCTGTGTTGAATAAGCAGTTACATGATATATTGTTATCGTTTGCTCAAGAAATAAATACGCTGACAAAACTTGTATATAATTCATTTAATCTGTGCTTCTACCGTAAGTTCACTCATTGGTTTGTTACTGATTTGTTTGGTGAGTCAGAAAGTCAAAAATCGCAAACATTATCTGAGAACAGTAAATCAATTAACTTGTACACGTTCGTTGAATCTACCTGATGTAAGAGTGAGTGACCGAGGTTTCTATTTTGGGGCAATTTGAACAAATGGATTTCATGTTTAAATGAGTCAGACTCAACAACCCATTAAAACACCCAAAACTATCAAATCCGATAAATTAATGGCGAAGAACATCAATCCGAACAAACACTTCTCGATGGCAAGAAGGGTGCGGAAAACTACCGCATTGCAATACTGCTGGTATCTCCACGTTATATGCAAAACCGAGCCAACTATATCTGATCGACTACTGCTGAGGACGGTGACAATGGGGAGGGCAGTGGGGCGGGGAGCACGACGACAACGAAAATCGCATCATTTTATGACTTTTACTCCACGACGCGAAAACAGAAGACGACGGAACGCCTAGGCTAGGCCACAGTGAAGTTGGGAGGACACAGAGCCAGAGCCACAACCAAGCCGATAGATGAGATGAAGAAAGAAGACATGATGATCGCAAAAAAAACGGTCGCCTCTCGAACACGACGACCCACCTTGGATGGAGTTTTTCGTTTGCCATGCAAACTTTACATTCTAGTACACAGTTTTTGTTGCTATTTGCCATTGCTGGTCCAAGTAGACGATACCTGGTAAACTGTGTTGACTTCTGTGAAAAATGCTACTGGTTGCTGCCGTCACCGTCGTCTTCATCGCGATACCTTGTTTTGTGGAGCAACCACAAAACCACCGGCTAAAGTTCAACAGGTTAACGAATGTCACTGGGTCATTTGCAAGAAGATCCGACGGATCACACCATTTTTCAATGAATTCGTGGAGTTTGAATTTTTCTTATCCGAAATTACACATGTTCGTCACCAAAAGTACGCAACCGTCACATTCGAAACGATTGTCGGCTGAAGGCGGAATACCTATGTGACAATTGCCGTGCGTTCCAGATGTTGTCTGACGAAATGGTGAAGATTTACGACCTCGGAGTTCGGATCACTTTACGAGCTTGAAAGCTAGAGGTGAGTCTTTCAAGCAGTCTATCGGACGGCGAAGGAGTAATGCAGAAATGATCAACAAATTTGTAAACGATGCCGCTCTTCGGAACAATGTGATTTTTCTCCCATTAGAGTGAAACAATTGCACGCACACTGGCCTTATGAGTCAATTTAATCAAGTGAATGTGCGCTCGCGGCTTCTCCAATCGGGATGAGAAGATAAATGGCATTAGGTACTTGTGAAACCAGTTTTGCTTGGTTGGTTGGCAATTTAAATATGACTAATTAGTTTCTGCGACTATTAGTGGAGCGCGTGAGCTTTGGGGGTGGCACTCATCGCTAAAAGGTTGAGATCTCTCTAGTGGCAAATCAAGGCGTTTCGCTAGTCCCGTTTTTGGGCCACGTGGTCGTTAAAACGAAGGAATTTAATGTCGCTGTTTGTTTTATTACGGCATTACTGGAATATCGCACCGAACCTCAACTTGGTGCTATCGACATATTTTCACCTTTGTAGTTGAAGACTTTTAGCACACCTCGAAAAAATAGTGTGTATTTCTGTTCAATATCATGCACATAAATGGAGCGTCACAAAACTTCCAAATTAACATTATAAATCGTGTGAAGCTCTGGGACATTCCATACATTGGCAACACTGTTGTATACGGAAGCTCGTCTTTATTACAACTAGTTCATGCAAGTTGCTGCTTCGTATGTAAGGAAATACAATTACAAATGCTCTGATATTTACATCACAATGTAAATTCAGATTCTCGTTCTGTGAGGACAATCAAGCTCATATATTCCCAATCGGATTGGGTATCGATTCAAGCCGGATTCAGCACTGCGGCCAGCTTGATCGGTTGCTTGTGGACGCTAATGAGTTGTTACGGCAAGATATTTGCATGATGGATTTGACATGGTGATGAATTTGTTGTAATTTATTTTCACGATACCTATAAGTGCTCGATGTGATTTTCTAAAGGCAGATAACACTAGTCCCATCGAGTAAATATGTTGAATTTTATAGATATTGCCTCGCTGAATCTAAGTGTGGGCTCACAATTGCTGTTACACGTCCAGGTTTTGACAAATATGAGATTTAAATCACAAAAACACGTATTTCTGTCGAAATATGAGTTACCTGTTTAACGCCTACATACCTGGCCCCTCTTTTAACAAAAATCTGGATGTTCATTTGCCTCTCATTCTGCGAAGTCTTAACCAAATTGAATGCAACCTTTTGCCAACGTACACAAATTTGTCCTAGTTCTTGATACACTATCCAAAATTCCGGAATTTTACGTAGTTCCGGATATATTCAGGGGAACCGGGGGGCCCGTCCCCTTCCCGAAAAACACACCAGGATCAAAAGGGTCCCCAAAAGGGCGTGGTGCCACACCAAACTCGGTGTTTTTGCAAAAAAAAACCGCACAGTGGGAAAAAAAAGTGCCCGAAACGCGAAAGAATTCTATATCTCAGCTCGAAGTGGAACGATTTCTGTAAAAACAACTTTAATTAAAGGAAAATTTCCAAGGAATCGAATGAACGTAGTCTCATTGGCCGCACGGAACTGCTTGGGGAGCAAATGAGCTCATTTTACCCTGGTTCCCCTAATATTTCCTTGTTGTTTAGAAAATTTCTTTGCTTGGTGTGACTCAAGATCAACAAAATGATGCTAGCCCTATGTAAAATTTCCAGGAAAATCGATTGAAGTTGGTTTCGTTCACCGCACGGCACTGTGAATGAAGATATGGCTGATTTTACCCTGATTTCCCTAATATTTTCATGTTTTTCACAATTTTCTTTGCTCGGTGTGACTCAAGATCAATACAATAAGACTGATTCTTTGTGAAATTTGCTAGGAAATCGAATGAAATTAGTTTCGTTTACCGCACGGCTCTGTGAACGAAGATATGGTCGATTTTACCCCGATTCCCCAAATATGTTTGTGTTTATCATAAATTTGGTCGGAGTTACTCAAGATCAACAAATTAAGGCTAGTCCTTTGTAAAATTTGCTGAGAATCGATTGAAATTGGTTTCTTACCCACGCTGTGAACGAGATATGGTCGATTTTACCCCGATTTCCCAAATATTTTTGGGTTATTCAGAGATTGCTTTGTTCGGTGTGACTCAAGATCAACAAAATAAGGCTAGTCCTATGTAAAATTTCCTGGAAAATCGATTGGAGTTAGTTTCATTAACCGCACGGCTCTGTGAATGAAGATATGGCTGATTTTACCCTGATTTCCCTAACATTTTCGTAGTGATTCAGAAATTTATTTGTTCGGTGTGTTTCTACAGCAACAAAATAAGGTTAGTCCCATGCAAATTTCCTGGAGACTTGATTGAAGTTAGTTTCACCACTCTGTGAATGAAGATATGACACATTTTACCCTGATTCTCCTAATATTTTTTTTGTAATTCAGAAATTTCTTTGGTCGGTGTAACTCAAGATCAATAAAGTAAAGCTGGTCCTATGTCAAATTTTCTGAAAAATCGATTGGAGTTGATTTCGTTCACCGTACAACTCTTTCAACGAAGATATGGCTAATTTTACCCTGATTCCCCCAATATTTTCGAAATAAAGAAACAAATCATTATTAGTAAATATGGCACCGCTCAAACGTCATCTAATGAATTCGTGAAAATGCTGTCTCCTGCCTACTTTATACTGTTCGAGTGCTTACAGCTGACGGCACGAATGATTGCAATGAACTTCTTTGCATTCATCCTGATTCTCCCCGTCTCTTTAACTCACATTTTGACAGTTACCGGTAGTACCTTTCCTTGTTATCTCTTTAACTCTTAGCGCAAAAAGTAAGGTTAGTTTTCTTTGCAATTGGCAATGGATGAACGCACCGAATGAACTGAACGAAAATTTTGAAGTTTAAGAGGTACCGTGTCGTCATATAAAAACACGTTCTAAGAATTAACTGACTTTATGACTTATTATTTCTTAGTCCGCTTTTCTCCTTATTCATGTTTACTTATTCTCCTTAGTTTATAATATTTTCATAATTAACGGAAAATGTGGGTAAAAATGAGTGCGCAGAAAACCAGAGTAAGAAAACAATGAGTCAAAAGCTGAGTTAATTCTTAAAACGTGTTTGCATATGACGACACGGCACCACACGACGTTGGAGCTTACCACCATTAAAACTCAAATCTTTTGTTCTGTTCATTCGGTGCAAAAGAGTTTGTTCTGCAAATCGTTCATCTTTCTTGGATAGTTTGTTCAAAATGATTTCAAATCGTGAAGTTGTGGTTATTTAGTTGAAAAACGGTAATAAACAGAATGTTTTTGATTTTGTCCAGCAAAATGTGCAAGTGAAAGAAGATATAGTGCATAGAAGTGTGGATGTATGGATGCGTGCATTCAAATTTCATTGGAGAAATGTTGGAAGCAAGAATCGATTTTTTGAACGAAAAGCTGATTGGCTGGATTTGTCGTTCCAGGTAAGTTCGATTTCCAATATATCAAAATGGATGAAATTTAAGAAGAGGTAACTCAAGAGCATTACATCGATACAAAAATATTTTGCAATATTGCCCGCTGAACCAGCTCCTTCCTGAAAGAGATTTAAACAATATATTTATTTAAATAATAAAAAAATTACATTATTCAGGATACGACATAGGGCAAATAACGGTTTCGGCAGAGTCTGTACCGATTATTTTCAGGGGGTAAATGAAGACCTAGAGCGCAAATTTATGCATAAATCTGTACCATGTTGTAGAGAATTGATGGACCAAAAATTTGGAACTATTCGACTTAATCTACCTTCCTGACGACAATAGGTGGTATTACCAAAGCCGGCACATCGATGAGAATTTGAAATTGTGTCGAAACTCTTAGCAGAATCGTTTTATCGATTTAATAGTTGAGTGGCGTGAATAATTTCCATTTAATTCCGCTATAATTACGCTATAATTAGATACCCGTTCAAGTGGACTGATGTACTCTACACTGATGAAGTCTGTACGAAGTATGTATACAAAATACACGTATCTGTCAAAGGATATATAAACTTATGAGTAATTACAGCGGAATTGAACAACAATTTTGCTCAACACTCTACTTTTAGATCGATATTCTGATGAGTTTTTGATTATTAAAATCAAGTTTTTTTATTGATATTATCCCCCTTGTTCAGGTAAAGGATGAAAAAAGTAGTTGAGGGATTTGCAGCAATCTTGAGCTGCCTTTAAAGCTGCCTGAAGCTGAAGGCATTCGTGCCATGGGTAGACATGATAACTCATCGCAATAGTATACTACCGAAATTTTTAAAGCCCAATCATGATAAGGGATACTTGTCTTCAAGTGTTTTGATTCGGGACTTACTTTCGAATGACATCACGCGCATTATAGAGTTGGAGGATGTAAAAGACAAGCTGAAAGGAATAGATTCGAGGGAGATAGTCGACTGTGCCATGCATGTGGCAGCTGGACCAGACTCGGCAACCGGATTCAGCCATTACAACCAAGCAAATTTCCTTGGCAAGGATGATTCGCTTTTGACGGAGCACTTTATGTCTCTAAAGCTAGTGTCCAAAGATGAATATGAGATCTATAAAAATACAAACCCGCAGTCCGATATGTTTTGTCGTGTTCGATCTATGCACTGCACCAAAGAAACGGATGAAATAACTCGGGAACTTTTCGACCAGTTTTTTAAAGAAGTAGATGAGGCCAATACTTTTTCAATCATCATCGACACGGGAACTTAGAAGTTGCAAGTAAATATTAACGCAATTTATTCGTTGATTGATGGTAAGGCGCAAATGCGATTGTAGGGAACAAGAACACGAAAGCGTGTCCGGTCTGTAAGATGGTGATGAAGAACGAGTTGGACCATCTTACTTTCATTCACGGCTAAATTTGGTGGAAAACCTGATCAGAAATGCTGCGAAGAAAGCTGTTCCCAACAATCCGGCATTCTCACATCCCGCTGTTAAGAAAGAAGCCCGCCGGATGGATGATGAGCTTGAAGAGCATTTTAAAATGAACGTTAATCGCCCAAAAGCTGGAGGATGCGGAAGCTCTAATAACTGAAACATGGCTAGGAGGCTCCTAGCAGAACCACAGAAGTTTGCAGCAATTCTTGGAATTAGTAGTGATTTCGTTAACAATATTCGACTCATAAGCAGCCTTGCACTCTCTTCAAAGAAGCTGGACTCCAGTAAAATAAAAACTGACTGCATAACATTTGCTAGTATAGAACTTTTAAGCAACATTAACTGACTGACTGACTGACTGACTGACTGACTGACTGACTGACTGACTGCTTGCCTGCCTGACTGACTGAC
>JAHHFK020000100.1:0-103638 GCA_024533555.2 Aedes koreicus
TAATATCGTTGCGTAGATTTTTTCGAATCATTTTGCCAGTCGTACACGGAACATGTCGTCCAAGAAGACGCTATTGCAAATGACTCGAAAGGAGCCAAATTTGAGAATTTTGAGTCTTTTCGTTTGATTTTTTTTTCATTGTCTATTTGTTATTTTTAAATGTCACGTTTTAAACTTGAATCATTTGTTCCGTTATTCCTCCTGTCTTTTGTAGTCTAGTCCGTTGGTGTGTAATTTACTCAAACATAAGAAGTTATAGTATTGTTCCTTGTGTGTTAGACTGATATAACTTAACTCCTTTTGAAGCATTTCACCAGCCGCGTAAGGACCTTGTCGTTCATAGAGACGCTGTTGACACTGCCTCAAAAGGTGTTACATTTCCCAAGTTTGCTTCTCCTTTCTCTTCATTATGTTCATGTCCACTTTTTTGTATGGTGTCATTTTGTCTTACCTCGTCTGGTCGTCTGGTTGATTTATTTTTGTTTGCCTTATTCTTTTCGTGTGTTCTACATTATTCAATTTTGTGTTTTGCTATCCTTTCATTGCGTCTGTTATGTTAGTCGGAAACTAATTTCCTAGTCTTGGAGGTAACGTTTGATAATACGTGTCGATGAGTTCAAATGTATTCCTGCTTTTTTTACCAGTTCTTTTATTTGTACGGCTCAATCACGTTAGCTTTACGGAGCCAAAGGCAATGTTTGTGGGTTACACACAAAAAAAACTATTTCTTAAACAAACTAGAGTTCTTCTTCTTTCTTGGGGGCGACTTTATGGCACCTTTTTCTTGTTCTTTTGCAATTCTAGCCATCTCTTTTTGTTTACTTATCCCTGTTGACATGAATGCAGCAAACTGTAACAACGCGCGATCGCGGGTATCCATATCCTTCGATTCAGCGTTACTGATTTCGTTATCCACCGGTATCATGACAGATTCCTCCATTTTGTCTTCCGGCACCTCTAGCGTTTCCAATTCGCTATCACCTTCAGCTTCAGATCCTATGTTGGCTGTGTCTACGGTTACTGCAGATCCGTACGTTTTCTTCCATTTACCGTTCTGTTCATTTTCTTGCCGACGGACTTTCGGCTGACTCTGAACATTCCGCTTGGGACAAGAAGCCATCAGATGTCCCACTTCTTTGCAGATGAAGCATTTATCCTTGTTGCCTTCGTAATACATGTTACCCTTCCGATTGGCGAAGTGCAGCGATGACGGGATTTCCTGCTTCACGTCCATGTACGCGCCTCACACACCAGTGTAGGCGCGAATCCCCATTTCCACCGGAAACTTCTCCCGCACGATGCGTTTCACGTGTCCATATTTTGACAACACCGTAACGATCTCCTGGTCGGGAAGCTCGGGTGGGAGATCGTATATTCGCACATAACATATGTGATCCTGGGCATTCGACATGTGTACTTTAACCTTTTTTCCATTCGCATAATGGAATACCAGCTCGTCAGAGTTGGCGGTCAGCGCGTGCAACATCGACCGCTCAGGTTTGAACTTGACGAGAAGGGAATTTTCATCTGCTATCCTATATGCAGCTTCAATTTCATCAAGCTCAGCATCCAAGCCTTTGACGAAATTTGCCACTTCGCCTAAGCTTGGTTTATCCGCTCCATTGCTGAAGGTAAATCGCACAGTATTTTTCAACTCGCACATTGCTGCTTTAACAAAAGCGACCGGGTTGATGATGAAAGAACTATGCAAACTACAATGCCGTATAGAAGAAGGCTATCGCACGAAGAAACAAAACTCAACCGTACCAATCGAAAGCAGAAAGAGAACTGATATTCCTGCTTAGCTGTGATTTGAATTCATTTCTTTTAGGTCAGTTTGCCAGTCGTGCAAGAATCATTTCGTCCATTAGGCCATTGTTAATACTAATTCGAAAGATATTGTATTTGCACGATATTATATATAATCATTTCCTTTTCCTTTGTCTTATTAATGTAGAATGTTTTGTACGATGTCATTTTGTCTTATGTCGTCCAATATATTTATATTTTTCCGCCTTGGTCTTTTAATGTCATATACGTTCACCCATCGCATAAGATAGTGAGTGGTGAGTCTCGATTATTTGTATTATTTTGCAATTTAGAATAGTTAATTATAAAGTTCTTACCTTGATGATGTGGAAGTGTGTTGTTTGTTTTTACTCACTTATAACCTATGTTATTTCTCACAAGTTTCCGTTCCTTTGCGATCGTATTTTATATTGCTTCAATTTGATGTAATGTCCAGGTTGTCTTCAGGTATGGTATTGCTCGCGGTCATGGCACAGGGAAGAGAACAGGAGAAAGGAGAGAAAGCATTAAAACCGGCAACATGCCATGCGCATGTGAGATTTTCATGGTGATATGCTCACAATGGCCGTTCAGAATGGTTCAACGGATTCGTATGAGAGATCATTTCCGATTAATTTCCACTTGTTTACTCAACTCTCTCACGTTTAGGTATAGAAGACAAGAAACATCCCACTGCGTGCTACATTCTGGAATATCAGGACAATGGTCCCCCATCGCATCTTCAAGTGATTATTACAAGCTGTCCATTTGGTTCAGGCACTTTTGAACGTTGATGTGGCAGCCCATTCACACATGAAATCTGCCGCGACCAACTCGGCAGAACGCGCCCTTACCCCTTTCTGAACCGAAGGGCACGGAGTTTTTTTTTAATGAAAATGTTTATATTTTTATATTAACCCATCTCCATTTATATCGCAGGCAAACAGACATAACACATTGAATATTTTGCACTATAAATCATCGTAACTAACAAACTTGCGCCATCTGTTGAGCACACTGTAATGGGTGATAAAGCTGAACAGATGGCGGTAGTGTGCTAACGGCAAACGTAAGAAAAACTCATAAGCGCGCTTCCTGTGGCGATACTACCAACTAAGAAACATATGAATTGACCATTTAATGCGTAATCGATGAAGAAACTTCAAATGTTATGTATGTTTGTCTGTGTTAACATATATAAAACTTCTTTACTTACATATATTTATTTACATCAATATATGTACATTCTTCTATTTACATTAATATATTTACATATATAAATTAACATTAGCATATTAGGATTTGTAAAAAAAAAAACAAATGCAAATAGCTGAATGCAAATGTATCAAGATAAATATATTTAATAAATCTATTAAGGCCGCTTTATCATATTCTTCAACATTGTTCGAGCATTTTTTTCACCTGAAAAATGAATTCTCAAAAGTAATGAAACATCAGTCACCGTAATTTAAGTTCATTTATTTCAATGCGTCAAACGTACCAAGTCGATGTGTACATTATGAACTAAAAAACCTGTTTATGCAATCAAAAACAAAGAAACCACTAAATTATTAGATTTGAGCTCACATATTCAATACTATCCGAAAAGCTACTCTCTATTGCTTGCTGGACAAAAAAAAAGGATTCCATAAAATTTCTTCTTGAAGAAAAAAATGAAGGATTTCAACGTAATATTGTTTTCTGTAGGATAATAAGTTCAGACTTTTCACCGGTCCTAATAATTGAAAACTGCGTGGCTCAGGCAAGGCAATAGTCAACTGATTCTTTTTTCTAACCGGGGACGAATATATGCGAGTCGGAACAAAATTAGATCCTCTGCTGCTTTTTAAAATACGCTCCTCTCTTTTTTTACTAAATTGCACCCTTTTTAGGGTTCCAACGCACGTTCACGCGTTCATCTGGACGCTCACTCATCGCACACATTCCCGCACCATGAATTCGTTAGTTTAGTTTAGATAAGCTTCTTGGCAATGAAGTACCTTCTCAGGTACAGAACCTGCCACGTGGCCAAGCCGAGCAGGCAGCACATGCTGAAGATGCTGAAGAACAACACACGACTGTTCGTACTCTCTGAAAATGGAAACAAGGGACGGTGTGATTGAAATTATCGAAGCGACGACAGAAGGTGCATAATTACCGTTGGTGTCACGCATTTCTTCTTCGCGCTTTCGCATCAGGGCAAAGTCCTGCACTATGGCATCCGAAAGGTCCTCCAAACGCTTGAGATCAACTTCGAGGGGTTTCAGTTTTGCGGCTTCGCCAATCTGGAAGTATGTTATTTTAAAATTGTCAAAGATGATAATGCAAAACTTGCATTTTTAGCATAAACTAGAAAAAAAACAGCATTTGTAACAGAAAATCATTCTACGGGATTTTTGGCAAGCTTTGGATTGTAGAAGAAAAGCAATTCACATGAAATTTATTATAAAATGATAAAGAACAGAATAATTTGAAATTATTATGACATCTGAATGCAAAAGCTCAAAAGTAAAATTTTCGTTTAGCATTACAACATAGCACTCTACCTTTATAGACATAACTGTTGTGAATTTCAACAATTCTTGGATACCTTTTCCTAGGAACGCATCTGTTTTCTTGAGCACTAATTCGAGCGTAGCACTTCTTCGCAAACTAACACGAAATTGCTCCTTCGTCAATATGGCAGTTTGCGTGTTAAATTGTTTGTTTATGAAATCATATACGTCCCTTTCGAAAAAAAGTATCCGAGATTTAATAACCTTCTGACATGATTTTTATTTTTAATACTAATCACATAATCAAACGCGAGAAGCAATTTAATGAAAAATTGATAAAAAAAAATACATGACAAATAAACAAATCTATTAGGCACACGTGGGTTTAGGGAACGGCAAGAGCATGGTTGAAAATAAGGATCGAAAAGGATCACACAATACTATTAATTATGAATCATGTAAAACCCACATAACAACTTGTGTCCCCAAATTAATTTTAACTGATTGCATAAATTTAGGCAAACAAGTTGAGTGGAGATTTACCAAAACAAACTTATTTTCTCACTACAACGGAACTGTAACTCTAACTTACGGCGCTCATGAACTGGGTAGTAACGAATATAAACGATATCAACAGCAAGACAACAATATTTTTCATCGAGTTCATGTTTGATAAAAAAGTAACGAACACCCGAATGGTGGATAAAATTTCGATTCCAAAGGAAAGAAAAAAGAAACTAGATAAGCATCTCAGAACGATAACTAGGTAATATTGTGCTGAATTGAGTAACGCATACTTACACCTTCATAGCTCTTGGTTTCAATGCCCTTCTTTATATCTAGGGCGACGTCCTGTTCAATGCCACGATGCGCTAAAATAAAGTTAAATTCCAGTTGAAATAAGCCAACAATCAAAAACTTATCCTACTAAAACCATACTTGGCGGAACCTGCGAAATAAAGCAAATCTCGAATGTGTCATACATTTCCGAAGTGAACGAGAATTTTCCTTTGCTAATGTCTTCTTTCTGGGACATTATGTGGCCCTTGCTGTCTCGAACCTATAAGTAATGGAAAACATTTTCCTCATCCATAGTAGCGATCAAACCGACACGGTAAACCTACCACATAGTTGATTTTCTGTCCCGGAGCA
This sequence comes from Aedes koreicus, assembly GCA_024533555.2. Classification (NCBI taxonomy): domain Eukaryota; kingdom Metazoa; phylum Arthropoda; class Insecta; order Diptera; family Culicidae; genus Aedes; species Aedes koreicus. The sequence continues at coordinate 5,436 of JAHHFK020000100.1, forward strand.
CCGGTGACTTCGTATTCGCCGGCCACAATCTGATTGCCTTGCATTTCATCCTTCAGACACTTTTGCATATTAGGTGCCAGGCGGAACATGATTGCCTCCGTCTGGAGAACGACGATCAACAGTAACAGAAAACCAAACAGAAACCGCTTCATTATGTCGAGCGTTTATTTCTTATTCCTACTGTAGCACAATATATGGGCAACCGGTTGCCGTAAGTGGGACTACAATTTGTCCACAAAAGCGAAAAAATTCGTTAGCAAACCAGGAAAAAATTGAAAGTTTTCCTCTTCTAGTTTAGGAAGTTGCTTTCCACTTTTGACATGACAGTCACACGAAAGCAAAGCCGAGATGAGCTGGCCATCGGAGCATTTGACGCGACGCGTTAAATAGTGTCAAAATTCAGCCCCGCTATCAAGTGTAAGGCGACGAATACAACTGACAGCACTGCCAGGCTGTACAGTAATTCTCAAAAGAGCGGTTATCAGTAATGGAGAGATGGATTTTTTTTTTCAATTTTTGCATTTAAATTCAATGCACACGCTACCCCCTTTACGTAAGCAGTGTTGGTGACACGTTTTATGTGAAAAGGTGCATGGATTTTATTTTTTCATAAAAAGTTTAGTATTGGATTTTTTGTACTTTTCATGTAATAAAACGAAATGTGTGAATAAAAGAGGTTTTATTTGTACCGTCACAAAAACTTCATCACTTTTTGAAGCTATCGCGTTCAGCAGCTCTTCTGCAGGAATGGCAAAAATGCTCGGCAGATCTGAAATATTCACAATAAACACCGTTAACATGACAAAGAAGAACATCCATAGTAATTTATTACCTTCAAAAAAATTCAGTGACTTCCGCTGGCAAACCAAGTACCTAAACCACCACACGGTAAACTTCACTTTGCTTCTCCATTTTGCAGTTTTTTTTTCTTCTAGAACGATAAAGCAGCTGATTGTTTTTCGCGCACGGTTTTTTATTTCGTTTTAAGTGCGAAGATGGATAGAATAGGGCAAAGTAAAACACACACTTGAATGACATTTCTCGCTCCATTGAAAATTATGTGCGGACCATATCAGTCTCATTGGAAACGAACCTGTGTATTAAGTGAAGGGTGTTAAAAATTATGTGCGGCAAATGAAAATCATACTGGCTCACATGATTTCAATTCGAAGTAAAAATGTACCGATTGAGGTGCCAATTTTAATAATAAAAATTATTGATTTATTTGCAGTGTAATATTGCATTATGATTATTTGCTATAAGAAATCAGTATGAAATTCAGAAATTTGCCTTACGAAATATAATGATGCTGAAAAAATAAAAATATGGAACAACCTGGATTCGAACCTTGAACGTTGAGGTTATGAGTCCAGTGACTTTCCCACTAGTATACATTAACACTTGTAATCAGGAAAGCTTAGAGGCCTGTGAAACAAATACATTCATAAGTCAGCCTTATGAAATTCCAAAGCATCGTTCATAAGTTGAACCTTATGAAATCTTAAGTTTATTTGCCTGAGTGTATGTAGTAACAAAAATATAAACTTTACAACACTTTTGCATAAAAATCATTTCATTATTATTATACATTTCTCCAACAGCATTAGAATAGGGCCTATCAACATTTGTGAACGAACGCTTCTGAGACTTTTTCATCGTAAAGCGTAGGCCACCCACGCAAACCACTTTCTCCTACATGATGATAGCATGCGTTTGCGTGGGCGGCCTACGCTTTGCGAGGAAAAAGGCTCAGAAGCGTTTGTTAACGAATGTTGATAGGCCCTATTCTATTGTTGATCGAGATTTCAGGGAGTTGGATTGGAGTTATGACCAAAACGCAATGTGGACGGAAACGGAACGGAAACGGCAAGTTTGACAGTTGTCACAAAGTAAGCGGTATGTCCAATTGGAATCATTTGGATCTAATCAGTTTTCTGTCCGACAAGCAGGTTTAGTAAGATTGGACTCTTCCACTGCCGTTGCCGTTCCGCTTCTGTTATCACTGCGTTCGAGCCTTTACGTGGTATACCCAGCGGATGGATAGTCATGAAGAAAATGGATATAGTTTTTGACTCAGGAAGTACTAGCATATCGGTCCTAAGCTCGGCCCCAAGCTCGGCCCCAAGCTCGGTCCCAAGCTTAATGATTCGTCCCTCACACGAACACACTCACAAATCGAGAGCAAATTTTCAATGGGTCGTAATAATAATATAAAAAAAAAATGTTTTTTCACGGAATGATAGCTTGGGTACTCCTCAATATGAATTATACACAACATATATAAAACTAGGGAAGAACTGAATCATGTAATTGCTCACTACTCTGCTATTTCAAGGCAATCTCCTTCACCTAAACGAAAAAAAAACTAACGCGTTAAAATTGATGTTTCGGGTTTTTTTTTCATAATAAATGTCTGACATAATTAATTATTATCATGATCACATTGAAGATTTAATTCGGCATATGGGAATGTCTCTGTTAAACATTTACGTGTATTAAAGTGGAATGTTCGGGGAATTAATGATTTACATAAATTCGATGACGTTTTATCAACAATCAATATGCAACTAGCGATTTGAAATTGGTTCACTGTTGTAGAACCCTTTGGTCCGAACACCACCTGAACCCAACAAAACAAAAAAAATTGGGGCTTTTTTTTGATTTGGTGGTGTTTTTTTGCCAAAATATTGGGGAGTGGGTGGGGGGGATTACTTAATGCGGGGCGTATAACGGCCGGCGGCCCGGGGCCACGGACGACCACCGAACCAAAAAAAAAAAACCATATCTCCCCCCTCTCTAGCCATCTCCAACCCTATCAAAACCCAAATCTATATTTTATTGAACACAATCCACAAAACCCCCCACCACCCTTAAATACTTTATATTATTTTATAATTTATAATCAATTTAAAAAATCTATAAATTTTAATATATTTTTGTAGCAATTAATAACAACCAAAAAAACAACCCACAAAAATACAAAACAACAAAAAAAAACTAAAAATAAAAATAATAATAAATTAAAATAAAATAAAAAATAAATCAAACTAATACTAATTTATCAAACTCCCCACCCATCAGCCCCCCGCGGCCGGCGCGCCGTGTTTTCTTTGTTTTTTTTGTGTGTTTTTTTTTTTTTTTTGTTTTTTTTTTTTTTTTTCTTTTTTTTTTTTTGGTGGTGTGTTAATTTTTTTTGTCTTTTTGTTCTTTGCGTGTGTGTTGTGCCGGGGGCTCCCTCTCTCTTTTTATTTTTTTCCTTTTTTTTTTTTTTTTTTTTTTTTTTTTTTTGATTGTTTTTTTTTTGTTTTTTTTTTTTTTTTGGTTTTGTTTTTTTGTTTTTTGGTGGTGTGTTTGGAGGGTTTTTGTTTTTTTGCTGTTATTATTTGTTATTGTTGTGCTGTGTTTTATTGTCAATTGATCATCTGGTGGTCCCCATTGATGTGATAATTGTTGGAGAAACATGGATTAAAGAAGTAAATTGTCCACTATACCAGATTGACGGCTATCAAAGTATTTTTTCGAGCAGGAATAATTCATCGGGGGGCGTATTAATGTATATTAGAAATGAAATTGAGTACAACATTATTGCAAATGTTTCTAGTCACGGCTTTCATCACATTTATGTTGAGTTGATGTTAAATGGTGGTTTATACGATGTTCACGGTTTGTATCGTCCACCTTCATATGATTTTAATTTGTTCCATGACCTGCAATATTAATCGTCTATGTTTGATATTAGGTGACATAAATGTTCCGGTGAACTTGGCCAGCAATAATGTAATCCTAAAATATAAGCATCTATTGCGATCCTATGGTTTTTTATGTTCTAATACATTTGTTACCAGGTCTGTTAGTTCATTTATCCTTGATCATGTCCTATGTAAAATGGCTGATGTTCATCGTCTTTGCAATCATACTATTTTTAGTGATTTAAGTTATTCCCTAATTTTAACAAAATTTAAACTGAATTTTAACAAAATTTTACTGAAAAATATGATCAACCACGAGAAACTTGAAACTGAGTTCAAAAGGTACTTGGAAGGCATTGGACCAGTTCGCAATGAAAATGAATGTTTGGAAAATATAATTTTGAAAAATAAATGTCACAGGGGATAATCCATTAACTAATATAAATCCTATTGCTGACTAAATTTTTCTACGACCAGCATCTGTAAATGAAGTCATACTAGTGACAAATGATCTGAAACCTAACAAAAGTCCAGGTCTCGATAATATTCCTACTAAAATAATTAGAAATAATGCTGATTGTCTTTCACGAAATCTATCTGAGTCTTTTAATTTGATGATTCAAACAGGTTCGTATCCGGATTGTCTCAAAATTGCTAAAGTGGTACCTATTTTTAAGTCAGGAGATCGAAGCCAAACTGATAACTATACCCCCATATCAACCTTGTCAGTTTTCAACAAAATACTCGAGAAGCTTCTAATCAAACGCCTGATAATTTGTTTCGACAGACATAACACACTATATAGTTTGCTGTAGCTATAGCTTAGCTTGTGGATCAAATATTAGAAGAAACAGATTCAAAACAAGTAGTGGGTGCCTTGTTTCTTGATCTGAAAAAGCCATTTGACACTCTTAACCATGAGATTTTACTCAGAAAATTAGAACAATATGGTATCAGGGGCATTGCTATTTAATAGCATTATCCGTTGCTATTTGAGCAACAGAAATCAATTTGTCTCATACGACGGAGAAAAAAATTAACACTGGAGTTCCACAGGGAAGTAACATTGGCCCTCTACTTTTTCTTATCTATATTAATGATATAAGTAATATAAGGCTTGCTGGAACACCAAGGTTATTTGCTGACGATACGGCTTTATTTTACCCGCATGTTAACTTGAATGAAATTATATCAAATATGAAAGGGGATTTACGATTGCTACAAGAATATTTCTCAGTTGATCTCCGCTCATTAAAAAGATCAAGTATATGATCTTTCGTTCACCAAGGAAAGTTTTTCCACATGTTCCCATTTTAGCTACGAATGCTGACATAATTGAGAAAGTTGACTACTCTAAATATCTTGGCATATATTTGGATTTTACTTTATCGTGGGACTATCACATAAATAAGGTTGCAAGTAAAGTTTCGAAAGGATCCTCTATGTGTGGAATCTTAAGACGGGTTAGTAATTTTCTCCCTCGAAAAGCAATGCTTTGTTTCTACTTTGCACATATCCATTCTCATTTGAACTATTTAATTGTTTCATAGGGTAGAGCTAGTAAGTCAAACTTAAGAAAACTCAAAATCGTGCAGAATCGATGCCGTAAGATTATTTATAAATTACCATTCTTATATCCGACAGCTCAATTGTACACCGATTTTGCTAACAAAATTTTACCAATTCTTGGGTTATGGGAAGAGCAAACCTTGTTAATGAATATTCTACATAACCCGCAACGGTTACATAACCTAGCTATGGATGCATCACCTCGGATTCACAATACCAGGCAAATGAATCATCTTTCGAGATCCCGCGCGCATTCGGTTTTTGGTCAAAAACGGATTTCATTTATAAGGCCTGTACTCGAAAAAAAAATGCACCAGACAAAAGTGTTCGCCAAAAAATTATTTTAGGTCGGATTTTCTTGAAACTTCCAGGGAATAAACTAATACTAATGGATTATGTTTCAGCATAATTACTTTGTTCAATTTCTTTTCCATCGCTGAAAGCCCGCACCTTTCTCTTAAGACCCCTCATTACATGTTGTGCAATGGTGGAGCCGACCTTTTTGATCACTTTCATCCATTCTTTCTTCAACTCCAGCTCGTTCTTAAACACCTTGGACGATTTTCAAACTTTGGCCCTCATTATGGCCCCAACTCATTCTACCGGACGAATCTCTGGTGAATTTGGGGGGTTGGCGGTTTTTGGTACAAAAACAACGTTATTGTCTCTGTACCAATCCAACGCCAGGTCCAGCCAAAATAATGTCTCGCCTCCGTGGGACCGCAGGAAGAGCAACATACGCTTCTGGAGGCACTCGGTGCGGTAAATTTCGCTGTTGATGGTACCCGTTGTGATGTACGGTTTACTCAGTTTACCGCATTGGCATATGGCCTGCCAGAGCAAGTATTTTTGGGCGAATTTGTCCACTTTCTTCTTCCTTATGTCTTCCGGAACATCAAACCGTGATTTGGCAACGTAGAACTCCAGCCTCGGTATCTGCTTTGCGTCTGCCTTGATGTAGGTTTCGTCATCCATAACCATACACATCGGTTTCGTTAACCACTCTCGATACAGCTTCCTTGCGCGGGATTTGGCCGCCGTGTTTTGTTGATCACGCCGGTTCGGTGCCTTGCGGACCTTGAATACACGAAGCCCAGTTCGTTTCATGGTTTGCTGACCGAACCAGGCGGAACACTTTGCCTTCAGAGCCGCGTCGCGAATCGAAAGGTTCGCTTGAAATAATACAACACCTTCGGGGCCTTCACAGGGTCAGCTGTCTTCAATTTTCTTCCACTTCCAGGCCGACGCTCGGTCGTCTGTGACTGCTTAAATGATTTTACTACCTGAGACACAGTTGTATGGGTGATTCCCAGTTGTCTTCCGATCCATCTCATGGTCACAGTCGGATTTTCCATGACAGCGCGCAAAATTCTTCGGCGATTTTCTTCTTGTTTCGATGACATCTCAATAACCACTGAACCGATTGTTATGATATTTTGCACATGTAAACAATTCACTACAATCTAGTTACTCAAATTTAAGATTTCCAGATTTTCATCAATTTTTACTCATGGACAAAAAAGTTACACACGGATAAAAATGGTGCATTTTTTTCGAGTACAGGCCCTAGGTCCCAACCTACCAAGAGATCTTCAACAAATAACAAATACTTCCTCTTTCAAAACAAATATAAAACACTTCTTGCTGGAGCAAATTGTTCAATTGTTAATTTGATGTATTTATTTATTTTATTGTTTTTTTTAATCTTATTCTCATTAGGTTTTCTTTTTTTGTTCTCAACCGTCATTAAATGTAATGAATGTTTTTTTTCTTTCGTCAAATTTCTTCTATATTTACATATTTTGTAATTGTTGAATTTTATTGAGTTGCGCTTCTTTCCGAACTTCTTTCAAAGGGTTTTAAACCCACTAGAAGCACACACATTGTTTTGTTTTATTGTTTAGTCCCTTCGTTCATTCAACATTAAATATTTTCAACCGTTGTTAAATTTTTGTTGTTTTTTGTAGTTTATGATTGATTTTAGCGTGTCCACTACCAGGGAGCTCAGTCTAGAGCTCTTTGGTGTGGGGGTGAGTGGAGGGTCGCTCTAATGAAAACAAATTTCATCGATTTGTGCTTTCTAAATTTAATGTGAGCCAAAACACATTCGAAGTTTGTAAAATCTGTTTTACAGGTTGACTCGAACCAAAAACAATAAATCCCGTGATATAGTTTATTTTTTTTATTTTAATAAAGACTGTACTTTTGAGCCTGTTATTTTTATTCTCGAAATGAATTTTACTATTCAGTATCAGTCTGAAACTAAATAATTCATTAGGTAAATTTTTTCCATTTGTATTTAGAATATTATTACCCAAAATTAGGTTAGTCTCACGACACGACAAGTTACATGTTAAAAAAAGGTCTCTTCCGTAAGTAGACTTTAAAATGAGTACTTCATGTTAAATACAATGTTGAATGGAATGTCATACTGCTTGCACATTAAAGTTGTTCATTTGATTATTATATTCATCCATCTGAACATGGCGACATCTTCTGCCATCCTTAAAATATTGTTTGACGATGGCTAACGTCCGGGTTTTGCACTAGTTTTATTTAAATGTTCTCAAGCATTAGGAGATGTAGGAACATAATAAATCCTTCAAGATAAGATTGTGCTGATTTTTATCACTACAATGCATGGCCTTGAAGAACCTTTTGTTTGATTAAATTTGATTACCGAAGAAGAACTAGATCCTTGAGACCGAAACGGGCATCATCAAGGATTCGTTTGTGTATTCCCGAGTAACACATCTTCATGATTTTATGTTGAGTGAACTTCTACGTAACCAAATCTTGTCAAATAAAAGTATTTTCAACCGTTATAAAACTTGTGTGTTGCTTGGGTTATGAGTAGCGGCATTTGGGAAATATTATTTTGTGTTCCTCAACTTACTTTTACGTCGTGTAAGCTATCATTTTGAGTTTTCATGATTTTGTAAATTTAAGAATTGACGCAAATTTATGTCTCCTTTTATATGCATCAAAGAAGATTTAAATTTACCTGATATTTTCTAAGAGTGAAGATAGATCTTCGAAACTGTATGTGCACATAATTACTCCATGTTTAAACATCCAGAAGCTACGTCCCCACAGCAAACAATTGCACTTTTAACATCCACTCAGTCGAAACTGTAGTTCACCTTCAGCACAGCTCGAAAAAGTAGTGTGAATTTCTGTTATCATGCACATAAATGAAGCGTCACAAAACTTCCAAATTTAAGTTATAAATCGTGTTAAGCTCTAGCACATTCCATGCATTGTCAATAATGTTATGTACAAAAGCTTTTCTTTGTTACAACTAGTTCATGCAAGTTGCTGCTTCGTGTTTAAACGATCTGGTATTTACATCATTATGAAAAATAAGTTTTTTTTCTGTGAATTTCGGAAAAAAATATCAAGCTATCCACAGTCAGGTTAATGTTGTTCTTTATGAATTGTTGAAACACGTTGTTGTTCGGCTACAAAATGTGGTATTATTATGCATGAATTGTGAATCGAAGAAGATTAATCAAATAGTTTTTGAACATCCCGGTAGGGTCTCGGGACTCTATTATAATGAATCAAGTGTGACGCTAACTTTCTGCCACGCTTTCTGCAGAATAATACTTCTAGTTAAAGAGCATATTTTTGATGGATTTCCGATCAGGTATATTTCGGGTCATGACTGCTCCAACTATCCGCCATACTACGTTACTTTTCAATAATTGATGATCGATATCAGCAACATCCATCTGAAGCAAGTATACGACTAATGTGCACATATATGAACATACCATTTTAGCTAAATAGCCAATACGTGCACGCGCGTGCGTGCGTGAATTATATTCGCAGTTTTGTTTATACGATGCTCACTTGATTCAAATGGATACGAATGGTTCAGTATCGATAGAAAAACACCACGCGATGGATCGAAACACTTGCGGTAGTTTGAGAGTACTTTCATCTATTACCATTATTTTAATGTCAATGTCAAGAACAACCTCCTGCTGGGAAAGTGACTACAAAGCGCTATCTATGCAATTAGACAGCTCAAATCCAAATTGCTCCTGTTCAAGAAATGCCACCGGATGTATGCTGGAAGTTGTTGTCAATTACGGCATCAGCAAAAGGGAATTTTCAGTCAACTTTGATTGTGCAAAAAATCCTATTTTCGATCAACACACAGTGAAAGTTTTTTCGAAGGTTAGAAGCTTCAAGTTGAACGGCTGTGCATTCTCTGGGAATTTATTGGGTTTGAAATACCTTCAATTTCCAGGAATAGTTGAACGCTTAGTGTTAAGTAACTTCTGTGCAGTGGAATTGGAAGAACTTCCCTTTGTGCGATTAGTTACTTTAAAATATTTAGATCTCCAAAGCATTAAATTTGTTCAGCTTAAAGCAGAAAGTTTCCGTGGATTGGATCAAGTAAAAACGATTAGAATGGAAAATGTCCAGCTTGAAAACAATGATACATATGTAATGGATTCACTTACAAATCTGCATAAAATATCGATGACTAATTGTGGTGGTATTGATTTGAATATGAGTAACTTAAAAAATTTAAGATATTTCAACGCAACGAACACAAGTTTTACTGACTTTCAAACGGTGCTCTCAAATATCCCTCAGAGTTTGTGGTCAATTGAAATAGATGGAATTATTAGTTTAAGTGAATCTCAGCTTATTGTAAACAGAAGTGATGAAATTCAGCTGAGATACATTGTTTTGAAACGCTCAAACATTCGGAATCTGATTATGTGTGGACTAGAATATCTTTTTTCTTTAGATTTATCTCTAAATGAATTAAATGAATCGTCCTTCCACATTTGTCAGCTCTCGGTTTTGAACAAATTAGATCTTAGCTATAACAAGTTTAATACATTAACTGATTCTAATGTGCGCATGTGTGAGAAGATAATCCAGATCAATCTTAGCTACAATAATATAAGTTATTTAAACGAAAATGCCTTAAGCGAATACAATCATCTTGTAAATTTAAATCTCACAGGCAATCGGTTGTTTACACTACAATTAATACTCAATTCAGCTCTCATGACGATTGAAGTGGATTTCAATCCTTGGGATTGTCTGTGGCTTTATCAAATAGTAGAGCGTGAGCCAGAATATTTCCTTCGGTTCAAGTACAGAGTGAAACATGACAGATTAGCAGTACGAGGTCTTCCGTGTAATGTTAGGCAAACATCAACCGAAATAACACCAACTTCATCTACATCTTATCATCCATTGGGTCTCTTTCAACCATATCCCACCAAAATGATCACTGAGCCTTACTATATTCCTTCGAAGACGAAGATTCTACTTGCAACAATTGGTGTTGGAATATTTTTGTCACATGTTATTTTTATGTTCTATAACAGCTACAAACGGCACTCCTTTAAACCATTTTATCGTAGACTACCGAATAGAAACAGATATTTAAACATTCGGGAAACAATCACCACCCGAACAGATTCCTTCGTTTACGAACAACCCATACAAAACTGGGAAGATAGTACATTGCAACCTAATATTTATGAAGAAATTCCCGATAAAATTGCAAGTGAGCCTGCGTATGATCATTTACAGTTTCATAGATTTGATATAGAAGAGGAAGAAGACGTGATTGATGTATGAGTTGATATTATGCTCTTGTAATTAAATATTGATTGCCATAAATGATTGCTTGTGATTCATCCGAAAATGTATTTTTGTCTTATTTTATTGTAGATTGCGATTCCTGCAATATTTAGCTTATTTTTACTTGGCTGCTACCCTGATGAAAAATTATCTTAAACGGACGATATAACAAATCCTCCAACCATTTCTTTGATGCTTTGGATGATACCCCAAATAGGTCGTTAAGAAAAATAACCATACGAAATTTATTAGGGGACACACACAGATTTTTTTACAGAAATCTGTAAAGTTTTACCGAATTCTCAACAGCTGAACGTTCGGTAATCCAATTTAACGGATTTCGGTTAAATCTTACCGAAATCCGGTAAATTTTTTTCAGATAACTGTAAAAATTCACTGAAATCCGTTAAATCGGATTACCGAACGTTCACCTGTTGAGAATTCGATAAACTTTTACAGATTTCTGTAAAAAAAAATCTCAGTGTGTTGTACCATGTTATTGGTTCATACTGCCACAGTTACCGTGCCAGCGATTATGAGACATATGTGATATGTGACATATGTGGGGACGACCGACCAACCATCAGTTCTCGCTGTGCATCCGTATGCGACAGACGTGTTCGCTGGGCACGTTGGTAGAAAACGTCGCCCGTGAAAACAAGAAGACCACGTCACCTATGCAGCTGGCCATCCGCAACAACGAGGAGCTGAACAAACTTTTCTCCGGTGTGACAATTTCACAGAGTGGTTTCCTGCCAAACGTCCTGCAGCCCAAGAAGACCGAGAAGAAAATTTCAATCGCGAACCATGTTCTTTCCGTAAACAACTTAAACCCGTCCTTTTCAGGACGATCAAATCAATTTGCCAACTAAAGAGTATGTTTGATTGCAATTTCTTTTGAGCTCATCGAAATTTTCATTACCACGCACCGGCTGAACATGGCGTTGCTTAAAAAGCTGCGTCCCGGAGAAAATGGTCAACACTTATAAATTTCGTATAGTTATTTTTCTTAACGACCTATACCCCAATCATCCAAACCATTAAAGAAATGGTTGGAGGATTTGTGATATCGTTCGTTTAAGGTAATTTTTTATCAGGGAAATCAATCGCCCACGTCATCTTCGTGGTCAAGTGGTTAGCGGCGTCACCCGTCGTTCAAGCGATTGCCATGAAGTGAGGATTCGATTCCCGCTCTAGCCTGTGGACCTTTTCGCAAAACGATAATTTCCAAACTGGTCCACTGGCTGTCAGATTAAGTTGTTCGTTGTAATTCGCTCTATGTTCAATGTTCAGTCCGTACAATCCCGAGTTGAAGACGGTGTAAATGTGTATTTTTAACGTAGTATTAACTACGTGCTGCCAAACACCCAGGCCGTCCTGCAGCCCTAGAAGATTAAGCAGAAAATTTCAATCGCGAATCATGTTCCCTCCGTAAATAACTAAAACCCGTCCTTTTCAGGACGACCAAATCAATTTGCCAACTAAAGAGTAAGTTTAATAGAAATTTCTCTTAAGCTGTTCGAAATTTTCATTAGCACGCACCGACTGAACATGGCGTTGCCTGGAAAGCCGCGTCCCGGAGAAAATGGTCAAATTTTTTATTAGTATCCATTTATAAATCTTTATTTGCCATGTTAACACTAGCAAGCACGTTGGACATTCAATAAACGAAATATTAACAGTTAATTCAAGCCGAACTTTCTATTAGGAAGCCAATAAAGATGGAATGTCGGATTTTTATGATACTAATGTTAGTATTCTTGCATGACTATATAACTGAATAACTACAGTTATTCAGTTAGCTTAAATAGAGATTCGATATTTTTCGAGCGATTTTCATTTATTTTATTTAATTAGGTAAACATATAGGATTTCCCTAACGAAATAAGAAGCCATTATATGCTTAACATGATCAGGAAAAATAACATCGTTTTTGTTCTGAAATGTCTATCGAATTCTAAATACAATTATAAGCCACTCGATAGCCTTCTTTTAAAGCGAAAATTTTACAATTTCACTCGCACAATAACACAACATCTCCCACAACATTCTTTTCAAAATTCATTCCACGGGTGTATAATAAGACAACGTAACTAATTAACATGTGCCAGAAGCGATGTAATCATAAAATCGTAATTTAATGAGACATAAAGGATGAAATGCAATGAAATACTTGAAAAATTTTTTCTTCAATTAAGTGAATCAAAAGTTTTTAAACAATTAAGTACACAAAACATTACACATTACAAAAATTACAAAAAATACATATGACATCACCATCTCCCGATGATTTTTGCTGCCTTCACGTATTCTTCCAAAGGAATGCTATGTTTATGGCATAAAGCACCCGAACATTTTATCAGTGCAAACCTCAACCCGATACGAGCTACAAATGAAAGCATACACACCGACGTTCATGACACAACAAGCCGACACAGTTTTGATACCCGGACCAGGTTTAAACTGAAAAAAAAAGAAAACAATTTGATAATGAAGATTGCTCGTAGGAAAAAAGCTCCTCTGATAAAAAATTATCTTAAACGAACGATATCACAAATCGTCCAACCATTTCTTTAATGCTTTGGATGATACCCCTAATAGGTCGTTAAGAAAAATAACCATACGAAATTTATTAGTGTCAGCTTTCTGAAAATCAACAAAAATAAAAAATAAACCCGTGGCTCTCCATAATGTAGCCATATTTTTTCTCGAAATTTTAAGAACCAAACCTGCTGCTGCAAATTCCAAAGTTTAGAAGAATGAAGATGACAATTTCGGATCTGATTGGTAGCCAGCTTATTTGTTTTTCATTTCCAAAATCAATTGGCGAAAATGGCATCCAGGGCCCTGTAGCATAATGGGAATTTTACTAATGATATTAGTCTTGTGGCTTGTAACTTGTAAATTTCCGTTGCATAATAAACCTACAAGTAAAAATCTACAAGTCAAATATTACAAGTTGTATATTCTAATATTATTAGTTAAATTTACAAGTGCCTGTTGCATAATTAAATTACAAGAACAAACTATTAGCTTTGGTTTGTACTTTTGTTTACAAATCTGAATCGTACTATAATTTTATCTACAAGTTCTTTTAAATTCTTGTGCGAGCTGCAAAAATGTACCGATTCAACGTTTTGAGCGACACAGACGATGAAGAAAGTGGATTGCCAAATATCCGAAGATATCGGAGGGTGAAATATTACGCACTACGAATCAATTTCACCTTTCAATATGAATCTGATTTTTATGAAGCTTTTCGGATGAATCCAGCGACAGCAGAGGATGTACTTCGAATTATTGGTCCTGACATCCAACTTTCTAATCGTGGAGGAGCACTAAAGCCTCACCAACAATTGTGCACCACATTACATTGGCTCGGCCAAGGAAGTCAATACCACGCTACCGGGCTAAGTCACGGGATCCATAAAACAACTGTGGGAAGGACAATCCATCGCGTTGTGTCCGCAATCAACAGAAGATTGTTCCAGCGTAAAGTTTGTTGGCCTTCCAACATTTCAGGAGTGGTAGAGCAATTTTATAGAAAGGCAAACTTCCCAAGCGTGATTGGAGTGATAGACGGATCTTTGATTCCAATTGACGCACCCACAACGAATGAAGAAGCCTTCGTGGACAGGAAAGGCTCCCATTCCATCAACTGTATGGTTGTTTGTGGTCCAAACCCCGAGTTTTTCTATGTAAGCGCTAATTGGCCAGGAAGTGTCCATGATGCAAGAGATCTGCTTAGGAGTAGTTTGTTTCGGCGTATGGAGGAAGAAAACATTTTCCCTAATGGAGTCATATTAGCAGATTCAGCTTATCCTTTGAAGGTATTATGGTTTCAGTTGAAAATCGAATTTATCGACTAGCGACAATCGATTTTACTCTCGTTCTGTACGTTATACCTAATGTCGGAAGTAGTGCGCTGTATAGCGCATCAGATGCGCCATACAGCGCACTACTTCCGACATTAGGTATAACGTACAGAACGAGAGTAAAATCGATTGTCGCTAGTCGATAAATTCGATTTTCAACTGAAATCATAATATGGTTAATGAGGCCACTTAACAATGATCCAACAAGCGAGGGTGAACGTATATACAACAGCAGATTAAAATCCACAAGACAAACTGTGGGGGGGGGAGGGGGGGTTTTAAGGGAAAAATTTTTTCGTTGGATTAACTTAAAATTAATCCTTTTTTTTGTTGGCGAAAAATAAAATGTTGGGGGGCATTATTGAATAATTTTTGTGAAATGTGGTGAAAAAAGGTGGGTGTGAAAATTTTTTGTGATTTAATGAGGGTGTAGATAATGATTGTTAGTGGTGGAGGTTTCTTTTTTATTTTTTAATTGTGGGTGTGAATTTATATTATTTTTTTTTTTTTTTTTAAATTTTTTAATAAAAACTTGTTTTGAATACTGTTGTCCCATCCCAACCTTGACAAATCTACTAGGAATCTAGGAACTTAGCAATCTAGGAAAAACTCTCGGAATGTCTTACAAAAAACTCGTTCTGTAAAGTCATGAATGTTGAAACGTCACAAACTAGGTTTAGGAAGCAACCAATAAGTAGTCTCCCCCAAGGAATAAAGTCTCCGGAACATCTCGAAATGTGACCACTACAAATTTTCGGAATTTTTTACAATGAACTCGTGTAAAATCACGAATTGGTGCATTTATTTTACATTTGTCAAAAAAAACATTAAATAATGGCATTATCACCAAATTCTTCATCACTTAGATTATAGCTCGACAAAAGGTACTCTTCCTGCATTGGTTGTTCTGAATCTCCATCAGCATTTTCAACGTTTCCCAGGTTTTCTGTAAATTTCGATCTTTCACTGAGAATAAATCAATAATTTTTATTATTAAAATTGGCACTTAAATCCGTCAATTTTTGCTTCGAATTGAAATCATGTGAGCCAGTATGATTTTCATTTGCCGCACATAATTTTTAACATCCGTCACTTAATACACAGGTTCGTTTCGAATGAGACTGATATCATAGACTAACTCTAAGACCAGTAGGTCCCGAGCAAATACGATATTTTTCTTGGCTCAGTCAGTACTAGCACATCGGTCCCAAGCTCGGTCCCAAGCTCGGTCCCAAGCTCAATGATTCGCCCCTAACAACGTAGCTCACACCAACACATTCTCAAATGTTGTGTCAAAATAACATAGTGAATCAAAACAACAACCAAGATACTAGTACCGAAAGGTACCGAAAAGCGCAAGAATTATTGCAAGGTGCAGACTGCAAGGTATACTTCGGACCTAGGGGTTCTACAACAGTGAACCAATTTCAAATCGCTAGTTGCACATTGATTGTTGCTGATATGGTCCGCACATAATTTTCAATGGAGCGAGAAATGTCATTCAAGTGTGTTTTTACTTTGCCCTATTCTATCCATCTTCGCACTTAAAACGAAATAAAAAACCGTGCGCGAAAAACAATCAGCTGCTTTATCGTTCTAGAAGAAAAAAAACTGCAAAATGGAGAAGCAAAGTGAAGTTTACCGTGTGGTGGTTTAGGTACTTGGTTTGCCAGCGGAAGTCACTGAATTTTTTGAAGATAATAAATTACTATAGATGTTCTTCTTTGCCATGTTAACGGTGTTTATTGTGAATATTTCAGATCTGCCGAGCATTTTTGCCATTCCTGCAGAAGAGCTGCTGAACGCGATAGCTTCAAAAAGTGATGAAGTTTTTATGATGGTACAAATAAAACCTCTTGTATTCACAAATTTCGTATTATTACATGAAAAGTACAAAAAAATCCAATACTAAACTTCTTATGAAAAAATAAAATCCATGCACCTTTTCATATAAAACGTATTAAAATACTCATTTGATTTTTGCTTGGACAAGTTAATGCAATCCATGTACACTATAATTAATATCTATTCAGCTCTTGCACTTAAAGATTATACATTTATTGCACATATGGTTAATTGACCACATTTAATGAGTTGTGCCGCACCAATACAGAGCAACCAACAATCAATGTGCAACTAGCGATTTGAAACTGGTTCACTGTTGTAGAACCCCTAGTTCCGAAGTATACCTTGCAGTCTGCACCTTTCAATAATTCTTGCGCTTTTCGGTACCTTCCGGTACTAGTATCTTGTTTGTTGTTTTGATTCACTATGTTATTTTGACACAACATTTGAGAATGTGTTGGTGTGAGCTACGTTGGTAGGGGCGAATCATTGAGCTTGGGACCGAGCTTGGGACCGATGTGCTAGTACTGACTGAGCCAAGAAAAAAATCGTATTTGTTCGGGACCTACTGGTCTTAGAGTTAGTCTATGGAGCAACTTTGCACTTTGCCCAAATCTATAGGTGCTGGCACTTAAATATAAGATGCATAATTTTTTGAGTGTGGAAGTTTCCGTGTTTGAGTTCAAAATCAAAGATTTTTAAGTTCATGTAGTGGCTCTCCTTGCGCATTTTCTCGATTTCCAATGATTTCAGCTCACGTTCTTTCTCAAGAATTTCTATTATCAATTGCAGCTGAAGACAGATTAGATCGGCATGCTCTGATGTTTCTTTATTAGACATAGATTTATCTGAAATAAGAATATACAGTAAAAATAATTAGGGTTATTAATTAGGCTACTACAGAATAATAAAGATTTTACCAATTTTCTTCTTCTTCGGTGCCGATTGTTTGCCTGAATCTCCGGTGGCCGTTTTGGAGGATTTGTTTGGATTTACGGCTTTGGATGTGCACGGCTGATTTTTGGCCTCATGAAATGCTTCCTCCGCCAATTCATCCATGCTTTCCGGAACTCCAAGGCCTTCGAGAACTGGTGATTCTTTGCCAAGAATATCGTACACTAGAACATCAACGTCATTAGTCCTAGCATTCGATCCACCACCAGTTCCCGTTTTCCGGGCATTGTCTTGTTTTTCCTAAATTTTTAAAATAATTATTTCCTTTCCAATCATTAACGAATAATCACAAATGCATACCATCAACATTTTGCGGACATTTGGCCACCAAACGTCACGAACATACAACGGTTCTTTTCCGCTTGGCAGAGCTCCAATTGACTTGGCATATTCACCAATGACTATCCATAGCCTTATTTCTCATCTCCTTCGTTAGTGTGGTTGAAAATGGCCCAAACAACACATCTTTTTATTCGCGAATTGAGTCGAGAACGCAAAGCTTCAACTTTCTCTGATCCTCACGTTTGTTTGCTTTTTTCGCAGACATTTTACGGACAATTTTCCCTGGTTTCGTTGGACGACGTTCGAGTTGGACGTGGACTCGCTAGTGAACTTTGACAGATGAATTAATCGAAGTGACTTGTAATTTAAGTGTTGCCAAAAATACAAGTGCTAATATTATTAGCCAAAAAATGAATTATTATGCAACGCAAAATATTAGCACTTGTAGATTTAAAAATTGTTTTCTTTTTTTTTTTTTTTTTTTTTTTTTTTTGTGGTTTTTTTTTTTTTTTTTTGTTTTTTTTTTTTTTTTTTTTTTTTTTTTTTTTTTAGACGGGATGGAAAATCTGCAACCAGACACCTGAAGAACTCAGGGTGTGGGGATGAGGGTGCCAACTCCTCGACCCACTAAAAACCCACCCGTGCCTTTAGCCCTGGTCCCTCCCCGGAACCACCTTTCGGTATTACTTCGGGGAGGGGGCTATTGTGCTTGTTAAGCACCCACTATGTCTAACTACTTAGGGCTTTAGTAGTTAGGTGGTCCCTGCGACCTGCCTTTGGTCGTTTCGCCATTTTTGTTGGAGATCAAGGACGATCTGGGAGGCTGCTACGCATACCGCGTCCCAGACGTCCCGGTCTTGACACATCCTCTGGACCAAGTTATCCGGAGTCGTGTCGCGACCGCATACGGCCATCATGCCTGATCTCGCGCCGTCGAAGCGAGGACATGCGAAAAACACATGTTCTGCAGTTTCTTCGACTCCCGCGCACTCACTGCATGCGGAGGACTGTGCATGCCCATATTTATGCAGGTATTGTCTAAAACAGCCGTGGCCAGACAATATCTGCGTTAAGTGGAAGTTCACTTCACCGTGTCGCCTACCGACCCACCCGGTTAGTTCCGGGATTAGTCGGTGGGTCCACCGACCTTTGGTGGAGTTGTTCCATTCCCTCTGCCACTTAACCATGGATGCGGCTCTAGTGGTCTTTCGGATACCTCTTGTTCCACGTTGCTCGAAGCACTCTACGTCCTCTTTTATGACGATGCCTATTGGCATCATCCCCGCTAGGACGCAGACCGCGTCGCGTGATACCGTTCGGTATGCACTCACCACTCTTAGGCACATAAGCCTGTGTGTACTCTCGAGCTTATTTGCGTAGCTCTTGGTACTCAAGGCGGTGATCCATGCCGGCCCGCCGTACCTAAGTATGGACAGGGCGACACTGGCCAGGAGTTTACGCTTACTCCCTTGCACCGCCGAGCTATTCGACATCATGCGGGATAATGCCGATATAGCCATAGAGGCTTTCTTGCAAGCGTAATCGACGTGACTGACAAAGGACAGCTTGTCGTCGATCATAACCCCAAGATACCTCAAGAACCTCTTCGATTCTACTGTGCAGTTACCTGCACTAATCGTCGCATGTTGCTCCGATTTTCGATTGTTCACCACCGTGACCTCGGTCTTATGGTGGGCTAGCTCCAATTGCCTGGAGCTCATCCATCTCTCCACAATGCCAATGGAGTGTGAGGCCGTTAACTCGACCTCCTCGATGGATTCACCACATATCTCCAGGGTGATATCGTCTGCGAACCCGACGATCTTTACCCCGCTCGGGAACTCAAGCCGCAGTACCTCGTCGTACATCGTGTTCCATAACACCGGACCCAGGATCGAACCTTGCGGGACGCCTGCGGTGATCTGCACACGTTTCTGGCCTGCCTCTGTATTATATACCAGTACGCGATTCTGGAAGTAGCTTCCGAGAATCTTGTACAGGTACCCAGGAACCTGAAGGCGTTGGAGCGAGTCGGCGATAGCCGCCCAACTGGCGCTGTTGAACGCATTCCTCACGTCAAGGGTGACCACCGCACAGTATCGTACTCCTCGCCTCTTGCGCTGGATTGCCACCTCGGCCGTCTTGGTGACGGACAGGATGGCATCCACCGTCGACTTCCCTTTACGGAAGCCAAACTGATTACTTGACAGACCGCGTATACCCTCCGTGTATGTTGTCAGTCTGTTGAGGATTACCCTCTCGAGCACCTTACCCGCTGTATCCAACAGACATATTGGTCTATATGCCGATGGATCTCCTGGTGGCTTCCCTGTCTTTGGTAGCAACACAAGGGTCTGAATTTTCCAGGCGTCTGGGAAGACGCCCTCGTCCAGACACTTTTGCATCACCACCCTGAACATTCCGGGATCCAGCAAGATAGCCGTCTTGATGGCCAGGTTCGGAATACCATCCGGTCCCGGCGCTTTGTTCACCTTTAGCGACTTTGCTATCGCAATGAGTTCATCATTCGTCACCGTCGCCTCGTCGCCGACCCCCGTTGTGCCGTTGTCGGTGCCCACGTGGTCACGGGTGTTCGGCTGAGCCGTCCACCCTTCCGTCGCTATGACAGCGTTAAGGTCTGGGATACTGGAACGCTGGTCATGGGACACGTCTACGGCGGCGGGGGGCCATGGACTTGGGTCGTGGCTCGGAAAGAGTCCCCCAACGATCACCTGCAGCAGCTCTGATGAACGCTCGGTTGGAGCCGCCGATCCTCTGGTTTTGGCCATTACAACCCGGTAGGCGTCACCCCACGGATTCGTATTGGCCTTCTGACACAGACCCTCGAAGCAGGCTCGCTTGCTGGCCTTTATCTCCCTCTTTAGTGCGGCCTTCGCGGCGACTAGCGCCCCTCTGCGCTCGATTCTATCGGCGTCTGACCGCGCTCTTTGCACCCTCCGTCTTGCGTGGAGGCATGTTCTTCGGAGGTCGGCGATCGACTCCGTCCACCAATACACCGGCGATCTTCCATTCCTCGGTTTGACTTCCCTCGGCATGGTCGCATCGCACGCTCGTGTAAGTGTCATAACGAGTCTTTCGCCGCAAGGTTCCTGGGTTTCGCGTAAGTTTCGTTCCCTCTCAAGCGCCTCTTTAAAAACCTCTACATCAAAGTAGGACGTCCTCCATCTGCGGGCGAATGGAGTGGATGCTCCTCCTTCCGCACGCTGCCTTGTATTGTGGACGATACAATAACGTACCGCCAAGTGGTCGCTATGGGTGTAGCCATCATCCACCCTCCAATTGCTAATTAGCCCAGGACTGCTAAATGTTATATCGATAATCGATTCCGCTCCATTTCTATGGTAGGTACTCGTGGTACCCACGTTGGCTAGGTCTACATTGAGCCTAGCCAAGGCCTCCAGAAGAATCTGGCCCCTAGGGTTGGTAAGGCGGCTCCCCCACTCGAGCGCCCAAGCGTTGAAGTCCCCCGCTATTACCAACGGGTTCAGGCCAGTTAGCTCCGTTGTCATCCGATCAAGCATATTGGAAAACTGTTCGATCGACCACCTTGGCGGTGCGTAGCAGCTGCAGAAGAACACTCAATTCACTTTTACAACCACGAAGCCTTCGTTTGTGTTGGACACAACCTCCTGAACCGGGTACTTACCCGTCGTCCATAATGCCGCCATATTAGCCCTGTCCGCAAACCAGTTCCCGTTGCCGGGTGGGATGCGGTATGGGTCGGAAATTATGGCGATATCCGATGCCGACTCGCTAACTGTCTGACACAGCAGTTGCTGGGCTGCCTCACAATGGTTCAGGTTTAGTTGGGTTACCTGCATTACGGTTGGCTCGTTGGTATACCCTTAGCGGCCGGGCACCCCCCCCCCCCCATGACGTGCTTATCGTCCGGTTTCCCGGCGCACATCAAGCATTTGGGGGGACCTTTGCAATCCCGCGCCTTGTGGCTAGTGCTGCCACACCTTCTGCACATGTTGCTCCTATCTGGGCCTTTGCATTCCCAGGACATGTGCCCGCTCTCTAGGCATCTGAAACATGCCTTCGGCGGCTGGTGCAGGCTTAGTGGGCATATTGACCATCCCACCTTCACCTTCGCCACTTTCAACGCCGCGTCTGCGTCGACTGCCGCTACCCTCAGGGTTGCCACCTGGGTCCCAAGTGGACCCTTCCTCAGACGTATGTCTGCGGCGGCAACCTCGACCTTGCACTGTTCCTTCAGTGCAGTGGAGATCTCGTCTGCCTCGGTGATCTCATCCAGGTTTTTACACTGGATCGTCACCTGCGAGACGAGGGCGCGCACCTCCACACCCTCACCTAAGGCCTGTTTTGCCAGGTCTCTATACGCCGGGCCCTTAAGCGTTGTCGCTTTTTTAAGCTCCAGGAGCATTTCGCCGGTGCGGGTACGGCGTATACTCCGCACGTCGGCGCCTAGGCCTGCCAGTTTAGCGTCCCCGCGCATCGCTTTCAAGACCTCGGAGTACTTTGACGCCTCGGTCTTAACGATGAGGGCCTCTCCGCGGTTACGCTTGCGGGCCACCTGTCGCTTATCTTTTTCTTTTTTAGTTTTATTTCTTTTTTTCCTCACTTTATTCCATGGGGCTTCCCTGCCCCGCCTGGGGTCATCGCTTGTCCCCCTCCTAGCACTGGCATCTGCCTCCGTGCTGGTGTTGGCTGTTGTTGTCATTGGAGCCCTGCCGCTTGGGCCCCCTTCGGCGCTTGAGACAACACGCGAGCTGGTTGGCGCGCCTTTCGCGCTGGGCTTAGCGCCGGGGCCTCTCTCTTTGCGAGAAGCCGAAGCTGGTCGCGAGGATGGACCCTCTGACCCCGCCGCCACGTTCGCATAGGTTCGTTTCCCCTTTGGGGCTTCCGACACGATGCGCTTCTTAGAAGCGCCGGGTGCCGTCTCGCCCGGGGACTGCCTAGCCCGCTTGGAGGTCCCCGCCCCCATGGATAGGGTGGACTCTCCGACGGAGACGGATGATTCCGTCTGCGTCTGCTTCGAGGCAATGTCCCTCGCCCTTTCGGTGGCCGCTAGCCGTGCCAACTCTTTGGCACTTTGCTCGGCTAGCAGTTTGGCCTCCAGCTCCTCCCTCTCCTTGCATGCAGCCTGCACTGTCATGCGTAGCCTAAGAAGGCTCAATTTTAGGTCTTTCGCAATGTTGTTGCCCGACGACGTAAAGTCGATGATCGCATCCAACTGCTCCGAGACCTCCATCACCTTAGGAAGGGT
Organism: Aedes koreicus; assembly: GCA_024533555.2. Classification (NCBI taxonomy): domain Eukaryota; kingdom Metazoa; phylum Arthropoda; class Insecta; order Diptera; family Culicidae; genus Aedes; species Aedes koreicus. The sequence continues at coordinate 28,520 of JAHHFK020000100.1, forward strand.
TTCCCGCATCCTATCCATGGCCCGGATGAGTCCTGGCCCATCCATGGCCACGCCTAGCTTGGTGCCACCTGCCTCCGATGCCGTAGCACTACCGCAGGTGTCGCTCACGCCCGATCCCACCGTTTTACGCGGTGGGGACCTCGCTAGGCCGCCTTTAGCGAACGGATTCGCTCTCTCTTGTATCTTTTTCGTTTCCTCCATGTTGTTGGGTCCCCCTCCAGCCGCTATCCAAGCCCACGTGGAGTAGTCGCTATTGTGATCCCATGGTTATCTATGCAAGCAGGGAGGCCATGCGAGGGTTGACACGGCCCTTCATGGGGAACCGTGTTCAGAGCCGGATCAGCGCAAGACAGGTATAGGTCATCTGAGCCTACTCCCGCCCGACTGGCGAGGTCGGGCGGTAGAGAATGGAACGTACTGGAGGCCTGCCAGGGTTTTAATGGGACGGAGACGACCTGTGCCGCGGGAACCTCGCCATTTCCTGCTCGGTGTCACCCGGCAGTACTGAGGGAGACGACACAGGCGCCAGCCCGAATACAACGGTACCACTCGTGAATCTTTTCGCAGCCAGTTGCCATAATTGGGGTTTTACTGGCATCCACCCCAATGCGTCGTATGACGCTCCCTCCGTAGTTCGTTTAGCCGTTAAGGGGAGCTTAACGTTTCCAAGGTGCACCGCGGGGAGGCGAACTACATTCACACCTCAAAGCCTTAAGCTTGTAGTACACTGTTTGTCCAATAGCCAAATATTTGGCATAGGCAGCTAGACAGCTGACAGATATCATAGATGTTTGTCAGATGCCTATCTGCCTATGACAAATATTTGGCTATTGGACAAACAGTGTACTACAAGCTGTATGGTGGCAAATTGATAGTTGGGATGGTTTGGTAAATTTGGTTTTCCATAGGTTTTTATAGGGTTTGGTGTGTGACAGTTTTCCCATATGTTTTCTGTCAAATTTACGTCAACGCATCCGCAACGTATCAATTGTGGGTCAGCCATTAGTGTGAACGGGCCATAAGTATAGACACTCAAGTAATAGACCGGCCAGTGTGCCGCCATGTTGTATCCAAAACGAACATTTCCCATACAATAGGGTATTATAGGGGTATGTGGATTATATCATTGTTCGATAATAAATATAATAATATACCGGCATTTAATTTATTTTTTAATTTTGACAAGCGAAACTATTGAAAAAAACAATTTAAAAAAATAATGATTGCAAGACAACACCATCCTATTTTACCATGAAAAAAACTAAAAAAAAAAAAAAATACCAAAAAAAAAAAAAAAAACTTTTTTTTTGTAGTAAAAAATTGATGTGTTGTTTTGTGGGGGCGCCCGGTTGAAAAATATGTGGGGTGTTTGTGTATATATGTCTTTGTGTGGTAAAGGGTAGTTTTGGTTGAAAAAAAAAAAATTATTTTGTTTTGGTTGATTAAAAAAAAAAAAAAAATTGTTGAAAATAAATAATATTATTTTGTACACACTTAGATTTTTTTACAGTATACTGTAATTTTTTACCGAATATGAAACAGCTGAATATTCGGTAATCGATTCGGTAGTTTTAAAGTTTTACAGCACGTTCAGTAAATTTAACTTAGCTACTGAGCTGTCAAAATATACCGAAACGTTCTGTAAATTTTGCTGAACGATTGGTAACGCGCACTGTCAAATTTTCACCGAAAATAATGTAAAAAATTTACAGTTTCTCAGCTGAATTTATAGGTTTTTATTGAATTTCATTCTTTATTTTTACATTTAGGATAATTAATGTGATGAATTCAAATATTTTTTGCATTCATTTGAGGTCCATTGGTATTTAATTAAAATCATTTCTTGTATTAGCCGTTTAGCATCACAGCTCGGATTTTGTGCCGTATTATTGCCAACGTTCTCAAGAAATCTGTAATATACATATGTGTGAATAAGAAACAAGGGTAATCAGACATACTGTTGGACATACTATCGCTTGGGTTACCTTTTTGAATGAAATGGGAGAGCTCGATTTTTTCCTACCTCCATTTCTGGCACTTACTTTTGGTCGCACCGTGAAACTCAACAGTAATGGCCAACAAGCAACTTTAAAATGTCAAGTTTGACAGCATGGAATACATTTACAATCTGTTCGGTACTTTTTTTTACAGTTTATTCTGCAAAAGATTAAATATACAGTACATTCGTCATTTGTTTTACAGTATTGCGGAACTGCAGCGTTTTACAGTTTCGATCGGTTGTTTTCTTTTACAATGTTCGGTAATTTTCTGTAAATTACAGAAATTCAGTATGTTTGATTGCTGGAATGTCATATTTTACAAAATGTTCTGTGAAATTTCGATATTACATACCGAATTCAGCAAAAAAAGTACCGAACAAAATTTTGGGAACTTGGTGTGTAGGAAAAATGCCCATCATCGATACGGATGGAAAAAAACATGTTTTTTTTTAAATTAAAACCCCCTATTTGACGGTTGTTTTGGATACATCAACTGTGCCAGGACCCTGGTCTATAGCCATAGGCTCTTGTAGTTGAAACTCAAATTTTGAGTAATTTATATTTTCGGTGTATCGTGACAGCAGAATAAAAAAAAACGCTTTGTTTACCTTTGTCGGCATTAAATTGTACATTATGCTCGAATGTGTTATGATAAATATTTTTACTATCGTTCTAATTTACTTATAAATATAATGAAAACATGCTCAACGCCTTTATGTGAGTTTTTCTTGCCTGAATTCATCAACTGACTTGAAGAATGGCGTTTTTTACTACAGAAATCAATGGATTCCAGGTAAGTAAGGTGCCTGTATTAAGCGATTGATTCTAATGATTCTTATCTCAAAAATAATTATGTAGGAATTTCAAACAGATGTGCTGCTGCAAATTTTAAATTCCAAACGTTTACTTATCGACCATGTTGAATTGCTGGAAGACTGTTTGGAGGACACCCTAGAAAACACCACACGCAAACCTCGCTTCACAGCTATTGGACTTTTGCTGAGTTCGATTCCTGCCGTAACAAATTTGTTGGTCGGAAAATCTAGTAATAGTTGGGTTTATCCGCTAACTGGACTAACTGCGGCATATGGAACTTGTTGTTGCTTGAAATGGGCTAACCAACATCGTTTCCGACAGCACAGGAAATTGCTTATTCGATTCATACAGTCGCTTGAACGATTCGAGATGGCAGTTAGGAAGAATCTTCTGTTTCTCAATGAATGTCAACATATACGAACGATGCAACAAGCACTTGATAAATCTGGGATGGATGTGGAATTCTATGCGGCAAATTGTGCTAAATGCTGTATTGATACAATTAAAGCTATACATGCTGCCGTACAACATTTCGAACAAACAATTACGTTAAGTGAAAAATGGAGTAGTTTATATTCACCAATAGACCCATTGGAAAATTGCGATTTGTTTTCTGACGAAGCGGTTGCTTATTTAGGTGAACCAAAAGCAGTAAAAGTAAGTAAGTCTGATGAGGTTAGTTTTGAATATTAAACCGTTTAAATTGATTGCTTTCAGGATTATTACAACATATTTGCCTATATTCAATCCCAGTTCTTGACAAGACTTGGCCTGTCGGTTGCAAGTGGCCTATCGAATTTATCACATTGTAATCTCCTGGAACTAAGCGAAAAAATAGATGACCAAACAGCTTTATGCATGAAACATCTTAGTTTAATAATTGATTCAAATCGTACTAGAGTCCCCCGGGTCGATATCAAAGTACTTCCACCAGAGTTGTCAAACCTTCGATCCTTGTGTATGGGTTTGTCTGCTAAGCTTTATAGCACTGTTCATCGGTATAATATACTTGAAGACTCGTTGGAGGAAATTGCCACAGATTTCAAAGAAATGCAATTGAGTTCTCAACTTAAAAAAATAGAACCATCCGTTGAAGATATTATAGTTGATCTTAATGCCACTGCTGAAGATTGCCAGCGATTTCTGATAACATTGAAAAAAATACTCAACAAGGATGACGAAAGGATTCCATTAGAAATTGATCCACGATTCAAAGAGGATTTAGAACAGTCACTAGATTTGGTTCCGAATGCAGACCGTATTTTCTCGGAACATGATAAGCCATGCATAAAAGATGAGTTCTTTGCAGTGGATGGCACTGATCAGGATTGGTTGGATGCAGACTCTCAGCTATCATTTGCTTCTGTCGATGATTTGGAAAACATCAATTCAAAGATTGTAAAGCGACACTTCAAGCCGGTTCTGAAGCAGCTTCGGGAGCGAATAGAACCAATTGGAGTTGAGTTCAAGGAGCGCGAAAAGCGAGCATTGAAAGATAAAGGAATCGACGCCGGAACGTCGGAGCACGACGAAGATGAAAGGGGTGGTAGCTTAGATCACGTACCAGTAAGTAGAACTCTGTATAGTAGTGATTCGGAAGATGACCGGGAAGATGATGAACGAAGTGCAATCAAGCTTCAAAGAAGCGTTCAGCGGTACGATGAGATTCGTGGCTTTTTGGCTGCAAAGGAGCAAATGAATATTTTTGGACTACAACCTATGACAAGCGTGGTTAATGAAGACGTTCTGGAATAACAGTGAACTGGTGGTAAGTGTTGCTGTTTTATTTATTGTTTGTTGGATAGGTAGTATAGGATGCAAGAAATAAAATGTTTGTTATAACATATGTTTTGAACCAGAGACCGAAATTTTCGCCTACTTGAGAAGAGAAACGTCCTTTTCCACCCGCTTGGAGAAACAGATGAGAATGTGAGAAGCGAGAGACTATTATACACTCACAGCAGTTTTCGCGAGAAAAGCAACTGCGATTTACAATTTTCGGAGAGCATGAGTAGCTGATAAATCGTTTCTTTTTCGGTGGTTTCTAGATGCCGATAATTATTTTTCACTTACTTTTTGACACCTGAAAATGCACCAGTCTTCATGCTTGTTTTAGTCTAACATTATTATTCGATAAAAAGCCAAATTTTCTTCATGTTGTGGGCAAACAACAATTTGTATATTTGAAGCAAACTAAATAGAAGATACTTCTGGTTCATAATGAAGATGATTATGATGATGATGATGATGGTCCCGTCTCTTACCCCTACAAAGGTTTGAGCAAGGCGATTTTTCTATTAGATAATTTATCTAACAACAATTCAAACCAGTCAGGCAAAAAATGAACGAACTGATTTCATCTACAGATATAAACTTCTTCAAAAACTGTTATTTGCTTCACAGTGATATTATTGTGAAAAGCTATTGATATCAACCACAAAAGTTTGCATGTATTCCCAGTGATCAGGAAATACTATTACAATTCAAATCACAGATAATAAGCCCAAAAAAAATTAATTATCACAAGGACGATTAAAATTTTATTGTATTCATATGATAAGAGCACTCACACATCAAATGGCTGGAGTTAAGGAACATGGAGGTTTTTAACTTACTACAGGTGAAAAAAAGAAATCAATATCATTCAGCGTTCATCTTGCGATATGGAGCGGTTCAATGTCAAGCATAAACACTGAATATTTCTCGTTAAAACGGAACACTTGCAATAAAACTTGCAAGGCTTCGAGTTACCACTTTTCTGTAATTTATTAACGTGACTTTTACCCATTGGGCAGTTCGGCAAGGAAAAAAATGAACAAATATTTGCGTATAAATAATTGAAATGACATTTCTGGATTTACCACTGATCTCTTTTTAGCGCAATAGTTACTACTTAGAGGCATTCATTGAGATACACCAGATTATTTTTTCGTACGAAGTATACGTACCGTGTACAAAAAATTGTACAAAAATAGGGGAAAGTGCTCTAATTTGGGTCCATGGATCTAAAATTTATTTTGTCTTAACATAGATATGTCAGTGAGACAATACTACTGTATATTTCGGATTTTCTGGGTAAAAATAGTGAATTAAAATTTACTTCGAATTTAAAGCATAGGCCGAATTCTAGATCCAATGACACACATTAGAGCTTTTTCCCCTAATTCATGCTATTTGGAGAAACCGTGCAAAATCTTATCCGGCTGTTCAGTGCCTGGTAAAAAGTAATGTAAATAATGGGGGCTCAGTGGTGTTGAGGGGTTAAGGAGGATCAAGGGTAGTCAGTGAGGAGGGGGGATCAAGGGGCAGTAAATGGAGGTCATGGGTGGTTAAGGGACAGTCAAGGGGAGGTCCATGGTGGTCAGACGGAGAGTCAGTGGTGGCCAAGGGAGTCAGTGATGGTCAAAGGGTGGTCAGGAGGCAAGGGGTATTCATGGGTGCTCAAGGGGGATCAGAGGGTCAAGAGTGGTCAGTGGAGGAGTGGGGGGTCAAGGGGCAGTCAAAGGAGGTCATGGGGCAGAGCTGGTCAGGGGTGGTCAAGGGGGATCAGGGGGGTCAAAGGGGAGAGTCAATGGTGGTCAAGGGGATCAATGATGGTCAAAGGGACGTCAGGGGGCAAGTGGCAGTTATGAGCGGTAAAGGGGTCATCCATAACTTATGTAAAGGATTAAGGAGGAAGGAGGTGGGTTTCAACATTTCTTACAATCTTATATGAGATTCAATTGTTATATTACTATTTTTACTTAGTCAGGTTTTAGTGGGGACGGGGTTATCTGAAAATCTTATATCGTCTTACAAAGCGCGAGTGAAGGGGTCTAAACATCACTCACAAACCCTTATAATTTGTGGAAAGCCCCACGTCCCCTTTGAGATGCAAAAACGATGAAAAGTACGAATTAAAAAAATACCTTATGCAATGTTTATTAAAGAATACAACTGCCTTGGTAAATCATCTAATTTTTATGAAAATTTCATAGAAAATTAAGTAGTGCGAGTTTTTTATATTTCTCATTTTTTTCTAAGTCTTAAAGCGATTCAATCCTTGTCTTGATCCAATGACTTTGCTAGAGCTGTTTGAACAAGATCTTTGTTTGATCTTATCTTCAGAACATTTTCCAGGTTAGTTCCACTGATGCGATTTCTGATCTTCTGATCTTTGATCTGAAAACTAGATTGAACTGACTGCAATCTCGCTCAACACTGCATTGTGTATCCGGTGCTGCCAGTATTACATTTATCAATTTCCAAAGTTCTGGGTCATCATAGCGCTGTTTGGCCCAGAAATCAATAATATCGAATCCGTTTTGGTCAGCGTCCTTGCGAGGTTGGTTTTGGATAGTCCTTATTCTTTGCTCTAATGATGAAACATTTGCAGCCACTTGAGTTCCTCTACCAATCCTCTGAGAAAGGAACTCGTTCAAGCTGAACCGAGTAGTAGACGTGATCGCTGTGTTTTGATTTGGAGAAGACGGTGGACCAGCCACCGGTTCCTCAATAGGCTGGATGGACAGATTATTGAGTTTTTGATGAACATGGAGAAGACATTTCTGAAAATATAATTTTTATTATAAAAATGTAAACCCCACTCAAAGTATTACTTACTATGATGTTTTCCTGCTGCTGTGACGAAAACAATCCTGAACCACGGAAGGAGAACCTGGGGTCGATATATTGTTCAGAAGGGACGATTTCCGTCGTTGCATGGCATCCATTATACCGGTTTGAAACATATTGGACTGAATGGATGCCACTCGTCCAAACGCTGTCATCCAGTGTCCAATAAAGTCGCTGAAGGTGCAATTTAGGCTTTGAATTGCAATGGTGCAATCGTAAAGTGGCTCGAAAGTTTCCACGTAAGCACGAAAGGTAGAGAAAACATATTACACAAATTATACCCGTTAACGTTGTTTGACAACAACTAAACAAAGAAAACTGTTTATTATTCGATATGAGCTATCCCCCGAATAGTGCGGTGAGTGGTGCCTTCCACACATCATAATTTTTCGGCTGTCCATCCAATTTAGCTGCTATTTTTGTATGTGAGGTTAACCATAAACTGGTCCCCTGCAGAAAATCTGCTCAATTAGTTGGAAAACAGTCAAAAAATTGCAGTGAATGGATCTCTCCACCCACCGCGTGATTCGGGAGATTCCTCTACTAGTACCACCCGCTCAACCGAATACTCACCACACAGCCTACCACCCAACATCACCCCCACACCCCCTCCTATCACCGTTAAACACACAAACACTTGGCTTCGCCTTATTTTAGGTTTTTGCTCCTCGTATACGATCTAGGTAGCATGTTTTCAGTGAAAAATGTGACATGAGAAAATATTTTCGTTGAATTTTGGAGAGCGATATTTTCGCATATGCAAGAGAGAGGATAATGAATTATCGGCGAAAAAGGAGAGATGAAAATTTGAACGGTTCGCTACTCATCGACAACCTGCTCGAGAGAGAACATGGTTTTCACCCAGCTGAGTGAGAATTTCGATCTCTGCTTTGAACTATATCTTGTTACTAAATCCGAAAAACTCAGGACGACTTTACACAAAATGTACATTGTTGTGTTGTATGTCTTCAACATTTTAAATTTGGAAACTAGGCATCTTATTCGAGTCGTCGTAACGTAACATTTCCGAATTTTTTGGGTTGGTTAAATAGATGTGATAAATACAAAGCAAAACATCCAACTTGTAATAAACAGATGGGAGATTTTATTTGGCAAAATGTGTTGACTGACATACGAGTTTAGCCCTTATTACAATTCCTAAAATGAAAAAAAGCTATTTCCGAAGAAAGCGATCTCAGGGATTTGGATGATTATTTTGAAAGTGATAAGCTGAAAGAAGATGAAATTGTACTTAAAAACAATTCAATGTGTTGACGAAATAACAAAATACATTGTTAACAGCATCGATCTAACGAATCTACTCGTTCGCTGGCCTTTTTCTTTCACATCGTAATAAAAACACCATTTATTATCAACTCGATAGCCACTTACGATTATTTATTTGTAGTACCATACATCAGCTAGCTGTTGATCATACATCCTACTATTTATACATCAACATTCATCTTATAAGATATTGGTTCGAATAAATTACAGTTTTCAAAGTTTGCTTTCCCCTTTCAATGTGTTTGCTATATATGAGAAAGTGATGTGAGAATACAGATACGTACTGACAAGTACACATTAATTAGGATCGACAAGGACAATATTACAGGCGCAGACGAAGAAAAAAATGATGGGAAACACATATAATTGCGAGTTTTTTTTTGTTGATAAAATTTGCTAAAATAATGCTCTACGAAAGATAAAACAAATTGCATTTGAGTTAAAGAGAAGCAATTCTTGTTTCTGTCAAAATACACCCGAAACTTGTAACCCGCTTGAAATCTTCCGATGTCTATTGAAATACGAAATCTAAAGGCTTGTTTAGAATGGAAACAAAATGTACAAAAATGAGACGACTGCCGAGTCGCTTACAACTTGGGCCATGGGTACATCGCTGGCAGAGCTGATTTGTAGGAAACGTCATACATCTGAGAGCGGATGAATGCTTCCTTATCACTTGGTTCCGGCTTGGTACAGGCAAGCCCATTCTTGTACGCATGCTCCATAATACGGACGGCAATTTTGATGGAACAATCCTGGATTGTTTCTAACGGTGGGTATAAGCTGCCACGTTTAAGGTCATCTTCGTTGACGATTTCAGCCAAACGTTGAGCTGAGATGAGGAAGATTTCCTCCGGAATAGTGGCTGCTCCGGCGCAGATTACACCGAGGGCGACACCTGGGAAAATATACGAGTTGTTGCCTTGACCTGGGTAGTATGTTTTTCCCTTGTATGTTACGGGAGCAAAAGGTGATCCTGATGCAAACACGCAACGGCCATCTGTGTTTTCATAGGCCTGTTCAGCAGTACACTCGGCTTTGCTTGTTGGATTCGATAGGGCAAAGATGATCGGGCGCTCGTTCAGCTCTGCCATGGTACGTAGGATCTCTGGGGTGAATGCACCTGCAATCGCAGCAGCGCCAATGATCACGGTAGGCTTGATATCCTTGACGGCTTCCGCTAGCGTATCGACGGGGGCATGCTCATGAGCAAATCGATGTTTGTGACCGGAAATGCCTCCCTTTGGACGATCCTTGACAATGAGACCTACCGAATAATGATAATAAAAGATGAGCATTTAGAGGGTTTTTTTTTTGTTAAATGTTAAGCAACCTACCTTTGCTGTCTACAAGCCATATATTTTTACGAGCTGCTTCCTCGCTCATCCCATCCTGTCGCATCGCCATTACACAGAGCTCTGCGATACCAAGAGCAGCTTCACCGGCACCTTGGAACAGAACTCTGTTCTCACTCAGCTTAGTCTTGGTGACACGTAGCGAAGCGAGAAGACCGGCTACGGCAACTGACGCGGTTCCCTGGATGTCATCGTTGAAGGTACAGTAGTTATCGCGGTACTTATCCAGGAAACGGAATGCATTAGAGTTGCCAAAGTCTTCGAACTGAATCAAGCAGTTGCGGCCGAAACGTCGTACTGCTGCTTCCATGAATTCATCAATGAATTCGTCGTATGCCTCGCCGGTAACGCGCTTATGTCTGAGTCCAACGTACAGAGGATCATCCAGAATGCTTTGCGTGTTGGTACCAACGTCCAGGGTGATGGGTAAGCACTGATGTGGCTTGATTCCTGCCAAAGCCGTGTAAAGGGCGAGCTTGCCGACAGGAATACCCATACCGTTGGCTCCCAGATCTCCCAGGCCCAAGATACGTTCACCATCAGTGACGCAGATGGCGCGCACATCTGTTTCGGGCCAGTTTTTCAGCACATCATAGACATGGCCCTTGTCGTTGATCGTGATGAACATACCCTTGGGCTGCTGGAAGATCATGCTGTACTTCTGACAGGCTAATCCTACTGTCGGGGTATAGACCAAAGGCATCATGCTGCCAATGTCCGACGATAGGACACGGTAGAACAACCGCTCGTTGCGATCCAACAGTCCAACCAGATAGATGTACTTATCCAGATCATTCTCGTAGCGATTAAGCAGGGTGAGACAGTGCTTGAGCTGTTCTTCTTCCGAACGCACGGTAGCAGGCATCAATCCGTGCAAACCCAACGCCTGGCGCTCCTCAATGGTAAATGCCAAACCCTGGAAAGGTAGACAAAAAAAAAACGAAAATCGTATTACAACTGGTGTTTCATGAAATCGAATGTGCAGTTGTGAATGAGCGCAAATCTGCTGCCAAAGAAGGAGGGTGCAAAAGAGAATTTACTCCGCATCGATCGTGGGTATGACCAAGGCCATTCCGGTAATCAACGCGTTTCGGCGAACTGGTTTTGTGACCGACGAATCATAAGTGTGCCGTAATGTGCGCGAAAATTTCCCGTTACTGGGCCACCAAGGGGAGTGTATGGAGTTGCCTTGAAAAACAAAAAGGAAATTGTCTTCACGTAGGCCGGACCGTTCTAATCAGCTGGTGGGGAAGGTGGGTTGGATGGTTTATTGAGCAAGGCGGGAAAGAAAATATGTTCTGTGAACTTTTCTCAATTATGATGTTTTTGTTTTCGAAACTATTGTGCTCTAGAAAGTGCGGTGGAACGCCAAATTTATTCAGCAGAATATATTTGTTTTGAAAGCTTGAAGATGTTTGAAAGATAGATATGTATATAACCCAGTTTTGTTGATGAAATTACATTAATTTCAAATTGGATATTGAAGCATGCACTATCTCATAAAAATGTTGATGGACATTGGATAATTCTCCGGGAAGAGGACCATTCAAAGGTCCCGGGAAGATCCAGAAACTGCGTAAAAGTGACCAAGCCACGGAAATAATCCTAAAGTTCTGCGGGTTTTTCTAATCACACAAAACCGTGATCTTGTTGTGTTGAGAAATAGATATGGATCTACATGGCCATTGGATGGTTTTTCGGAAAGACCCGGAACACCCTTAAAAGTGGCCAATCAACGTAAACAATCCTGGAGTTGGCGTCAGGAACAGCCATAGGATTAGCAAATCCATGAATTCATTCTAGAGCTCCATGTTATATCTTAAATAACTCCAACCGGATATCTATAAATGAAATTTGAGATGTGATATAGACATGGACGCTAATGGACATTGGATGGTCTCCATGAAGATAAGGAACATCCGTAGAGCTGGCCAATCAACAGAAATGATTCTAGACCTCTGTGGTTGTTTAACTTAATTAATTGGTACTGGGATCTAGAAAAAAATATTGCAAAGGCAAAATTGATTTATTGCAAAAATCTTTTCAAGCACTTCTAAAGCACTTAAGACTATAATCTGTAATTGATTTTTTTTTTCTTTCTTATCACGGACTTACGAGTAAATGAATATTTGATCGGTCCTCCGAAAGATCCCGTACATCTGTAAAATACATGGGATTTGACCAAGATTTTTTTTATTCCCTCGGAACTGTAAACTATGAACCTTATTAGGGGCTATTCATAAAATACGTAGGCTTTTCTGGGGGGGGGGGGGGGGGGGTCTGACCAAAGTCTACGCTCCATACAAAATATCAAAAAATTGTATGAAGAAAAGTCTACGAGGGTGGAGGGGGGTCTGAGATTTTCAAAAATGAGTCTATGTGGTTTATGAACAGGCCCTTACGAGTGTCACTTCACGGGTGAAAACAAATTACGGTGAAAAAACTCATGTATAAATCAAATGGGAGTCACTGTCCTTATTACGGGTGTCACGGGGAAAGTGAGAATCGTAATAATGAAATTTGATTGATGAAATTTGAAAAGAGTTATGGATAAATTTAACTCTGGAAGATTTGGAACATTTTTAAAAGCGATCAATCTGTTTTTTTCTCAATCATTTGGAACTATGATCTTTCAGTGAATTTAGGGTTGGTAAAAAGATATTGAGTTATGTTTAGGTATAATCAATTTTATTTCCGCTTGGAAACGAAAAAATAATATAATATAAATTTCATACTTCAGTCGTTAGCAAGTTAACAAGTCGTAGCAATGGCGCCACAGATTTGTTTTTATTGGTAAGGGAAAAATGGGTTGCCAGTCAAACTGTCAGATTTAATGTAGCAATAAGTTGACTAGGTGGCGCTACTTTGCAAGATGATTTCAACGTAGTTAGATTTGAAATTTTACACAACAAATTTGAATCGTTTTGTTCAGCTTGAATGTCTGTCTGCGGATCTTCTATTCACCCCACATGCTAGAATTTTCAACAATTGTGAAACAATCCAATTAGGCTTTTTGACGTTTAATCACCTCCCCCTTTCTGGCACATGCAGAGGAATGATGGTTTGTTTTCCTCCAAAAGATTTTCCTTCTTACTTGCACTCCTTTGATCTAAATGGCACTTTAGTGTGCGTTCGTTCAAAGTCACTAAGCCTAATTGACAGTAATTGGTTGTTAAGATACATAACAACCCCCTTTTTCTATTGTCGATGCCTCAATTTACATTAGAGTCCATAGTGGAAACAATAACTTCTATTGTCATCGTATTGTACTACAGATTATATTGTATCACAATACACTTAATTGTAAATCTATGTGATTTTTTTTTCGGGTTGTGCTGTCAAATTATTTGTCAGTGTGTTCAAATTTTAGGAGGGCGATCAGGATGCGATTTGCAATCGTTTTAAAATTGTGGAGCAAAAATTGTTTTCCACCATGCTCGAGGTTAACGAAGCTTCACGGTACTTATTTAAACTTATTTTTCCTTCTCGTTTCGAAAATCGTTACGTCTTCGCCAAACTCAGGGTAGCACATTTTCACTTTCAAGTTCATCCATAATGAAAAAGGTTTTTGCTGCGACCGACCGACGGTTCGACACCGAATGACGAAGGCCCATATAATTAAACTTGCTGACACGACTTCCGCGCAAGGTGCGAACTTCGATGACGATAATTGCGCTTTGTTGGCTTAAAGTAAGATGCTTCTAAGTATCATTGACGTAATTGTTTGGATGATTTGTTGAACCAATAGACTGTTTTTTGGGATCTACCTGGATCTGCGATTGAAGTTGATTGGAAGGATGGTTTTGATTCGAAACGGATCTCTACGGCCTTCAAACATAGACACAAGTACGATAATGATAATAAAGTTATTACCAACTGGCAATTCAGTCACGTTGTACCGTTCACCGATCAGACTCAAATACTATAATCAGGTGCAAGCCTACCGCAGCGGATATGGGATGGTACATTCTAAATGTGTAATATGCACAAAGTGCGGTCAATCTGAACTTACGGGTGTTAGCGGGTCTCCTTCTAGCGACGAATATCGCAAATTTAAATTGATTGCGTGTAGTTAATTGATTTATAATTTGATTGCACTTGATTAGTAGCGCATTAACCGTGATTAACAGTTTTATGCAACTGGCCCACCGATAGACTCCCAGACCTTCACACTGTCGCACTGACCATTTGTTTCTTGGCTCACCGACGACTTGGGAGGTCCTCGTGGTACGGTAGCATGGAGTCTGTAATCAAAGGCAAAGTGTCGCCAAAGGGTAGGATCGCTAGATTGATGTCTATTAAAGTCACATCGAAGCACACACCCAAGTGTTTATCTTGACGCGCATGCAAATACAGTTAGAACACTCTGTTTGAGTATGAATGTCAAGAGCCGATGGAAATGTTAAAACTTATTTTTATTGCCATAAGTGTTGCTGTGAATAGGATTTAATTTGTCTTTTTATTATTATTTCGATAGCTTGTCTATGCTTTTTGAACTAATCCTTTTGCCGAATACTTTTCCCCGCGATTTTAGAAAATTAGGCCAACAAATCCGTAATTTTGTAAAACGCATTATCTTGAGATTTTAGAAAAAAAACCTCAATATTACATCTATCTTTCGAGTTTGAGTAGCAGTAAAAACTGCTCGGCTAATTGATTAATGGTTCATTGAAAAAAAAAACCGATTTAAATATGTTTTGTGAGTAAATTGGTTTTAATTTTAAGTATTCATACATATAATGAACAAAGCTTCAAAAACAATAAGTGACTTTTATTATTATGAAACGTAATCTTATGATTGTGAACCAATTCTTAACCCTGCTATGAGGAAGAAAGCATAGCTATATTTATGAACATAGATAAATGATTCAACATATTATGTTAACTTGATTGCATATTCTTTCTTGCAAAACACTGACACTTACAAAATCTAAGACCCCCCCCCCCTCGTAGACTTTTCTCCATACATTTTTTTGAATTTTTGTATGGAGCGTAGACTTTTTTTTAACCCCCCCCCCCCCCCCACCCCAACAATGGCTACGTGGTTTATGAATAGCCCCTTATTGTAGTGTTGTTTGCTATTTTAAATCTCTTTCCATTGAATTTTGTAACAAAAAAAACATTCACCACTGGTTTGTTGCTCAATCGTTTTGGCAAATTATTAAACATTGTTCGTATTTTTCGACGTTTATCGACATTTCGATAGAATTGGTGACATACGTATGGAATGTTCTTGCGTTGTTCGCGTGTATTTGTGATGGTTTTAATGTGCTCATCATAACATACTGTGCGTTTGACTGTCCTCTTTCGTTTGTTTACTTGTTTGCACCGTTTAAATTCTTAGTTTTTAAGGTTTTGGACACATGGCTACGTGAAAAGGGTGTAGCTATTCGACAATAGGGGGTTTTAATTTAAAAAAAAACATGTTTTTTCCATCCGTATCGATGGTAGGCGTTCTTCCTAGCACAAACATGTTTTTTATGAATGTCAATTATTTTTTCTAAATTTTTAAACAAGAAAAATCTAATCATTTTTATTTTCACAAACGGACATGCAGTTTCACAAAGTGACATTTATACAAAGTGACAGCACTTAATTTTCAGTAACGGGGGCTCCCATTATGACATATATGTCAACTTATGTATGCTAGAAATCAATGGTTTGTTCGTTGGATTAGGTAGTCTGTTTTTGTAGCGTGTTTCATGGTGAAATAGGATGGTGTTGTCTTGCATTCATTATTTTTTGAAATTGTTTTTTTCGATAGTTTCGCTTGTCAAAATTAAAAAATAAATTAAATGCCGGTATATTATTATATTTATTATCGAACAATGTTATAATCCACATACCCCTATAATACTCTATTGGCGAAGCGCTTTGGAATTCATCACGTCATCACTTGGTTATCCATTATTTATAACCAAGTTTGGGGAACACTGTTCCTTGGATGAACTGCCAGGAAAAGCCGGATCTACCAACCCTAAACTGGATCAGGAAGTGGTAGCTCTAATTCGGAAGAACGAATCAATGTCGATACGTGATTTGGCTAATAAAGCGGGAACCAGCGTCGAAATGATGCAACGTATCAAGAAACGGAACAACCTGAAGACCTAAAACAAGCAGAAAATCGCCAAACAAAGTGCAAAAAAGAAACAACGCGCAGCAATAAAGGCCCGGAAATTGTATTCGCGAGTTTTTGTATTTTGATTGACGTCGAGACCTATGTCAAAGAGGACTCAAAAACCCTTCCAGGTCTACAATACTACACTGCCGCCGTAGAGAAGGTTGTAAGCGATGTAGACAGGTCGATTCAAGTAGAGAAGTTTGGTCGAAAAGTGCTGGTATGGCAAACAATATGTTCCTGCGGTATGAACTGTACCATTTTTTACAATACCGGAATAATCAATGCGGAAATCTATCGATCTGAGTGTCTATAGAAGAGGTTGCAGCGTCGGCGCATTACCTCAAAACAACTCTCAGTTGGCTTACAGAAAAGGGTATAGATTTTGTTGAGAAAGACATCAATCCGCCAAATTGCCCTCAGCTTCGGTCCATCGATCGCTATTGGGCGATTGTGAAGAGGGTCTTGAAAATGACTGGTAAAGTAGCTGAGAATATGCAGGAGTTCAAAAAAAAAAAATTGGTCTAAGGCATTCCAAAAACACTTGTGATGAAACACTTGTCCGGAACTTGAAGTGTTCGATCAAAAATTCGCAAATTCGTGAAAGAATGATATTCATTTCATCCAGTCTTCACAATGTTTAAGTTCAATTCCGTACAATAAAGAATAATCAATTTGTTTGAATAAAACATCGTTTTTTACATGATTTGAGAGACAAATATGTGAATAACTTATTTTCGATACAGTCCTTATCACGAGAAATTAACTGAATAAAGGCATACCCACAGTAGATACGTTTGCGTTCCGTTGACGTAGATTTGACAGAAAACCTATGGGAAAACGGTCAAATTCACGCAAACGCATCCGCAACGTATCAATTGTGGGCCAGCCATAAGCCATTGTTAAAATTTTTCAGTTTGGATTAAATGAAAAAGCTTTGTTGACTTATGGTTCACATTTTTCCTGCTCAGTAGAAATAATCATTAAAAAAATTCATTTAAGATTTAAAGTGCAACCATGTTTCAATTAAAATTAAATAAAACCAATTACTTTGCATTATATACATGATACATCAAGCGTTTTAGCAGCGGGTGGATAGTCAAACGAATATTTTTTTGGCTCAGGAAGTACCAAGCTCGGCCCCATGGTTAACGATTCATCCCTAAGACCGTAATTCACACCAACACACCCTCAAATATCCTGTCAAAATAACATAGCGAATCAAAACAAAAACAAAGATACTTGTACCAAAAGGTACTGAAAAGCGCAAGAATGCATGGCAAGGTGCAGACTGCTAGGTGTACTTCTGAACTAGGGGTTCTACAATAGTCAACCAATTTCAAATCGCTAGTTGAACCATGAATGTTGGTTTTAGCGTGAACTTATGATGAATAATGGAATGACTGTTCGTGCCAACATGACCGTTCATTGCCAAAAAACTTTACAGTTAATTAAAACTCGTCCCTTAACAGTCCCGAGAAACTGAATCGATTGTGTCCGACCAACTTGATTTGCCTATCCTAAATGAAACACTTTTCTAGAAAACAATATTCTTATAAACCACATTGGCTTGCTTTCCTCTACCTGGATTTCACGGTTACCTCGATGGTAATGAATATCTCCCAACTAAGGATCATTTCAACCACCAGTTTTATTTCCTAATCTATACCGAGATGAGAGTACTGCCAATAATCAACAGGAATTGATTGGCTCACTGCTTTACAATCCCATTGGTTCCAAGTACATCATACAGTCACGGACCGTGATAGTCAGGAAGAAAGTGGAAATAGGCTTCGGACGTACTACCACATTGGTCTCACGCTCGGTCCCAAACTTAATTAAACACTCCTCAAAACATAACTCCCAACGAATAATCCCTCAAATGCGCAGTCAAAATAATACAACGAATCAAAACAAAAACAAACATTCTAGTACCGAAAAGCGAATGAACGGGGTACTGTCAACAATCAATATGTAACTAGCGATTTGAAATTGGTTCACTGTTGTAGAACCCTTAGGTCCGAAGTACATCTTGCAGTTTGCACCTTGTCATGCACTCTTGCGCTTTTCAGTACCTTTTGGTACAAGTATCTTTATTTCTGTTTTGATTCGCTATGTTATTTTGACAGAATATGTGAGGGTGTATTGGTGTGAGTTCTGTATTAGGGGCGAATCATTAAGCTTGGGACCGAGCTTGGGACCGGTGTGCTAGTACTTCCTGAGCCAACAAAAATATTCGTTTTCTTCAACGGGGTTCGCTACACGCAAAAAAAACCACAGTAGAAACTACCATTTTGAGGGTTAAATTAAGCGCAAACACCAACAATTTTCACCTGACTATAAATGCGTTTGATTTTACCATGCCTGCGGTTGAAGTCAACCATGGTGGGGTTGATATCAACATGAGGTCTGTCAAATATAAGGGCAATATATACTTAGTAAATTTGACTGAAATTCCATGGTAGTTTTGAACATAGGCATAGTTGGGTAAATTTGTTGTTTTTACTACAAGATTTTTTCAGTTTATTGATTGTTGATACAGTATACCAATCTTTCGCTTTGCGGTAGCAACCATGGCGATCAATCATACTCATTATTAATTCATGTAAATGTACTTATAAAAAGTTAAATAAAAATCGAGTTCATATGTGATACACTTTTTTGAATTGTGGCTTACAACGGCATCTACAGTACTAGTAAAAATAATGTGCTCACCAAAACGAATAATTCTAAAGAGTTATATATACCCTTTACATTTTCAAGGACAACTTGAGACTGTATTGGACAAAATTATTCTTTTTCTTCCGATATATCTATTCATATAAAATGAAAAATATTCTACAACTGATAATATATATGTTAACTTTTATTGAACTTCTTCTGGTATTGATTGAAAAATTGAAAGTGCTTACAAGAGGAATTCAAATGAAAACATGGTTAAATTGTATTCAGCATTCCCCCTTTTTTCACCTAAATCACTGCTTGTAGACGCCTTGGCATGCTTCCGACAACGTTGTAGGGAGATTGCTTCATCGATGTTCTGCCAGGCTTCATTTAAAGCCTGTGAACAGTTTTGTTCGTCAGTTCACCTTTATCAACCTGTCTATCCTAAATCGACCACAAATTTTCGATAGGGTTGAGGAAAATGAAGTTTTCTCGAGCCCCATGTTAAGATTCCTTGAAATTGTCATTGATTGTATTTATGTGACGATCAGCAGTCAGAATGCCTTCGATTTGCAGGAGATTTTATACGCCGGACCACGCAAAGCATCCCCACGCCATAATACTTCCTTCACCATGCTTCACAGTCTTCTGTACGTTCTGCTCCAACAAGCGTTTTCCCGACTTCATCCAAACACGAGGCCACTGTTTCTTGCCAAACAATTCGAATTTGCTCTCATCAGACCACACCACTTGTTTCAAGAATTCAACATTTTCAGCATTTTTTGAGAAAATTTTAATCGTTTGATTTTATTGACTTTTCTAATTAGAGGACGCCGACTTGCATACTTGTTCTTCAATCCTGATTCTTGCAGCTTGTAACGAATAATTCTTCCGGATACCTTCAGACTCAAGTTCTCACGTATAGCACGACTCACGAACATCTTCTTGCCTCACGCACGATTCTCGCATCATCGCGAGGTGACGTAAGACGCTTCTATATTGTTCGAATTCCCTTGCACCGCAGTAGCTTAAAGCACACAGAGCAGTAATCTTTCGGAACAATTCATGATTCTGGTGGTCCCAAACTATGAGATTACGGATTTTTAATGGAATTTACATAGTTTACATCATAAACCACGAATTAACATAAAATAGTGAAACACGAAAAAAGTCTTCTGGTACATATCACATGTAAACAATCATGAGAGGAAATGTCAATCTCAACGGATGGGAACGAACAAAATATACTGTAAAATATAATTAGGAGATGTGAGCACTTTTTTCTTCCAGTTCAAAAACAACTCAATTTCGGTATAATTTTTTTAAATATCAATAGAAAAGTCAAATTATATAAATAAAATATAAAAGATAATGAACATTAAGCCAACTTTGTAGAAGTAAGCGAGAGCATGCAAAGTTTCAAAGCGATGATAAAGTTAGTTTTGGGTGGCACTTTATTTCTTCCAATACTGCGGTTTCAAAAATCTGAAACCGTGATGATTGATGATTTTTCGAGTTCAAGTTTGGACGAGCTTTAGAAGTTGAATGATTTACTTAATTTTGAACTAGAGTTTCAGGGTGGTATGCACACTTAATCACGTAATCTTATCTCGGCAAAGTTAAATGCTGAACTACCCAAAACATATTTCCGAACTCAGATTCTCATCATAACATTTCGATTAACTCCGGAGAAACATCCTTGCCGACGCAGCTGATGAAATTGATTTTTTTTTGGAATTGAAATTGAAAAAAAAAAATTAAAACTGTGAATCTAATTAATCTTGACACCGAGATTATCGTCAAAGCTTGAATATTGTCCCAAGTTTCTATTAACGATCCAACGTTTTGTCGAGCGTTTAATCTTGGCATTTTGTTTTACCATACTTGGCGAAAAAAATCTAAATGTGTGGGACACAAATGGCCACAATAAAAATCTTGACACCCTATTTATTGTTGTAGAATTCACCATTACATTTTTTAACGTTTAGACACAGTTAAATTTTAGCAGAAATCGACCGCTGAATTTTACCGAAAAAATAAGGTGCGAGGATTTTCGCTACAACTATCAAAGTCAGCTGAAATTTCTTAGTTAGTAGAGTATCATCCATGCATTGGAATTAGAATAAGGAGAGTATCAAAAAGCAGTTATAAATATTGATTAAGTAATTGAGCATAAGCTAGTGCATATTACTTTAGCGTGTTTTCATATAAAGTTTTGTTTACATTAAAAAAAGGCTACTTCGGTTCGTTTCTTTTAATTATCACAGTTTGTTGCAAAATTTCGCGAATTGTACTTAGAGTACGCAAGAAAATTCTGCACACTTGGTGTACTGCAAAGGATGTAACGTACAATCATATTGCCAAAAAGGTCAAAGTCCAGCAAGTGTCAGAAAAGTGATTAAAAAGTATGGTGAGCAGTACACACTGTAGGATCTGCCGGGAGCTGGACGAATATCCGGTTCCAGCAATCGAAAATTGGACCAAAAAGTCGTCGATAATATTCAGGAGAATAAATCAGCCTCTAAAGTGATTTGGCCAAGAAATACAGAACCAGTGTATTTTTAATGTTCGACGAAACGTACGTGAAAGAGGATTCCAGAACACTGCCGGGACCTCAACTCTACACCAAATCGCTTGGGGAGAAAGTCCTAATTGCAGACGTCCTTGTGCTTGTTCGGAAAGCAATTGGCCCTTGTGTCTTTCGATCTTTCATTTTCTACATAAAAGGAACAATAAGTGCTGAAATTTACCGAAACGAGTGCTTGCAGAAAAAATTACTTCCACTATATCGGAAGCATGAGATTCCTTCTCTCTTCTGGCCGGATCTGGCCTCTACCCATTATGCCAGAACAAATCTACAGTTATTCTCTGATAACAAAGTTGATTTCGTTGAAAAAGATATCAACCAACCAAACTGTCCCCAAGTGCGACCGACGAACGCTTCTGGGCAATCGTCAAGCGGAACCTCAAAACGGCAGATGCAGTGACCCACAACATGTCAGACTTCAAGAAAAACTGGTCAGCAGCGTCCGGGAACTCAACAAAAACCACTGTGCAGCCCTTGATGGACGGTATAAAAAACAATCAATATGAAACTTGCGATTTGAAATTGGTTCTCTGTTGTTGAACCCCTAGTTCCGAAGTACACCTTGCAATCTGCTCCTTGCTATACACTCTTGCGCTTTTCAGTACCTTTCGGTACTAGTATCTTTGGCTTTGTTTTGATTCGCTATGTTATTTTGACAGAATATTTGAGGCTGTGTTGGTGTGAGTTATGTTATTAGGGGCGAATCATAAAGCTTGGGACTGGTGTGCTACTTTCTGAGCCAAAACATATATTTATTTTCTTCAGAACTATCCAGCCGCTGGTATAAAGGCTTAAGTATGGTCATATTACCGAAATCATCAATCTGATTAGTTTGTTAGTTTTATTGATATTTTAACATGTTAAGCTGTCATAACATACATTGCCTTGAAAATTTTCGAATTTTCTTTAGTTTTATTTTTTAAATGTTTATAACTACTTTTCGAAGCGTATATATAAAAAAAATCCTATGTTTTACTGTAGAAATGCATCTAAGAAGAAAATAGCTATTCCCAGCACTAATAAAATATCCTAGTTCTTACGTACGAATCCGTAATTTTTTTCAAAATCAGTTATTGACAATCACGTAAACTTCGAAATAAACTCAAATCCTTCTAGAAGCACGAATAAAAAGAAGCGAACATTCTAATTAATTTAATTTTCATTAAAGAGTAAATATATTTCACTTTGTTGCATTAAAAAAAGAACATTTTTACATTAAAAAAACAGAACACAATATGATAAAAAAAGAAATCTATGATCCCTTGAAGAAGGCACGCTGAAGAGTCGGAAAATAGAAAAAGTGTATCTTTGCTTTATTTAAAAGACTGAAAGCCAAAGAAATCATCTCATCATTATTAAGTCACAGTCGATAATCAGCTTCAAGAGAAAATATAAATATGATAGTTTGAGAAATCGATGGAAATGTGAAAACTCCATAATACCATTGAAATAACTCAGGTTTATCTAATAACAA
Organism: Aedes koreicus; assembly: GCA_024533555.2. Classification (NCBI taxonomy): domain Eukaryota; kingdom Metazoa; phylum Arthropoda; class Insecta; order Diptera; family Culicidae; genus Aedes; species Aedes koreicus. The sequence continues at coordinate 51,435 of JAHHFK020000100.1, forward strand.
CTAATTCAACTTTCAATAAAGAGTATACGCATGCATTTATAGTAAAAGACAAATTTTGCAATGCGAATAGCTTGGTTTGAATACTTTCAGCAACTACGGTAACTGATGAAGCTGATCACTTTGGTATGATTTATTATTTAATAAAAAAAAATCCTTTCTAAAACCACTCAACAAACACGAGAAAATGTCACTTGTTCCTAATGTGTAATAAATACCAACAGGTTCCACCCCCTAGTAACGAACGTTGTGAGTCAGGGTGCACCTAAGTGCAAGATTTATCTGTAAAACCGCCTATGGAGGAATCGAGCGAAGCAGAGCAACAAAGTGCAAACATTATATTTACTAGTTAGAATTAGGCTCAACACCGAACAGCGCTTCGTCAATCACCACCTGGTTCGTGTTTACGTGTTAGGGTAAATGCTCCGATAGCTGAGGGTGCTCACATATATCTTCACCGAATTATTCTCACACTCATCAACTAGAACACTGCACCTAATGAACACGTATAATGACCACAATGCATAAAACAAGACAGTTAATCTACCATAGGATCATTTACCCTAGTCGTTCCTCGAGCTGCGAAGCATCAACATTCGTGACTTTGAGAAGTGAGGCACGGCACACGACGTTGAATTAAAGCGTTTAAAGATCCGATAGATCACTGTGCAAAACCTAATCGTCGTTTCTATCCTCCACCCGAGTTTGCTCTGATTTGTTATTTCTTGCGTCTACACTTGTGCCAAAAATGAGCTTAAAACTAGACAGGATAGAAGGAGCAGAATTCGTCAAAATATCGTGTTTACACATTTCCGGTTGTCCTCCTTCTGTGATAATTATTAAGAATATGGTATTTACCTTTACATAAAAATGAATTCAATCCGTTGTACGATAGCCGACAAATAACGGCGGGAAAACTGCATCACCAACTACGCTGCGCCGGCTACCTTTAAATTCAAATTGATGATCCACTAGCCTCTACTCAAGCATCGCCCGGCTAGCTCAGTCGGTAGAGCATGAGACTCTTAATCTCAGGGTCGTGGGTTCGAGCCCCACGTTGGGCGAGATGGTTTTTTTTCTTACTTTTTGTAGTTTGTTGTGATTGCAATGATCATTCATTTTCAAAAACTAATGTATTGTGTCGGATGTTACAATAATTTAATTAATTTAGTAAAGCCGTTAATGTGTGCAAATTGAATTTCGTTGACGGTATGAAGTTGTTCATAATTGAGACATCAATATATGATATACCTACATCGTCCGTTAGTGCCTCATTTTTGATTGATCACACACACCGGCAACAAGGGCATTAGAACGGCAGCCATCAACGTGCAATTTACGGTGGGTGCTGCGAAAATAACTAAGTTCGTTCATTTTTCACGTTTACCGACTGAACTGGTATACGCAAAATGAGTAGAAGCGAGTTAATAGTTAATCACTTAGGCTTGAATAAATTCACTACTTTGCCTTTTGTGTGTTTATTTTCAGCGGTAGTGTAGATCCCTTGAAATGCAACTACGACAAACCTAATTTAAGCAAACGCCTTTACATTAATTACGTTCCGGTTATATGTGCACTTATCAAGATTAGTAGAACCAATAAATTAAGTTTACAGAATGACTTAATCGTATATCGCATTTGCAAAGTACGAACGCGCCAGCATTATTATCGCATATCTGAAAACTGCGCCGAATCGTGAAAGTAAACCAGACCTCCACAACGATCTAGACCTATCTCAAACAAATCCACCGACGCACCGTGCACCGTTCATATTCAGCAATATCAGTGGAGACCACTTGGTGCGGCATGCGAAGCAGTTTGGTCCAAAAACCACAAAGAGACATGCACGTCGCACCGACAACGATCGCGGTCACCGCGTTTTCCTCCCGCTCAAGATCATTTAGAGGTTAAATTCGAAAAACCCCGTCTATTCTTGCGCTCCCTCGGCGGCCAACCCAAGGTTAAATATATGGAAATAATAAAATATAAACTAAAAATGAAATCATACACTCGAAAGAACATTCGAAAATTGCCTCGTTGATTGTCAAGGGCGGTTATTTGAGGAAAAAAAGCAAATGCATCAAATGGATGGATGACACGAACGGATTTTCAGACGGATTGAAATTACTCGCGTTATAATGAAACAATCAACGGAAGCTTGGACACGAGATAAGAAGCATGCTCTGTGCGGCGGTAACTGTTTTCGTTGCTGTCATTGAGCATTTATGCAATAAAATGACTCTTCCAGAGCCATTTATCAGAAATCAGTTTCATTTTTCAGACATCTTGTAGAAGGCTGTTTGGTTTCACAAATCTCTGCTTCTAAACAGTTGATTTTAAACAAAACTGGACGTGTGTAATCACAGTCAACATATTTATCGACCCAATACAAGAGATAATGAATGAGTCGGTAAACATCTGGAATCAAGGCTTGTCAATATAGATGGGGAACGATAACAGCACACCAACAGGAGAGCTCACAGTCTCACACATATGGGAAATATCAATGGGTAGCTACGCAATTGCCCATGTAAATGCTATTCAAGGTGATCAGTTGTAGTCAAGCAATATAGAAGTTGCATCATTTTTGGGAAATGAGTTGGATAATGCATATTAAAAAGTTCATTTCATCACTCAAAATCGTAGCGAAAAGTAACATTTTCCGCAACTGATTATTTAGTGAGGAAAAGTAGGCTGTTAAGGAATGTATCAAAAATAAGCTATCGACAGTCATTTGCGTTTTACGCACGTATTTGTAATCGCTTTAACAGAGGCTGGAAGAAATTGGAAATAGTTTTTGCCTCAGGAAGTACCAGCATATCGATCCCAAGCTAAAATAAAACTTCTCAAATATTCTGTCAAATTGCACAGCGAATCATAAACAAAGATTTTAGCATCGAAAAGCGCAAGAATATATTGCAAGGTGCAAGGTATACTTGGGCCAATGACGTTTTCAGCAGTGAGCCAATTTTAAATCGCTAGTTTCCTATTGAATGTTTAAATCCTTTGTTTCCAAAATGATATTAAATTAGCAGATGAAGTGAAAATTAAGGTTATTGACACATGGCTAAGTGAAAAGGGTGTAAATTTGCGAAGCGCTTTGGAAATCCTCTCGTGAGTGTAAAATCCATCATACACAAATTTGGAGGACACTATAGCGTCAGTCGAGGCCGGCCGTGTCTGAGCAGGCAATCACCCAGAAGAAGCGGCTGAAGGTGCTGGTGAAAATAATCTTTCCGGCGAATCGCATCGTCGTGGTCATAATAAATGACTTGACGCTGGAAGCAACGACTGGCAGGGACTTTACGTCCCTCACCAAGGAGATAAGCAAGGACGTCAAATGTATCTCCAACGCCAAGTTCCCGAAGAAGATCATTCTATGGCTGACGATTGGTGCGAAGGGAATGTCCAAGCCGCTGTTCTTTCCTTCAGGGATTGCGGTAAACGGGGAGATATAAATACGACGAACCTGTCTGAAGTTGCTGCCTTAATCAAAAAGTATCACGCGAAAGAGTATGTCGCCTTTCGACCAGACTGGGGCTCGGCCCATTGTGCCGTGAGATCACTGGAGGAGATGGGCCTGCTGAAGATATACGTTTTACCGAAGATCGCCACCTATAGAAAAGTTTTTGGCAAACGGAGGATCTACTCCAATAACTTCGTGACCGGATAAGGAAAATTTGTTCTACTGAATTATTTCTTGCAGTTATTTTTTCCTCACCATCCAAAGTTAGTCTATATCTTTTAACGCATATGTTTTTGTATCTTATCTTAAATCATTTTCTGCGAATATCGTCATCTGCTAATGACAATTTCTATTACTGTTTGTTTGAAACGTTTCAAACAAATAACTTGTTCTGATTGAAGCTTGCAACACTAAAGTTATAATAACAATCAACAGGAAACTAGCTATCTAAAATTGACTCACTGTTTTAGAAACTCTTGTTCCCAAGTACACCTTGCACCTTGCATCTCGCAATACATTCTTGCGCTTTTCGGTACTAGAATCTTTGTAAGAGTTTTGATTAGCCGTGTGATTTTGGCAGAATACAACAACCCTTAAATTGTTCATTGTGAGTTGTGTTTTCAGGGGTGGTTCATTAAGCTTGAGACCGAGCTTGGGGCCGATATGCTAGTACTTCCTGAGCCAAAAACTATATCCATTTTCTTCTGGAATATCCAACCCCTGGTTATACAGTAGGTTTTCATATTTGGTATCATGTTGTCTTTAACGCCACGTCTGTGCTGTCAAACAATGCACTCAGATACATATAGTTATTAAATTTCTCGAATAACAGTGAATATTCGGACATCTTAAGGTAATTTGTGATTATAAAAATTTGTGAAATGTTTTGAAGTGAAAATCGCGTATTTTAAAAAACGAAAACTGTAATGTAACTTTCTTCGAGGTATAGTTCTAAAATTTGCCCTGTTATTTTATCTTGCGGATATGTTTCTAGTCTTGCCATTCAGGATGAGGATCGTAAGTATTGATATTTAAAATACAGGCGTACTTTGATGTTAGAAAACATTTTTGTTTTTGAGTTTCATCATCGATTTCTCGCAAACTACAACCTGATGACTAAAAATAATGACTTATGTGGTTAGATGGGAGACTTTTTAATCGATTGGCATCATTAATTTGTATGATTGATTTATACTCAGTGAAAAATCGCCGATAAAAGCAGAAAAATTAAGTAGCTGTACATCGAAGTTTGCCTGTAGTCAATCTTGGACTGTTGTCATTTAATAGTTTGGTTCTTATTAGATGTTATTTTGCATATATCGATGGATACAATGTGCTTAAATGTCTTCCAAGAAACATCAAAGTACAAACATTATTTGTTTCCACTGGCGCAGACTGGGGCAGAAACGAAAAAAAAAAAAAAAACAGAATAAAGCTCAAGCTTGCTGGAGTTACGAGTTGGACATGGGATTTCTTGAGATAAGGCCGACATTTTCGCCTAAGTGCACAAAAAGTCCTATATTTTATTTCGGTCAAATTACACTCCCTTAATAGGGTTTCGGCAAAGTCGTTCATTTTAAAATGATTTTTTTCTTCCGAAGACACGCAAATTCCTGAGCCTGCTTCGACTAACATGTCTAATGATTTAATTAATGCAGGTCGGACTCGCCAAACAAAGAAAAAAAACAACAAATATGCAATTAAAGAACTAAATTCTATGCAAAAAATGTTTGGGTTGAAGTGACATTTCGTATGGTAAACGTTCTTAACGAAACATTTTTTTTATGGTCAGGTCTTCGGAAACCTTAATCAATATGGTATCTTGATATGGTTTGATTAAAATTGGCTGAACCATTCTCATTGTGGGTTTCAATGGACGATAAACCTTATTTCATGAGGTCATCGTATGGTTGTGATTTATGCGGGGACTGATTTCACTTAACTCGGACTTGTACCAAACATCCCAGAGATGACTAAAAAATTAACGCTTCATGCGTTACATCTGTCATTTGCAAAATAAGTTCACCGACGCGACGTAACGCCCCACGCGCTATTGTGCGATGTAAAATTTCAGTTTTTACTAAACAAAAACTCAACTTTAGTTATTATATTCAATCTATTGTGTTGTTTACTAACGCAAACCCACGCGTAAACCAACTTTTTCTGTTTTTGATGTTGATTTGTTTTCGGTTTTTCGTTTTATTTCCTTTTTGATATCACATTTTAGTTGAAAGGTAAGTCTATTCACACACACTTAGAAATTATGAATTTTACACGAGACCTAATTCACGTTTGTAAAAAGTCGAGGAACGTAAACAAAGAATTCGTGTAAAATTATGTCTCCTGAAACTGACACATACGCATTTCGAGGAAAGATGTGTTTGATTGCATTTATTTTCTCATCTCTTTCAACTCATTCTTATGTGCTAAAGGACGCTTGCATGTGTCGGTCTCAGGGGACAGAAATTTACATGACATTTTGGTAGCGTGCAGTTTAGTAACCTGTGACCAACCTGAAAAACAAATGAATTTTTCTGTAGAGGATGTCGCAGTCCGATACGAAGCGAAAAAAAAACTGGTTCGGGGAGGAGGACGAGCAGCTATGTCGGTCTTGGCTGACAGTGTCCAAGGACTCGATCAAAGGAACCGACCAACAGAGGGGCGAGTTTTGGAATGCCATAAAGGACCACGCCCAGACATCTGTCCCAAAACGGATGGAATTCTTTAACGGTTCTAGCAGTTGAGCCACCAAGTGGAGAAATATTTTGGGTACCTGGCTTGCGTGAACCGAGCAAACGAGAGCGGCACCGCGAAGAAGGATGGTTACCAGGAAGCTATGAAGCTAAAGTAGTCCTGGAACAGTTTCTGATGACCGAGACGGGAATCACGGTCGAAGTTGGGGCGTCTTCCAGGACGTAACCCTCTCTGTTTCGAATCAGTTTTTCCGCTACTAAGTTAAAAATCAGCATTATCTAATATCGTTTGAATGAAATGCATGCATTCAAACAATCATTCTTCTTCGTCTGTTAACGACGCATTACTGGCAGTAAAATTATTTGGTCAAACCAATCCATGGAGAAAAGTTTACGAAAATCTGCGATCTCTGAAAAAAAAACTTCTGATCTCTGATGTTGAATGATTACCTGGATGAGAGGTGTTAGCGGGGAAGGCAAAGTTGGTCTATTTTAGCTGTTTTTATTCAAGTTTTGGTGATGATAATCAAGTATAAAGTTGTTCCGAAAACAGACCACCGCTGATGATGCCTTTTATGTATGAATATTGAAATAGGGAAGATGTATCTATATTAATCTCATCACTCTGCAATTCATCCTACTTGAAATAAAACGATATACACGTGACAGGATTAGTTAGTAATGTTTGTTGCAGTTATTTAACGTAAGCAAACATTATTAGAAAACGAAACCGATCCTTCAACTGCCCAATTGGGTTTGTTTTTTCCACCGTATCGATGATGGATAAAGACAACAATTTTTTAGTAAAAAGACATTTATACAAGTGACAGCACTTAATTTTCGTCGGGGTCTTTGACTTTGTCACTGTTTATCTGGTTGGTTCGTTGGGGTGTCTGTTTTTGTGCGTGTTCTGGTGATGGTGGTGTTGTCTTGCTCTTTTTTTTGATTTTTTTTTCTGTTTCTTGTCTTTATTATGCGGTTTTTTTTTTTTTCGACTTTTTCCCTCCCCTATATCCCTTTGTTTGATTCTCGTAGGATGAATAAGGAAAATGAGATTAGATGGGTACCCTACTTTTTTTTTCAATTTATAATTCTGACAGTATACAACCCTTCTCTCAGCCATGGAAATTATATTGGTGGAAATTAATCATATGAAAAAAAAAATTAAATAGTCAGAAAAAGAATATACACATAAAATTACAATAAAAGAAAAAGTGATGAATGGTTAAGTTGACCCAGATCAGTAACAAAATATTTCAAAACACGGAATTCAATACTGAAGAATTTATTTCTCAGCAAAACACGTGCACGTGTAACAACCTACATCTCAATCTAGATTTGATTGTTGCAAAAAGCCTACTTCGATCGTATTGTGTTTTGTTTTTGCTTGTCAAATAAACAACATTGGCACATAAAGCTTTTGGCCTTTTTCTTAGTTTTAAACTTTTGGCCATCAATAATTGATGTACAGTATGCACACGATATTATATTGTAGATGTGCTATACCACAGTTGTCAATGTAAAGTTTTTCATGTCTGTACTGTTTTACATTAGTGTTACTGTATGGCTTGTTCAATCATGCTTTTATATGCCCAGGAACGTCGAAAAGTTTCCCGAAACGGGAATCGAACCGATCCACCTCCGGCATGGTCTTGTTATCTATCTTATTCTCTCGAGTACATATTATACAAAGTACTTCACATGCAAATATGCTCTATCATGCAAATTCCGTTTTTCTATTGAGTCACTGATTGACCGCTTGACAACGGACGGCGTCACAACGAAGGTTTATAATTTCACCATTTTTTAAGTATTCTGTATTGGTCTCCGGTCTTAAGGTCACACATTAGCATTCTTCGCTTGCTGAAATTTTTGGCATTTTCCTCCTTTCTTTTGAACTCGACCAACACCGATAAAAAGTTTACAAACATTCACTCACAGTGTCATCATGTTGATTATTTATGATATGGGATAATATCAAAACATCTGACCATGACAGTGAATGAACGGCGCTCTCCGTCCGGTTCATGATGACATACATATGTAAAAGAGAATCGAGTGCAGACATTCGAAGAGAGACGTCCCTGTGCGCAAGTACCACCAGAGAAGCAAAATAACATAAGGCGAATTAAAAACACCACCAGCCAGCGTGAAAATAAAACCTTTATCGTGAAGGTTTATTTCACCATGATTAATCAAACAAGCGCAATTGTGAGCAGCAACGTGTAGAAGGAGAATGCAAACAAATTCGATTCGAAACAGCAAGGCAATAGGAGATTGATTAATTTTTTGCAAAAGATTTGAATTGCAAACTTCAACGCCGTAGTCGTCGGATATTGTTGAGTCATTTTCATATGGAAGGTGATGATTGACGAACTGGGGGATGGTGGTTTGGTACACTTTGTGTGATTTGTAAATTTCTGCATTAACTGTGTTATCCACGATTGTTTAACCTTCTTTGTGGGCCAAGGTCAACCGAAAATGAATACTTAGAAACACATAATAGTTGAATACGTTGATTAAATGCGTTATTCTAAGAATGAGTTCTGTTCAAATGTGGCATGTCAAGATGCTATCGATTGGGGCTGCACGCGAGTCACACAGTTGTCACCAAATGCCACCCTCTCAGGATGAGTCTTCACAGTTTTGGATTTTCCCTATCACTTGCCTAACAAGTTTTTGGAGCCGTAGTAAATTACTAACAAGGTATATAGCTTATCCATGAGATTCTTATAATACTAGAACGATAAAAAATACATGAGGAAAATCCAATCGATATCATTACAGTACACCCCCTTCTGACTACTGCGATATATGTGACACAAGTTATGTTATAGATCCCTACAGGCACTTACCTTATTGAAACGTCCGTTATGCAGCCGGGCGAACCCGGACACTCCTCCGGCCACTTCAGCGTCGGACTCCACTGGCCACTGGCCCAAACGATCGCGGCTGGTTTCGCTCATGTTGCTGGTGGTACTGAATTTACAGACGGCTGATCTATTCGCTGGTGCTTGTTTGCCGTTTGACAGCTCACTAGAGACTGCCGCTCCGTTGTTACGGGACGGGGCACCGTGACTAGTGCTGGTCATCAGGCCTGCTGTGGTGTGCGTTCTCGCGGTGGCGGCGCTCTCAGGCTGGTATCTACCACTGAAAGATTGCAGAGAAATCGAAAGACGAATCAGTTTATCGTACCGCGATAACATTTTCACTTTTTGATGCGATTCTCTTCTCCTATCCGATTGAACTTGAGATCACTTGCGATCACTTTTGAAATTTATGGTCCGAGGCTGTCGAAGTTTTGAGAAAATATGAGCTATCCTAGGCTGTGATATAACAACGAGCTGCGTTTTCGTCACTGCTGGACGTCATTTGTCTTTCCGTTTGAAGCGTAAATAGGTAGAAAGAATGAAAGAAACGTCTTCCATATAGCTTATAGGATAATATATTGTACTCTATCCTATTTCCTTGAATCCGTACGATCTGGTACTGAGACCGACCACTAGATTCTCTCTTATCAATGTTCGAAGAATTGCGCATCTTATTTTGCGCATATCTATGCTTATGGGGGCATTGTTTCAAACAGGGCTTATATATGATTTAAAAATTTCCATAAATTATACGCATCAAAATATACCTCTACTTATAACAGGTAGAATCTTAAGGGTAGTCCCTTTCGGAGCTACCTATACCTGCTAAGTGATTATCAGTCATATGTTTCTGGGTAGATACAAAAATGAAGCCACACGAATACAGCCCAACAATTTCTAACAGCGGATACGAATGTACGCATGTACCAACACTGGGAATGCGATATCTCAAAGCAGGGGTTCCCAAACAAATTTTGTGGCAATTCCCTTTATAAATCTTCAAATGTTCCTAGAATAAAGTATAAACGCTGCTGGGATGAATCAAATAAATGAAATTACTTGCCATCCCAAAACGTAGATATAATTTATTTAGAGACTTATGTGAAAATGATCATGAGTTTTAACAATAAGAATTATTTCATTAGCGTGAATCAAACATTGAGAGACTCTCTTTGTTTACTTTCTCTTTCATTTATAACTAAAACACCTCCACGATTTTCGGTTACTACTAGCAATACAAATGCCATGGGTACAAGTTATCTAACTTGAGCACCCCTGTTCTACAGCACTGATGTTTAGGATGTTCTTGAATGAAAACACTAAGGGGAATACACGGAAAGAATTAGTTACCTAGCGTTGAGTACTTTCTTTAGTGATTTTACCCACTTTTCCTTCAAAGCGCGGTATACTTGTTGAATGGGTATCCCCACTTTTTTTATTAAGCGAAACTAGGAAAAATTTCGGTCAATACCCAGTGCTGGGTAGATGATTCTTTCCGTGTACCTACTCATACATCGAATGACTTTTTTCTAGTGACAAATCACTGAGATCGGTTATGTTGAGTCATTTTCTGACGTACTTTGTGAATAGATTTAACAACAGGATAAAGTATCGGCAATGGTCCAAATCACAGTGACGTCACTCCTCAGATTTGACAGGTACTGGTGCCCTTGTGTTCAGAAATTCGTGTGTGAGAAAAAAGGACGGTGAACGCGATGGCTGTTTCTATCTTTTATACTCTCATGGTGAAAAGTGAGGTTAGATTTTTCTGTGCAATAGTCTATAGCCAAATGAACATTCGGAATCATCCGTACTTTTTTAAATAAAGGGAATGAGGGGTAAAATCAACATTCGACCTTTTAAGGAGGTGAAATCCTACTTTTTTTTTATTGATCTTGTAGATTGACTGTTTATAATATGCATGTCGATTTCCGGCAAGAGTGATGAATAGTGCTTTACAGTTTTTGACGAGTTCAACATTATCCTTCTCTCAAATTACTCGATCAAATCGTTGCTGATCTACGGTTTCTGAGTATTAAGAATACAAAGTTAAAGCTAATGTACATTTTATCTGTATCACTTTTAGAACGACGACGAACTTGCCCATGGGACCTGTTCACCAACACACAAAATTTATCATTCCCAATCGATCGAGCAATATTACTACCCTTCACGTTACGCCTCTGGACAAATTTTAAGCAACGTCGGTGATGATTTAGAAATGTTTCAAGTCTGTTTTGTGAGTTTTTTTGTTTCCTGGATGAGATCTAGTGGCACAGCCCTAATTAAAATCACCTTGAAAATACGATAGAATCTATTGTAAGACTACAGTGAAATTAAAGGTAGATACTATAAGTTAAATTGTATGTAGCGATAAGATAACAATTAAACTTATTGTTTTCCACCATAGAATCTATTGTGGATGGAAATTTTACAATTAATAAGGACGGTTGTTATGTATCTTAAAAATAAAAATTAATCACTTTTTTTCACAATTGAAAAAAAAACAACATACTATTGTTTATTTTTACTATCGACATTTTGGCAACAATAGACTTTATTGTCTATAAATTGCGGTGACAATAGAGTCATTTTGATCTAATTATACATTTACAGTATGGTTTATTGTCCAACAACAAAATTAATTATAATATTCGGAGAAATTTGCGAAATGGGCGAATCTGCTTTGATAATCGACGATTTAAAGCACGACTTAAATTAAAACCACAATCGGGTAAAATAAAGCTTCTGATAGACAACTGTGGTCTTAATTTTTCAAATTGAGCTTTTATTTGCTATAAAACGACGATTCTAGTGTTTGTTCACAAAAGCAGATCCGCCAATTTCTCAAAAATCTCCGGATTATATGGTTTTGTATTATAATCTTATTGTATTTTTTTATTCGAGAAGTGGCGAGTCATGATTAAAGTGATATGGTACACATATTATTTAACAATATGTTAGTCTCTTGTTCTTACCTCCAAATTTCGAAGATGCCAATTTCGGTTTGTGGACGGACTAAAAGTCAAAACTGTACACAGTTAATTTAAATTATCGGATTTTTTGTATCGAGTTTCAGCCATTCTGCCATTGCGTTACTGAATTCCGGTAAATAACTTAACAACGTTCATTAAATTAGATTACTGAGTGTACCGAGTTGCATCTGTTATTGAGATTTCGGTAAAAGATAATCAAGATGGAACATCTAACTGAGTGGTTATCAGAATGATAACCTCAACAACGCAATTTTATCTAATGATACCCAAGGCAGGGGTACAAGTTTTTGACTCACAGTTCTGCTCTACAATTGTTTTTTAGGGTGTATCAAATTTCTTTTGGATTCCATATCATAATAAAGGTTCCAATAGATTATCACTGATAGTAGATTTTGATTCTCATGGATATCCTAAAGATGAAATTTCGTTTAGCCTCCTGAAGTTTCATAAAATTGCTTCTGAAAAATTCTCCATATTGCTTCTTGACGATGTTTTGATAGTTTATTATTAAAATTTCCTTCAACTACCCCTGAATGCTCCTTAAGGTAGCCCTTATTTATAAGTATTAGATTTTAAGTATTGGAGATTCACTTATATCAGCTTTGGTTATACTTTAAGATTTCTAAAGTAATAGCACTATTCCATTCTACAGAAAGTGCATGTTTCTATATGCTTTTCTTTATTTTATATTGTTCTTTCAGAGCATATTTGAAGAATTTACAATTTATTTCTTTCATATAGCTCGATAACCTCTAATTTATTCTGCAGATTATATTTTTTGCCACGACACTTACATTAAAACTGATAATTTTCTTCGGGTTATCTTTGTCAGTATCATCAGAAAGCATTCGAAGGTAATCCAGATTTTTTTTGTTCATGGTTTTGGTTGATTATTCGAGATTTTGATTTTTTTTTTTGAAAATAAAGATTATCTTGATTTTTACATATGTAGGTCTAGTGAAAACTAGTAGCAGGTTTGCTCTACATTCTCTACGTCTGTAAATTGCCATTGTCTGTGAAGATTATTTCAGATTGCCAGTGAAGGTCGCAATGCTTGCATTTGAAGTTCTTTTCCTGATGTAGCTGTAGTCAGATTTACCCTAGATTTTCCTAAAAATTTCCGAAGAAATTTCTTCAGATAGATGTTCTCCCTGCGATCACCTGAAGCATTCCTTGGGTTAACATTGAATGATTTCATAGATTGATTTTCAAGTCTTTATGATGATCCTGTAGATTCACAGAAACCAAAAAATAGAAATTTCATTAGACGCGTAAAATTGCTGCTCGTTAAATTTCAAGTCAAAGCAACGGATTTTTTTTTCTTTTATTTTACGTCGGCCTATTTCCTCACATGGTGACAATCACCGACACCAGGAAGACTACTCCATCACCTGGACCCTACCTAACGACTCATGAATATGAGCCGGGACCAACGGCTTTACTTCCCTTCCGAAGGAAGACGTGACCAGATTTTTTCGCCTCAGAAAAACCACCAACGTCGACTGGGATTGAACCCAGACCCACTGGGGTGCCAAGTAGCAGTCACGTTTACCACTACACCACCGACGCCGGCTAACGCAACGGAATTGTTTGGACTCATTCATACAGTAGACCTGATTTAGGGGATATCTGATTTTATTTAACATGAAATATCCCATTAGCTTATGTCCAATCTAGCATTTCATATATGTGCATAAAATAACGTAGAAAATTAGACGTTGCATTCAAACTGTGTTGACTTTATAGTACCTTAGATATACTAAGGCTCTGTTCCAATTCGCAAAATAATTTTAATTTTACTTTAGCTTGACAGTTGGAAAGTAATCGATTAATCGATTAAAATCCCTTTGTTATTGACCAACAAACTTTCGATAAGATGTCTGCCAAAATTGAGTTCCCGTCTTTCAGAAATAAGTCAGCTCTAGTAGCAGACTTAATCGATTATTTTCCATCGGTCAAATTTAAGTAAAAATTAAAATTAGTTCTCAAATTGGTACATAGCTTAAGTTTCAAAAACAGCGGGAGAAGCTTTTTGAACTGATACCAATTGCGCCAACTTTGGCAATTCAATGGCCAGTCGGATTACAATACTTCCCCCCTATGTTGCCACACTATTTTACGGCAACATATGATTTGCGGCACATCACGCCACCCGAAACACACAAAAGAGTTATTTTGTATTGGTGTATGCTGCAACGTACATACTTCTCTATGTTGGCCACTATCGTATCGCAACACGGCGCACGGCCAACCACCACGATCAACATCATGTGTGTGGAAAGATACACGTGTAGTGCAGCGATATGCGGCTGTTGCCAAGTGCTCGTGTGTATGCAAAAACTAAAAGAAGCAGCTGAGTGCGTCTGTTTGTCTGTACTCTACGGATACAGCAGTTGTTGATGATGATAATGATTGGCGCGATTAATTCATCCTCCAATCCATTAATCCCAAACGATTCAGGTGATCGTCATGCGATTTTCTGCGGGAAAAAAACAATTCTGCTGTAGCCGGTTTCAAATCAAGAATAGAGTCGTCCACTATTGGTATTAAAACATTTGGTTGTGTTTTTTTTACAGGCACATAAACTTAACTACACATCGTTCCGAGAATTACGTTCACTTTCACTAATAATTTGGCAAGTGTTGTTTCGTATAACCAGTGCCGATCGACCTTCTCCACGATCGATGCGGCGACGACGAGAACACACCCAAACAAACATCAAGCCAACCGTAAATGGTGCCGTTTGTTGCCGCTTTGCTTTTTCACCTCTTTCTTGTACTCTCAATTTCATAACAATTGTGCAAAATTTATCATTCGTCTGGTCGTGTTTCATGTGCCTTTGTTGGCAACAACTGAAATTTGGCTAGGTCACGCCAAACAACCCTTTAAAGAGACTTACGATGTTCAGGGTAATTGAAGGGTTACTTACTTCATGAAACTTTTACTGCTTGGGTAGTTGCAAACTTTAGCGGCCATTCTTGTGATTTTTTCTGTTGTTTATTAATTACACACTATATGATAGAATTAAATTTACAGCTTATTCTCCAACTAACGACCCGCGTTATTGAGACACTTAAGGAAATACAAAATATTAGATTCAGAAACCTACACGGAATCACTTCTTGAACTGAACTGACAGACCAATTGGTAGACACAGTGTTTTTAAGAAGCGATCCTCGTTGAACAGCTGATCGATTAGCTTACAGTTGTTTCGTCATCTTGGACTACGTTCTCTACAACGTTTTTACTGATAACAGAACTGGCGATCACATGCAATCCAGATGTGCCAAAATCTTCCATACAACTGATGCAGTCCTGTTTGGTTCCTATATTCTAGTGTGACGTTGATCATCACAAAGTCACTGAAACAAATTTGTGTTTATAAACTTGCTAGTTCGACTATTCGACATTCATCATTACTGATTCACCTACACTGTCCACCTTGTCAAGTGATGCTACTACGTACGTAGAGGTATCAGGGGTAAAATGAGCATGTGGGGTGTTACAGTTTTTATTGTAATAACCAAACATACCATTAATCAATACCCAAGCAGCAATTTGTTTTAAATAATAGAAATATATCGGTAAATAAATCTTGTTCGTCCGCGAATGTGGACGAAATATACTGGCATATTAGACAAGGTTTAACGAAATTTTCAGCAAAATTTTCCAGCTATTCAGCTATCATTGACCATAAAAATGCTTAAAAACACGTTTTACTTATTTTGGTTGATTAGGGCAATAGAAGCTTACCACATTATCGTCGAAATCTGCTGCCATTAACTTGTTATTTACAAACGACAGTACCTTGTTTTATGTGTACTTTATGAGTGTTTGTTTCAGTACATGTGATTGTATGTGATCAAGATGGCTATTGAGTTAAACATCAGTTAAGTAGAGTGCTCATTATGCCCCGATCGTTCTCAGCCAACCCATTTTAACAGCGTTTTTTCAATTTAGCTTTTTTTTTCAATAAATTATTATTTTTCTTTTACTTGAAATCATTCAAACATGTAGTGATATCGATAATTATTGGAATTTAGTAAATATTCCTTGCGATTGATTCCCTTGTATATTTTAGACAACCTTGCTTATGGATTAGGAATTTTGAGGGGGAGAAGTCATAGTTGTTATTTGAGCTGCCAAAACTGGGCATCCGCTTAAGATGCCCATTATGCCCGTAATACCCCTATTCGAAATGTTTTACAAAACATAACCTCGTGCTAGCCTTTCTTTCGATCCCGAACGTCCGTTCGACCGGGACACCTACAAGTCTGTTTGTTGGAATTGATCAAATCAAGTCGTGCTTTTTGAACTATCGTTGGTCCGTTGGACTTCATTCTTAACGGCTTCAGTAGTACACAGAAAATAAAAATTCCTCGAAGGTTAAAATGACATTCAGTAACATAATTGGATTGGAACATAGATTGTTTTTCAGTAACATAATTAAGGTTTTCCAATAAAGTGCACCATCTAAGATAGAGGTTATCTGTGAGTAATTGCAATTTATTAATTTGACATCATGATCCAATGAAAGCTGCTTTGAATTAATTTGGACATTTACCAAAAAATACGTAATTTATTTTATAAGTGTACAGCGAGACTCACGATGCGATTGGAATGAAACTGGAAAACGAACGGGGGCAGTCGGTAAAATTTACGTAATGATTGTGTGATGTGTAGGTGATGGCACATCAGGAACAGAAGGCACGCGTTGCGGGATGCACGCTGTCGACCGTCAAAGAGTCGAGTGATCGTTAAAAATCATACCATACGATAGTGATACTGATATTACTGCTATTTTTTGGATTGATTTAGCGGATTGAAGCGGTTAGTTGCCATTGTGGTTTCAGAATTTTTCAAATCAAGACTTCATGGGCAGTCTTTCATTTCTACAGTACGCGAAGCAGGGTAGAATTTTGTCTCGTTTTTCGAAGCGTGGAATAAAAAATAACATATTGCCCTTTGCAGCGAAAATTTTACTGTAATTTCAGCGCCATCCTTCGCATCACTTCGGTGGTTTGTTTTATCTGGTTCGCGTTTTCTGCGTACTATTCTATGGATCATAAAGAAGTGTTCGCCGTAGACACAAACACGGTTTAACAAACAACCGTAGTGGCGCGAAGGATGGCGTTGAACAAAAAAAAAAATGATTCACCAAAACTTTTTAAACAACTACGAATCTGAATTTTTAAGGGAAGAAGACATTTGTCTCAGCATTGTAGTTTCCATTGATGCACGCTTAAGGTGAAATTTTATCAATTTATGATTCAATTGGAACGTTGTGTATGTGTATGTGTGTGTGTATTCAATTTAACACCCATTAGCCGGTAATGGTATTATGGAAGAAGTCTGTTTGCAGAAATCCTTACGTGGCCATGGAAAGCAGCTTTAGTCTGGAAACTAGAAAATGATAGCTCTATTCCCAAGTAACATTGTTAACACCATCCTGCTTTATTAAGTTTTATTAAAGTTTTATGAAAGCCACTTGAAATCAATTTGGTTTTATTATGGCACCAAGAGGTGCCAATAGGTTTCATATTTTAGTAAGGTTTAAGAGAACCTACGCAGCTTGTTTACAACGATCTCAAAACCTTGTTTCTCAAATTCCTTTTACTCTTATCAAAGGTTTTATTTCGACTTTATGAACTCGTAAAATGCTGTTTTGAAATGCCGTTATAGGACTCATTGATATTATCTTATTATGGTCAGTTGAAAAAGCATTTTAAAACCATTTTGCCTCCATTAAATGCATTAAACGGCAAATCGGCATTGAAGGAAGTCACCATAAGACCAAATAGTTTCATAATAGTCATTGCGAAGAAAAATTGGCTTAATGGCAAAACTGTGATTTTTTCCAATCGCCATATTGAGATATAAGAAATAATTGAAATGTGGAAAAATAAATGCATCAAATTTTCAATGGTATGCAAATAAACTGTAGATCGGAGACTAATTTCGGCATTCTTTTAGATAATCTCATCCAATTCCAAGCCCTCTTCAGGAAATTCATGATTAATTTATGGAACATATTTGTTTTAATTTGATTCATGTTGTTGTAAATTCGCATAATTTCCGAGGCGCATTAATTTTCGGCTCTTATCGTGCCAATATTCACAAAAAACTATAAGGGACAGCCCAATGGGGTTGTACGCAAAGTTGACGTAGGACTACGCAGCAATCGAATTCCCATACACGTCAGGGCCATCCGCTAATTGATTTAAGTCAGTTCTGAAAAGGGCCAAGAAAATTCTATTGTACACTCTTTAGAAAGCATTTGGTGGCTCTTAATTATGATACGGCCCCGGTTGTATTTTCTACGATGGTTGAGAGGGCCACTATCTCTAACGCGTAGAAGATAGTTATGGATCTGTTGGTTCATTGGTTGTTCAACGCGCTTTGCTATTTATTCCGGGACGCGGCGTTTAAAGCAATGCCATGTTCAGCCGGGCGCGGTAATGGAAATTTCAAACAGCCCAAGAGAAAATGTTAACCAAATAAACTCTTTAATTGGAAAATTGATTTGGTCGTCCTGAAAAGGACGGATTTAGTTGATGGGGGAGAAACATGGTTCGCGATTGAACTTGGGCTTTCTTCTTGGTATTCTTGGTTCAGCTACTCGTCGTTGCGGGTGGCCATCTTCAGGTGACGTGGGATAGTTGATTCTTGTCTCGTTGTCAGGGGCGGCTTTTTCCCGCCAAATCGTAGGCTTCAGCAGCCATGTTTCTCGCAGCGAGGTTGACGGGAGCATCGGCAACAATAGCCAACTGCACCAACGCCTCTCTGGGCAACGACTGCTCGCCAGTGCTGCTGCCGGCTACGATCCAACTGCAGATCCTACTCTGCACAGCTCCACGACCACCGAAAAACTAATTCAAAATGCGAAGGTGTACCCGTTATATAACATTCATGGCTGCCTAGGAGACGTTCGTTACTTAAATATGAAATCTGTGCTAGAAAAGTACTGTGTATTTGGTAAATTTACTCTGAAAAAATCGACATTATAAGACATTACCTTATATTTGCGTTAATTTCAATAGTTGAATGTTATAAATCAATAGATTTAAATATTGGAATCGAAGCGTAGAAAATGTCCCGATCGATTGGTGAAAACATTTTGTAAATCGATCGTGAAATGACTTAGTTATTAACGTTCAAAACCTATATATTTTTCGTGACGCTCCAAATTTTCGCAATTCGAACGTGTACCCCAGTATTGAAAACACAGACGTAGTCCTACGTCAAAGCACGATCGCGAAAGTTGTACACGACGATGCTGACAAAATTTGATTGCGTGGTACAGGACGACGAAAACTTACGTCAAGGCAGACATTAAACAGCTTCCTGGACAGGAATTTTATACGGCAACTGGACGGGGAAAGGTGGCAGATATTTTCAAGCACATTAAACTGTCAAAGTTCGCGAAAAAATATCTGGTGTGGCAGACCATCTTTACCTGTGGCTTGAAGAGCAACGTTTACATTGCGACCGGAACCGTCAACCAGGAAATTTATCTGAGCGAGTGCCTACAAAAACGTCTGCTGCCTTTCCTGAAGCGACACAATTGTTCCGTTCTATTTTGGCCGGATTTGGCATCTTGCCATTACGAAAAAAAGGCCACACACCTAGAAATTATGAATTTTACACGAGACGTCATTCATGTTTGTAAAAAGTCGGGGAACGTAAAGCTAGATTTTGTGTAAAATTATGTCTCCTGAAACTGACACAAACGCTGACGAAAGATGTGTTTGATTGAATTTATATTCGCATCTCTTTCAACTCATTCTTATGTGCTAAAGGACGCTTGCATGTGTCGGTCTCTGGAGACAGAAATTTACATGACATTTTGGTAGTGTGCATGGTATGCTGCCAACAACGTTCAAGTGGTGCCCAAGGACAAGAACCTTCCCAACACGCCAGAGCTCCGCCCAATTGAACAATATTGGGCCATCGTCAAGCGGAACCTTAAGAAGACTGAAAAAGCTGTTGTGAGCGAGAAACAGTGCAAGGCAAACTGACGTTCTGCGGCGAATAAAGTGGACAAGGAGACTGTACAAAATCTTATGGCAGGTGTTAAACGAAAGACCCGGCAATTCGTATTCGGTAAAAAGGAAGCTTAGCTGAATATTTCTCCTGTATTCTGTATTAACTGAAGTTGAAAAAGAAAAATAATTTGACTTATTAATAAAAACTTTGATCGACTCACACACATTACTGTTTGACCAAATTTTGATCGGAACACCCTTTACGTGGATTTTGTTGTGTCCATTCGGCTGGGCGTATGCAGTGCTAAAAATTACCTAGTAAACCAGGCCATGTGCCGTGGTTTTTATGATGTCCGACGCAGCATAAGTAGAATTGATGTGTTCACAATCCAGCACCAATGTCCAAAAATCCAAGGGTCCATATTTGTTTTTGTTAGTATTTGATAATCAACTTCTAGCAGCCATCATAACCCAGTGCTATATCGATCCAAAAGTAATGGCGATGCTGAGATAAACTAGTTATGCCACAGTGATGGCTGCTGATTAATTGTTTGCACAACCCAACCATTTTGGCATCCAAGCCACGAATTGACCAACGCTGGCAGTCTTCTTTGTCCGGCTTGCAGATTTATCCGGTTTGAAGAATCATAATGTTTTACAAACACGATAATTTGTCAATTTTTCAAAAAAGTTTAAATATGACGGGAAAAGAAAGCGTCTTCTTCGTTCGTTCTAGAAAAAACGTATCTAAAATCGCTTGCGTTCAAAAATGCTCACAAAATAAAGCTATTTTAGAGATACCCTTGAGTATTACCAAATAACTTTTACGAAATTTGAACTACTCATTTCTTCAGCAGTTTCAAAAATGAACTAAAATGGTTCATTCAAATTTGAAAAAAGATAACCAACTTCTAGATATCTCTAAAAATAGTTGATCATGTCAGAAACTGTGCATGCGAGGATTTTTTTAAATAACATTGAGTTTTTATTTATAACATCAAATCCCATTGTAAATCGATCACCCATATGCATGGTTTCATTCATTTGATAAAACGCTTTTTGAATAAGGATGATCAAAATTGATTTTTCTGAATCATGTGATTTTTTTATTTGATGGGGGAGTTTGCTCAAATTTACACTTCCGGTCAGCTTTCTAGCATCTTGCTATGAAGTACTTGGTGGTCCGTTACACACCGATTCAATCTGCCAAATTTTGGTAAACCGACTGCTTAGAATTATCTCAAATTGTAATATTCACAATTGATTTGATTTGTATCACAAGACGTTGCGAGTAGTTCAACGGATTGGAGATAAGGAAAGCATTGGGTATAGGACCAAGTCTCCCCTGGTCGGTACCAAATTAATGAGCGTAGGAATCAATAGAATTAATATCAGTTACTAATGCTATGATGGGCCACCAATCGGAGGGGCGGCTCAACTTGTCTTATCTCTATTTGCAGGATATCCACAGAAATGAGGGCATGTCGCTGCTCATGCCTAACTATTACCTACACAGGCAGAAAAAGCGATCACCATTATTTACGAGTTGACGGTGACAAGGTCATGCCGGACTATTCGGGTTGCGGTGCGACTGGCGTTCGATGTTTTGTTGCTTGAAGGAGCGGTCCCATGCTTTTGGCGGATAGTGCTAGTTACATACTTTCAGCGGATCGTTAACCAAAACGAACCCTGCTACTAACCTTTTCCCAACTATCCAACATCCCAGTGATTTCTCGAGGAAGTGCAGAGGATTTCTCGGCTTCCTTCAAAGCGAGTATCACGTCAACACGTTCCTTCCCATTTCCTACTTGACCAGCATTCGGGCACGGCCGGCGCCGGTATTGCTTCATAATGGGTCACCAGTTTTTACACATTGAGGATGGATGTTTGTCCCAAACATCATCTATTGGTTCTTTGTGTAAATACAGCAGATCTGGCAATAACAGAGTAGCATCCGTGAACGGTCAATCATGCTCATGCTCATGCTCATCATGTGATTTGTTCATTTGATTGCAAAAATTTCAATATTGGCGTCTGTTGCGAAACAGTTAATCTTTCATTTGAATTTAAGCCAGATATCGCAAGAATCAGGTCTGTTGTATGGAAGATTATGAACAATGTTGTATGCTGTATGAAAGATTGCAAACAATCACGTTGTTTACGCTAGCTTTGGCTTGAAATTAAACGAAGGGAAATTATACACGTCTGTTAAAATTCATTATTTTTTTCTGTGTAACTAACCTAGTCGTTCCATGCCTGCATGGGACTAGTGGCAGAAACGACCCATCGGTTAATTAGGCGAGATTAAACATTCTACGTAAACAAAGATTACTTGTACAAAATCCAGCATGTCCGGCCACATGTACTTGTCATTTGGCATATAAATTACTTTTGTGTTTCGCGGAAGGTTCAGCGTTTATGTGAACACACTAATTTTATGTGGAATTTTACGGATTTTTGCCCATAAATATAATATGTGGGGAATATTTTTCGTTTGGGACGCGGACAAAGTCACATTCACATTTTTTTGAATAATCAACTTTTTTCAAATGTGGAAATGAAGCAAGAATAAGCAAAGAATAAAATATAATAAAAAAAGTCTATTGTCTCCGTGGTATATAATCGACGAACAAAATTATTGTTAATGTTTTGTTTTAGGCATTTCTGAATTGTGACTCATATTTATTGGCTTATTTGGGACCGGTTAGAGCTCCACACTAAAAAAAAAGAATTTTAACAGACGCGTAAAATTTCCCCTCGTTTAATAGCAGGTCAAAGCAAGCGTAAACATCGAAATTGTTTGCCAGCTTTCATACAGCCTACACTCAGAACAAAATCTGAACTAACTAGTTTAAAGTTCACACTAAATCGATATCCGCCTGGTTGACGCATAGCTCCGTATAAACGGCAACTATACTTGCTTACACACTTAGAAACTATGAATTTTACACAAGACGTAATCCATGATTGTAGAAAGTCGGGGAACGTAAAGAAATATTTCGTGTAAAATTATGTCTCCTGAAACTGACAAGTACGAAATTCGACCAGAGGTGTGCTTGATTGAATTTATTTTCTTTTCTCTTTCAACTGATTCATATGTGCTAGAGGACGCTTGCAGGTGTCGGTCCCACGGGACAGAAATTTACATGACATTTTGGTAGTGTGTAGTATAAACTTGAAATATAAGGGGCGTAGTATAATTTTGAAATATATGTACGTAGTTTAAACGAGATTTATTAGAAAGAATAAATTGTTTACCCCCCCTGGATTTGTTTTTATCAAACTAACCTAAAAATGAATGAACCGGAATTTTTTTAAATTTGTGGGGGGGAAAAAAACAACTTTTGATTATATTAAAAAAAATTTTGTTGGGGGGGGTTTTTTGGGGGTATTTTTGGGAAGTTGGGAGGTGTGGAAGTTGAGTAATGCCACATACATTTATCAAATCGGTCCTTTTTTTTTTTTGTGTTTTTTTTTTTTTTTTGGTGTGGCGTTCTGCGCTAAAAAAAAAAAAAAAAAATTTATTTTCTAAAGGGTGTCCACGATGAAATTGCCACACTATGAAATTGCTCTAACTTTGGGTTGGGTAGAATTTAATGAAAATTTGGGTGGATTTAGTTCATAGTGCATTATTTACATCCTGCAAGTTTTAAAGTCCTGTGATCAAAACTCGCGGAAATGGAGTCGAAAGAACAGCTCGTGCGTGATAAAATCTTGCGCATTCATCACGAGAACAAGGATCTCTCGCATCGTTCCATCGCTGAAACGTTGGGAATCGCGAATTCCACGGTGTCGCGAGTGATTAAGCAGTTCGAGGAACGGTTGACCACCGATCGGATGCCCAGAAGTGAGGAAAAAGTATTCCGTACAACACCAAAAATCACAACAGCGTAGTTGGGGCCTTCAACTGAAATCTGAACGCCTCCGTTCGGGATGTGGCTAAGAAGCTGCACCTAAGCCGAAGTTTTGTCCAGAAGGCCAAAACTAAGGCTGGGCTTCGAACGTTCAAGGTACAAAAGGCCCCTAATTGCGACGAGAAGCAGAACAAGTCCGCCAAAACCCGTGACAGGAAGTTGTACCTCAACATGCTGACGAAAGTTGAATGCTGCATCATGGACGACGAAACATATGTGAAGGCCAACTTCAAACAGATCCCCGGCAACCTGTTTTTCACGGCCAAGGATAAGTTCAGCGTTCCGGAGCATGTCCGCACTCAGAAGATGTCAAAATTTGCGAAGAAATTCCTGGTTTGGCAAGCCATCTGCACGTGCGGGAAGCGGAGTGCACCTTTCGTGACCCAGGACACGATGAACGGACAGGTGTACATAAAAGAGTGCCTCCAGAAGCGGCTGCTTCCTCTCCTGAAGGCCCACAACGTCCCAACAATCTTCTGGCCGGATTTGGCCTCATGCCACTACTCCAAGGACGTGCTGAAGTGGTATGCGGACAATAAGGTCAATTTCGTGCCGAAAATGTTCAACCCTTCCAACACTCCGGAGCTCCGCCCCATCGAGGAAGTACTGGGCGATTATGAAGCAGCACCTTCTTAAACGACCTAAGGTAGTGAAGACAGTCGAGGAACTGAAGAAAGTATGGGTTTACATGCAAAAAACGGTTGATTCACAGGTTGTGCAGAATCTTATGGCCGGGGTTAAGGCCAAGGTGCGGGCATTTGCGTATGGACTGTAAATAAAATACGAGTAAAATGGTAAAATGAAGTTTGATAGTTATTTCTCAATCCCTGAAAATTTGATGGCAATCGGATGAAAACTCGAATTTTGCGAATCAATTTTGTGTGTGGCAATTTCATCGTGGACACCCTTTAAAAAACGCCATGTTCAACCTTCTGTAACTTTGTCAATTATCAATATTGATAATTTGAAAATTTGACAACATTTTAAATTTTTTTTAATTTTTTTTGAAAATTTTTTTTTTTTTTTTTATTTTTTTTTTTTTTTTTTTTTTTTTTTTTTTTTTAAATTTTTTTTTTTTTGTGAGAAAATTTTGGTTTTTTCGTATTTCAAATTCATATTTTTTTTTTAAATTTAAATATTGTGTTAAAAATTTTAAAATTTTCCATAAGCTTAAAGAAAATAAAAAAATAATGTGGTAAAGTTTTTATTTGTTTTTGTGAGTTGGTTGGGGTTGGGGTGTGGGTGAAAGTTGACGCACCAGTATGTTTTTTTCCTTTTTTCGCCTGTTTTTGAATATGGGTGAATATGGGTGGAAGAAAGAGGAGACGAATTTTTATTTTTTTTATAAATTTTGTTTGTTTTTTATAAATTAAACAAAAAACCATTTAATTAAAATTTCATTTGAATTTTTTAGGAGCATTTTAAAATTTTCGTCGTATACTTTAACATGGGAACTGTCAGATTTATCACCACTCGGTGTCTTCTTCTTTTATCAAGTTGGATTCCTCTATGGTTTGAATCGAAGTTAGGAGGAAATATTTCTAATTGTTTCTTTTCATATCTTTCATTCTAGCCAACATTACTGTCCACTCTTGGTGCCTCATGGTGATGAGCGAAACATCTCCTTCTACATCAGGAAATATTTGTTTACACGCTATTTACAAACAACCCAAAATTGAGTACGTTTGACTCAAATTAGTCAAAAGTTAAGATAGTTCGTACACTCAGGCAAATATACTTAAGAATTTCATAAGGTTCAACTTATGAACGATGCTTTAGAATTTCATAAGCCTGACTTATGAATGGATTTTGTTTCACACGACGTTGTTGTTGTACGCCTTTAAGCTTTTCTGATTACATGTGTTGATATATATTAGTGGGCAAGTCACTGGAATCATAATCTCAACGTTCAAGGTTCGAATCCAGGTTGCTCCATATTTTTATTTTTTCAACATCATTATATTTCATAAGGTAAATTTATGAACTTCATACTGATTTCTTATAGCAAATACTCATAATGCGATCTTATGAATATCGAAAAATTATTTCGCTGAGTGTAGTGGTAAGATGACAAACAGAACACCGACTTGATCCGAATGATGTTTACTAATTGTCAACTTGTTACTCCTACTATCTTTTCTCACTTTTGAGTAGCCATACTTTTGACCGATTTGAGTCAATCGTACTCCATTTTGGGTTGTTTAGAAATAGCGTGTACTTCTTTATCGTACATCATAGGCAGTTGGTGTCTTGAAACAAGTTGCTTGTGATTGAATAATGATTAATTATATGCCATTTTTGTTAGGGTGGTCCTAATTTGAATTGAGATCTCAAGTCTAATTTCTTTGATTCAGGTTACTAAATCCGTTTTTGTGAATCTTATTTGCATTCAATCCAAAAATCACTTCTACGTATCTTTTTTTTTGGTTTTGAATTTTTCGAGCAACTTGAAAAACCTGTCCAGCTATTTAAAACATAAAATTCAGCCAAGCATGGCCCATTTTGTAATGGAACAACGTCATTTGGGTCTATTTAAAGCTTAGATTAACAAATTTAAAAACGGGTTTCACTAAAGTGCATACTATTTCATTATATTTCAAAAAAGAAATACGAAACGAATTATTCGTTGTGGTTTCGAAGGAGTTCTCGAACTTTTCCCTCAATACGACCCAACAAGCGGCCCACAAAGGTTTTGCGCTTCTTAAATAATACAGGTCTATTAGTCTTTCATCAGTTCAGTTAAAGACTATGGAAAAAGTGTTCAATGGTTATATCAATACAAATTAAATGACCAACCATCCAATATCTGAGTATCAATTTTCTTACCAGTCTGTGGTATCCAAAATAGAGAAACCTCTATTGTTAAAACAAATAGCACTTTGCAGCACATGTAGGAAACCTCTTTCTCTATGGTGGAATCAGCAATGCACCGAGGTTTGTCGTAAAAAGTCCGACGCGTTTAAAGTTTTTCATAGACGTGGAACATCTGAGCACTTCGAAGTATACACGGTTCTCGAATGCGAACTTAAGAGCCTCATCAAGGCCAAGAAACGCGGATATTGGCGACGATTTGTGGATGGGCTATCGCGTGAAACGTCGATTAATACTCTTTGGATCACGGCGCGAAAATTGCGTAACCGAACTACGAACAATGAGAGCGAGGAGTACTCGGATCAATGGATCCTCAAGTTCGGGCGAAAAGTTTGTCCAGATTTTGTACCGACACGGATCATTCCTCGCGAAACCGAGAATTTGATAGATCAGATCAGCCAACCCTTTTCAACGGTAGAACCTCTCCCTCGCACTCCTTTCGTGTGGCAATACGGCTCTGGGGGCTGCTAAAATCAAATTCAACTTACTTAAGAACCTCCTAGACATCGTTAAGAGGCGCATGTTTCTGGAACTAAACCTTGTACCGGATGATTGGAGACGGGTGAGAGTTATTGCCATTCAAAAACCTGGTAAACTCGCGTCCGACCACAACTCCTATTGACCCATCGCGATGTTGTCTTATATTCGATGATCCTTTTTCGTCTGGACAAATGGGTTGAGACGAACAACCTACTTTCAGATAGTCAATATGGTTTCCGTAGGGGTAAAGAAATGAACGACTGTCTCGCGTTTCTTTCCACAGAGATTCAGTTAGCTTTTGCTAAAAAAGAGCAAGTGGCTTCAGTATTATTGGATATAAAGGGGGCTTTTGATTCAGTATCTGTTGAAGTTCTTTCAGATAAACTCCACGCTTGTGGCTTTTCTCGATTAATGAATAATTTTCTGTACAATTTGCTGTCAGAGAAACATATGAGCTTTTCTCATGGAAACTCAACCGCTTCTCAATTTAGCTTCATGGGTCTCCCACATGGATCATGTTTGAGCCCTCTTTTGATTTTTTTTTTTATGTCAAAGACATTGACGGTTGTCTAAATGACAACTGTATGTTGAGACAACTTGCAGATGACGGTTATAGAATACGGTAGTTTTTGTTTTCAGTCAGCACATACGGTCACACATACAAAACTGGAACGTATTCAGTATCGGTGTTTTCGTATCGCGTTAGGTTGCATGCACTCGACTCATACCATGAGTCTTGAAGTGCTGGCTGGCATGTTGCCATGCTCGGATCGGTTTACAGAATTATCTCTCCGGCTCGTAATCGAAAACTTTGAGAAGCTCCTTGAGTTGAATCCTCAAACTTGCTTCATGACTTTGTACCATTTGTACATAACACAGGAAGTCAGCCCTTCGCCGAATATTCCCAATCGTGTTTGCTTCTCCGACTTAGGCAGTTCGGTTAGTCAAGCAGCTCTGAATGCTTTAAAGTCAGCAACATGCACGTCCAAACATGTTTGGGAATGTGTTCAATCACTTCGGAAATTGTCTTGTCGTAATCTAGTCAATTTGTACTGGGTTCCTGGTCATTCTGGAATTGATGGAAACGAGAAAGCCGATGAACTAGCAAGACTCGGATCGTCTCATCAGTTTGTAGGACCTGAACTCTTTTGTGGTGTATCTGCTTCTTCTCTTAGAATGGAGATGAAAGCCTGGGAATGCTTGAAAGTGGAGACAAACTGGAACAACACTTTCAAAGCTAGGCAATCAAAGCGGTTCATTACTCCAAACATTTCAATGACTCGCAAGTTACTAGATCTTACCAAAAAAGATCTAACAATATATACAGGCCTTATAACCGGTCACTGTCCAAGCCGTTATCGCTTGAAGCTGATAGGAAAACTTCAAGATGATTCATGTCGATTCTGTAACATGGATAGAGAAGACTCGGAACACTTGTTATGCCACTGCCCGGCAATTTTCAATAATAGGCTGAAGTTCTTTAACAAAGGGCTACTAGAACCCCTTGAGATTTGGAGAACAAACCCCAGTACGGTAGTACACTTTATTCGGAGCGTTATACCGTCCTGGGACAATGCTTTAGGTCAGACTTTGACGATCACTTCTATCAATAGTGATGCGTCATGCTGAAAATAACTAAAGCAACAACAAAAAGAGGATATGTCACAATAGATCTAAAAATTGGTCGCAGTGACGAAAATACCCGACACGGAATAAAAAAAAAAGGCAGTTCGGTTTATTTTGATTTACTCATGAAGCAGGAGCTGCATGGAATTCCAGAGCATGATTGCTCCTGTGATATTTGCTGCATAGTTTGGCCAAGTTGATTCCACTAAACCGTTCTTCACTGACGGAGCATTGATAGAGGAGTCAGCACACAGATAGAAACAAACATTTAATTTTATGCGTTATTTAATGCACATAGAGGGAATGCTAGATTTGGCAGACAATAATGGTTTATTTCATATAAATTTAAGCCAAATAACGCCTGAATCTTGCCTGTTGAATGAAACATTACAAACATTGTTGTATGGCGCATGAAAGTTTGCCAACAATTTCGTTGTTTACGCTTCCTCTTCCTTTCCAAGCCAATTACACGAGGGTAAATTTTGCGCCTGTTAAAATTCATTATTTTTTTCTATGCAGGCTTTGGTATATACAATGAAATTCATAGCACCAATCGTAAACATCAAGCTCCTTGTTCCGTTCATGTCGCTGAATTAGTGGCAATACACTTTACGCTAGAAATTATTGCCTCACTTACACCGGATCAGTACTTCATTTTCACGGATAGTCTCAGTTCTATAGGGGCTATTCGCTCATTGAGGTCGGTAAAGCACTCCTCGCATTTTCTCATGAAAATACAGGAGCTTCTAAGTGCTTTATCTTCCCATTATTTTATCATCACCGTCCCTTCTCATTGTTCGATTCTGGGCAATGAGGAAGCGGACTCGCTTGCAAAGGTAGACGCTATGGAAGACGATATTTACAATCAACAAATCGCGTTTAATGATTGTTTTTTTTCCTATTTTTCGTCAACAGTCACTCGTCAGCTGACAGTAAAAATGGAGTAAAGGAAATTTGGGGCGATGGCAACATTCTATCATCCCAAAGGAGTCGAAGAAATCTTGGTTTGCGGGTATGGATGTGGGTCGAGACTTCATTCGTGTGATGTCTCGCCTCATGTCCGATCATTATTCTTTGAACGCTCATTTATACCAGCAGGTGGATGGTCATGAAGAAAACGAATATTTTTTCTGGCCCAGTAAGTACTAGCACCAAGCTTAATGATTCGCCTCTAAGACCGTAATTCACACCAATACACTCTCAAATATTCTGTCAAAATAACATAGTGAATCAAAACAAAAACAAAGATACTTGTACGATAAGGTGCTGAAAAGCGCAAGATTGCATGACAAGGTGCAGACTGCAAGGTGTACTTCGGAACTAGAGGCTCTACAACAGTGAACCAATTTCAAATCACTAGTTGCACATTGATTGTTGTTTATACCGTGTTGGACTGAGCGAAAGCAATACACAGATAAAAAGAAACATTTAATTTTCTGCGTTATCTAATGCACATAAAGTGAAAAAATAATAATAATAAAGTAATTGGATATCTCATGTAAATTTTAGCTTAAATTTTAGATTGCAAATAATTTCGTTGTTTACGCCTCCCATGGCTTGAAATTAAACGAGGGGAGATTTTACTCGCTTGTTAAAATTAATTATTTTTTCTGTGTATCTGTGAATGTGGACAAGGATACCAGGAGGGCTTCAAATGGTGAGTTGACAACTTCGAAGGAGAGTGCGACCGACCTCTCGTGCTCACAAGTTCCTACCTCACGCCTCCACGAGTCATATGATCACAAAAGACTGCCAGCTGAAACATGGAGACGCTGGTTGGCGTAGCCTGGGCAATGTTGTCATTTTGACAATAGCGAAGTGAGGGGGTGCGACTGAAGATCGTGTACCTTAAGTCATATTGTATATTTTCCATTCTCAATTTATTAATAATTTCAGCACGCATTAGAATCATCGGCATCGAATGCTCTCAATTAATAACTGTGGAAGTGCATTTGGAACACTGAGTGGAGAGCAGGCAATAAGCAATTTGTGAAAGCAATAAGCTTGAAATGCTATATATAATAACGCTTTAGAATCATCTTTGCATTCCAAAACCATGTAAGAGCCTGGAGCAACATGACAGGCATCAAAGGCTCAATTTGTTTTTCAGCATTTCAGCATAACATTTAATTTAAAATATATTCATAAAAGATTGGCATGTGCATATAAGCAATGTAGGATTATATTTTAATATTGTGTTTAGTGGTATTATTGTAAGAAAAGCTATTATTTCAGAAATCATCAAACCGGACTCTTCGATCACTACAATTGCTATCTTTGAAATGTAACTAGAACAGTATACAGAAAAATATTACAACATGTTTTATAAAATAATATCTTTTATTGAAATTTTATCTTTGATATTTGGAATGATCTTTTCTGTTTTCAGCATTTCCAGGACTAGAAGGATATTAATACATATCTAATTTTTATCTATTTTTCAGTAACAATCCTTTGGATGTATCATTTAAGTTTGAAATTTGAATAAATTAGCATTCTTGTCTATAATGATATCCTGATTTTTCGTGTACAAAATATACTAAATATTAAATAAAATATAACTGGGAAAGGGAGGAGCCATCAGGGCACCCAAGTAAAACGATTTGGATAGGGAGCATGGGACTGCCTCCTCCCTATTGTTAACATTTCGCGGAACGAGGGCGGGCTCTTCGACTCCATCTATTGGGTTTATTCTGTCAATCGAGGGCTCGGTTCTAGTACTGTCTGTGTGACCTTGCTTTTGGAAGGAGATTCTTTTCCCTATATTCCGTGGGTTTCGCGTAAGTGTCTTTGCTTACGGGCCCGCCCAAACGTTTTTGGCCCTTCATACAGGAGCTTGATGATCACATACAATAATAGAATCCTGATCACATCGTTTCTCAGATTATTCCACTGCTATGGAAAGTTACCTTGCTACAATAGATGGAGTATTATATCATCATCATCATCATGTGGACGAGCATACCAGGACGGAGATCACGTTACTTGGTCATGTGCTGAGCATCGTGGAGTCATATCTGATTTAGCTGTACTCGATCTGGAGTTTATGAAACTCATTTATGTGTTTTCAACTAACATATGCTTTGGATTGTATTTAGTATAACCTGATCGTTTAGTTTTATTTTTTTGTGTTTTTTTTCTTTCTAAAAAATTTTGATGTTAAAATAAAGCCCAAAGGTGTTTGATTATAAGTTCTTAGACAATTTAAAATAAATGTGTTATGTAAACTATACATCAAATTCTCACCTATCATCACATCCTTTAAATTGTTATTCCTATGAACCTCGAGACGGCCGTGAGTAATCGATTCTATCTTTCTAACTTTAGTTACAAGATAACTGATGTATATTAATATGAAAACTTGGCACTGCAAAGTTGATTCGATTGAGCATGTACAAATAAATGATTTAATAAAAAAAAGGGTGTTTGGGAGTTTTCACGCAATTAAAATCCCAGCAGAATTTTGTTGTTATACCCAAACATTTTAACACCGTTTGCTTCACATTGGTTCGTTGTGAAACTGCAATTTCCAATACCGGATACGTATTTTGGTGGGTTGTATTCGATAATCGATTCATTTAAATTCTATTTTCCTTTGTGACTGAACTGTGATCCTATCTCTTCAAACAACACTTCCATGATATTCTAAAAACCAAAGCAAAAGGCAATATCAAAATTAATCCTTATCTTGATTGAAACTCTTGCAATCGTCCTTATTCCCTAGAGTGTACTAAATCTGTACGCAACTCAACCTTCAAAAAGTCAGCCAAAACAAACGATGTCATCCATCTGATCACTCTTTGACCGGTTTGATAGTGATCTCATTATCGATCGCTTCGTCTATCACGTGCTATTACCCGTCGTGCTCTACCTATTCCTTCATTATGACTTGCGGTGACGTTTTTTATTATACAATGACGCTTAACTTAGTTTTACTTTTCTATCAAGGGCGAAGGTCGAGAGAACGTCACAATCATCGATCCCCGCAGCCTAATACAATTAAATGAAATAATGGTTCGATTTACGGCTGATCTTGAAACTTTACTTTTATACCAGTTACGCAATTGCTACTAGGCGTCGCCAGCGGCTTCTCTAAAGCTCAAATGAAAACAAAATTCCGGTTCCAGAAACAGACTGACATTTAAGTTGACCTGGAAATTCCTTTCTTCAACAGGCTTTCATAAACCATACCATAATAGTGAAAACCGCCTGTTAAAATCAAGGAATTTTCGCACCTGATCTGCTGTTGCTAAAATGCCTTTACTGTTATACGGTTGCCTCGAATGGACTAAAGGGTAGCATTCAACGGATCGTGTCGCAATCTCAATAAGTCAGTCAATATATTATGCTCGATTTTTTCAAGGATAACTGAGAGTACGCACGCTGACAATCGTGATCTTGTTTTATTTTCCATTGAGATGCCTAGCAGGTGAGACTGTGCTCTTTTTATACTGTTCATGGCATTGTAATAAATTATTTGCCAGTCGAGTCCAACATCACAGGGATGTTGTGTCATAGGTCACGTGATTCTCGAACTGGATTGTGAGTGGAAAATAACAGAAAAGGTCCGATTTTTGAACCATTCGATTACTCCACACGTACAGTACCTATAAGGTCTTTTGATGTTTAATGAGACTCATTTGAGGTTAAAAAAATCCAACTCTCAATGTACCTTCAGTTCACAGCACATGCCAACAAAATCGCGAAAGACAAGACAATCGTTGTAGGGTTGTGAGCTAATGAGCCTTCGACCTTGCCTTTCACAACTATTCACTTATGGATCATCGTGGCGTGACGCGTGGGGCAGAGCTCTACAGTCAAAACACACAAATTTAGTCGAATAATCCTTCAAATTTTGATTTGTCACTTTTCCATAGATCTATATTCTCAGCAACCCATTCGAAACTAGGAAGTTAAGTTTGACTAATGACTTTATTAAGAAGCAGTTCTACTTACCCGGGTATTGGAGATTTGGAATTATCCGAGCATGCGTTTCCCATGTTTGCCACTGACTGGTTCCTTCGAGCAGTAGGAGTAAATGCTTGCTGGTAAAATTAATTTGATTGTTCACTTCCACTATGTCTGGTAGGCTAATGATACACTTCCACGGTGCCGGACCTAATTGGTCAGTTTTTGTTTACTTGTGACGCGAGTATGTCACTACCGGATGCTTGTTTGAATGACACTGTTCTAGTTTTAGCAGATCGATCGCGTTGTCTCCTTTGAGCGTCAATAGCTAGAAAAGGTTGCACACCGGTTATATCAATCAAATTGGAATACGGAAGTTTACAGGTGGAACGCTGGTGCTGTGATTGTGATGTCAATTTCATGTTTTGGTTAGATTGTTTATAAATTGATTTATCTGTCGTAAGTGACAGTTCTGTCCATGGTTGGAAAATTATTTATAATTAATCGTCACTCATGAAACCTTTGTGTTTTTTTTTTGTATAGAAATGATGCTAAGACAAATTCCTCAGTAGATTTCTCGGGGATCTTTTCGTAATAAAGATTTTTTCGAAATGTACTACTACCCTTATATGTTAGGTTAAGTTGTTCGTTGGAATTGGCTCTATGTTCAATGTTAAGTCTGTACAACTTCGATTTGCAGATGATCAAAATATCTTTTTTCAAAATTATAAATGTTTGACTGTCTCAAATCTTGCATGTTTTTTAAAGGTAACGTTTATAAAACTCAGGTTTCTTGGCCAATGGAGCAAATAATTAGAGGCACTAGTGAACAATGGTAGCTGCGATTACTTTTGATGAAGACATATGATAAAAATGGGCTTTAATGAAGTATTGGGTACTATTCACTATTATACTATACCACTATTATCTGCTTCTGACAAATTTAATCAAACTATTCAGTGCTTTTTGATACAGAGCTAAGCTCCCATAACATCCTAAGCAATAAGAATGCCAAGCAGGTTCAAGTACAGCGATGAACAAAAGGCAAATAACTTGTCATGCTTGAGCAGTCAACAATTAATCATAATACTTTGTCTAAGAATGACCAACAAATTTAAACTAAGCGCTTTAAATTCTATCGAAAGAAGCCCAAACTGTTGCAATGATATAAATGATGAATTATTGCAAAGCTCCATTAGACGAGACCATTACTTGTTACTGAATAGAAGGTCGGTAAATCAGTCATAGCCATGGTCCTTTTTTCTTTTGATACGTTTAACCCAACAAACATCAGTGTCGAATAACCGCTTTTTCAAACAAATTTGAAGAAGTAATTCAGCTTGCTAGAAGAAAAAGCTGAACAACTTCTCCCAATTTGTTTGAACAAACAGTTATTTAACATCGATGTTTGTTGGGAAGGACATACGTTTTCAGCTCTTTCTGTCTTTAGTCTGGTCGACTAAAACTTGACCTAAACTATACTAAAACTGTTTACCCCTCCTTTTGTAATTCGACAAAGATTTTTCATTAGCGCCTAACAAACTTCGTTTAATCAATCCACCACGGTCATTGCGAAGAGGAGAGTTCCCCTATCCGATAGAATTGGAGGCTTACATGGGTAGCCTTTGTGCAACGAGAAATTTACGGAAGAAGCCATTGTTTAGTTTGTCAGTTAGGCCCTAATGAAAAATCTTTGTCGAATTGTGTGCGTGCGGAATGATGCCTCTTTTTGTTTTCCACATTTGCTCATTAGTTATCAAAATGGCGTCCAAGCAAGAGAAGCAACCCACCAATATTTTGCTCGCGCATCGCGGAAATTCAAACTTAGTACTCAGACGCTGGATTAGTGAAATCGTTGAAAGTGGTGAAATAAACTGTCAAATCAAATCAAATCAGTAAAAAAGCAACAAAACCATTCGATAACGTTTTTTTTCACAGCCAGGAAGCTTGGATCGGGGGTAAAATCGAAAGCCGGAAACCGGAGTGGCCAGAGCCGAGGTGTCGAAAATATGCTGGGAATGTCGCCTACAACCGTGCATAGAGCTAACAAAAAATAACGAGCCGGACTGTCATTATATAAGAAGTTAATGACTACAAATCACGACAATGAACGATCCCGAAAGCTGGCAACGACAACCCCCGAGCATCTTGACAGATGAGCTTAGTTTCACGTACCCATCTATAAATTGTAGATGTCTCTACCGTGCATAAACAAAAGGGCCATCCATTCTCGATACTACCGCTTTTTAGCTTTGGAATACATGTTTTCGTTTCCTTATGTGTGGATGTTAAAACAGTGCAAGAATAAATTTTTATTGAGGCGTAATATTGATGTGGCTTTCTTTGAATTAATTTGATTTCAATTGTATCGAATATAAATCATCATTACTTGAGATTGGGAATGAGGGAAGTTGTGCAACGACAGCTTCAGGACTGCAATTTATTCAGGCTCATTTGATTGGGAGAGAAATTATAATAAAATAATACTCACATTTCAGTGTTCACGTCAGAATTGGTAGGAATTAAGCAAATTCATGTACGATTCATAGTTCATTGAGGACCTAATAGGTTATACATAGGTTATTGCAATTAATTACATCCAATTTACGATTTTCACCAAACCTACCAAACTAAGGCAATAGAAGTAACTATCAATTTGCCCCTTGGGTCAATTCAAACGGTAATTTAGCTTATTAATTCACAAATCCTCCTAATTTAGATCAAATAGTATTGAGCATGGAAACTCATGACACTGCAGCTCGCAACCGTTTCATTTTATCCAGTCATGACAGTTGACTTTTTTTTTTCTGAAGTGATATGGTCGAGGGAGTGCCCGGTCGCACCTTCACAGCCGACCAAATGGTTGTCGCAACATCCACCATTTAACGTTTAGGAAAAATTACAACATATCGTCAGCATTATATTCATCAAGTACGAATATGAGCTCCACAGCTTTGATAATAACAGTCGATGTAAATACGTTCAATTGATAATTTGCTCTGGGATTCATTCGATTTGACAGAACCAGTGAGCCTAGATTATCGGGGTACATCACCGACTATACTTAAGCAGATTGAACTCATTTTTGCAAGCAGTATGGAGTAAGAGCAGCGGCTGGATAGTCAGGAAGAAAATGAATATATTTTTGGCTCGGGAAGTACTAGCACACCGGTCCCAAGCTCGGTCCCAAGCTTATGCCTGGGACAGACATACAACGTACAGCGTTGTACTCCTTTAGTCTAGTACGTGTTTTTGTGTACAGGATTAAAGTATTTGAGAGTTCGTACAACGGTCAGCGTTGTAAGTCTGTCATAAGTATTAATGATTCGCCCCTAATATCGTTACTCGCACCAACACACCCTCAAATATTCTGTCAAAATAACATAGCGAATCAAAACAAAGCCAAAGATACTAGTACCGAAAGGTACAAAAAAGCGCAATAGTGTATAGCATGGTGCAGACTGCAAGATATACTTCGGACCTAGGGGTTCTACAACAGTGAACCAATTTCAAATCGCTAGTTACATATTGATTGTTGGTAAGAGTAAACTACTTTTACTTCGATGAGTGGAATCTACCTAAATTCTGGTTAAATGATTCAGATAGAAATTTTTTATTAGTTCAAAATGGCGTTCAAAGAAAATGAACGCACAAATCGAAACAAACATTTAATTTTCTGCGTTATCTAATGCACATAAAGGCAATGCTAGATTTGGCAGAAAATAATGGGATATTTCATGTAAATTTAAACGCCTGAATCTAACCTGTTGTATGAAAGATTGCAAACATTGTTGTATGGCGCATGAAAGATTGCAAACAATTTCGTTGTTTACGCCTCCTTTGGCTTGAAATTAAACGAGGGTAAATATTGCGCCTGTTAAAATTAATTGTTTTTTTTCCTGAGCGGATAATTTCAGTGCAGTAACTCAAACACGATTGTTTAAAGTAAATCGGTGATAATTTTCTTTCTCTAATCATTGTTGAACAGATTCATGGCGCATTTTATGGCATGAAGCCTCAGATAAAAACAGCTTTGGATATCGTCAGTTTTCAGAAGAAGACTTCTTTAAACACCCGGAAATTGCAACCCAATGAAAGATGGTAATAATTTACATGCTTGATTTAAATATGCCTTCAAAATACACTATTTTTTCTACTTATAGCTTATTGAATGTTTAATGAGCTTTAAAGATTTTTGCGGCGCATCCTAAAAATGTCACTTACATGAGCCTTGGTGAAAACACCAAACCGTTCTGTACGAGAGCCGAACTTGACTGCAACAACGCCACCATGTGGCTATAATTTACCACTTCAGTTTCGTGCTTATAGGTGAACCCGCAACGCAATGGACGCGACACGATTGAACACGATCGTGTTTTGCTTTAGACACCGTGTCTTGATTTTTGGGAAAACACCCGAGCCGAGTGGTTACGATCACAAGAAAGCTCTCAACATACACATACACCCAGTATGACACTGGTTACCACGGATAGAGCATTGCTCGTCGGATGATTCTAAAAATTTGATAATTTGATTTCTTCTTGGCCGTTTTCTTGGCCGTTGGGTGACGGGAGCATACGTTGATAGAGTTTTTACAAGCACGGCATGGGTAGAAATAAAATAAATTAACCACGCGTGTATTCCGCAATCGGACACAATCGGAAACACTCGGCTGTGGTGTTTGCCGAATCATCATACACGGTGTCTGAAGCCAAAACTCGAGCACTGGCATTGGTGTTGTACCCACCGTGTTGCGTGTAAGTCTGGAAGCACGAAGTCAAAGTGGTGAATTCAATACACGCGCTAGCGTGGTAAAAAATAGCTCGGCGTGCAGTGTAGTGTTTGGACATGGCTGCTTACATGTAACAAATATGGCAGACCCAAGTTGTTCAATGCTGACAAAGGAAATTTTGGTTACATCTTTTCTTCAATGAATATGAGTTTTGTTTTGAATTGGTCATGGTCATTAAAAATTCAAGTTGAGGAACAGTCGTCTATGCTCTTATTTTTATGTTTGTAATACGTCTTCTTAAATAAATAATTACTATATACACGTACACTACCATTTTTCTTTCATTCAAAATGAGTATAGTTTACCCATTTGACAAATGTCAACATCCACATCAACATTTTTTATGCGTACTAAGTTTTGCTCAAAATGCCGTCAAAACGAAAAGCATTTGCACAGAAATCTCAGCAAAAAGTAAAAGCAAAATTTTTGTGGTTTCGACCCCAACAACTACTCAAAGGCAAAATAGTGGAAGACCAGCCAAAATTATGGACGCAAAAGGACTTCGTTCTCTTTCTCGTGCCTTCAACAACAAGGATTCACTGAGCCAAAGGGATGCCGTAAAAAAGTTCAACTGTTCTCATCTGCATCTGCAAAACATCGAAAAGAGTCGGAATAATGTGCCGAAAGAAGACAAGAGCCCTGGAATACACTGAGAAACAGTTGTTTGGACGACGAAAGTAACTTCCCTTTTTCAAAGACGAACATTCCCGGAAACGATTGATATTATTCATAGTACAGTTCAACTGCTTCTCCAAACATAAAATATAGGTTTAAACACAAGTTTGAACAGAACGTGATGCTGTAAGCCATGGTTCAAGTACTCTGGTTCGGCTATCAATCAAGGTGTGTATCAAAACGAATGTTTGAAGAATATCCCGTTTCTACAAAAACATCATGCAGCCGGACAATACGTGTTTTCCCGGATAAAGCGTCATCACATTAAGCCATAAAAACATAATCGCTCCTTAATACGCATTCGATCCCATTTGCTCCCAAAAAATCACAACCTGACAAATCTGCCTCAGTGTCACCCAATCGAAGATTTCTTCGGGGTGTTGAGCTCCTTGGTGAACAAAACTAACTGGAGAACCACGAACTGCAAACAGTCGATGGGGAGAATCAAGAGATGCATTCACAAAGTGTACACGAGGGCCGTACAACGCCCCTGTTCTGACATCAAACGGAAGCTTCGCCGAACAGCCGATTACGGACCGTTTTTAAATGTTGACTAATTTTTTTTTCAGCAATGTAACTTTAATTTCAATAAATCAGGTCTTCTTCAAGTATGTTATGTCTTTTTTGACAGCTTGAGAAAGAAATTACAAAATTTAGGTTGCCACCCGTTATTCTAACGTAAACAGTGTAACTTCAAAATAATTTAATTTAATTTAAAGCAATTGCGTGAGGACCTTAGTATGATTAATCGGTTGAATGTATTTTATTGTGTTCTGTTTCAATAAATTTACGGTATAATTTTGGAATTGTTTGATATAACTAGTTGTTAAATCGTGGTGTGTCTTGGAACTAACTGCAATTTTTTTTTACAAAGCCGTTGCAAGTAATAAAATAAAGAAGACAAAGAGAATATACAAGTGATAATTCGGTATTGTTTGTTTGTTTGGTATTTC
Source organism: Aedes koreicus (assembly GCA_024533555.2). NCBI lineage: Eukaryota > Metazoa > Arthropoda > Insecta > Diptera > Culicidae > Aedes > Aedes koreicus. The sequence goes on from JAHHFK020000100.1 coordinate 91,661, forward strand.
ATGTAAAAAATAAACGATCATGCCTTGATACATAGCTACATATCACCATAAGTTCTTTTTTTTTAAATCTCCGAGTAAGATTTTAAATGAGTTAGGTTTTTTGTTTTGATAAAAAATATCTTTTTCTCTGTTATGTAAGGAAAAATGAAGGCAAATGACTTTTTTAAATCGCAAGATAAGATGAGTTTTTAATATGTTATATCCAGCACACATATTTGTTGACAACAGAAGCACAGCACATTGGAATCATAACAGATATTAATTAAACTGTTTTCTTCTATTTATTCTGCAGCTTCTTGGCATCAAACATTTCCGTCACTTTGAAACTTAATGAGCCCGTTTTAAATGTCCTCCGGTCCAAACACTTCAGGGGCACCTAAGCTGTTGAAATAACCGTTCTGAGTCGTTTCACTCGTCTAGTAGCATTTCCAAACCCCAGGCCTACACAATTGGCCGTCGCACTGTCAAATTGGTCACGGTTCGGTTCGGAGCGGCAAACCAATAATGACGGTTTAACGCACTACTGACTGTCCATTCGGATGAAAGAGAGGACAACTCACAAACAACACATCAACTTCGGCAGGTTTAAAAAACAAAATATGCACCACACACTGCAGTGACAGACTGGAGTAACGGAGGGATTGAAACACGCGTGGCACGAGTTCGCGAAAGACTGAAACGAAGGATGGAGCTTTTGGTTCAACTTAGGGGCAACTACAATAAACCACACCACAACAACGGATTGCGTGCCTGCCCCCGGCTCAGAGTAAACACAATCATGTTCTCGTGCATGTATGTCCGATATGGATCTGAGCAGGTGGATCGATCGGAGGATTGTTATGATGTGGTGGTAGTAGTTGGATGCAATGCTGAATTTGGGGGCTAATTGTTGAGCTGGCTGTGACCGATAAAAGAGTTTGTCAGTTGATCTACTTGAAAACGAATCTGTGTCTCTTGTTTTACACAAGATAATGAGCGAACATTTACTTCCTCTGCCGAGCCCCGAGCGTAAGTATTATCACATCCACACTTCAGCACACCCGATGTTGAACTAATCTTCCATACGTGATCTGATAACGATCGACTAGTCTGTTAAGCGACTTGCGCCGTCACCGGGTTGGTTTCCTTCCAGTGATAATTATCATTATTATAAGTGTAATTGTCTCAATTAAATAATTTTTCTTTTCAATGTAAACAATCGAAGGCATCGATGAAAAGATGAAATAAAAACAACAAACAAACAAGGTTTTCATTGAGCAGGAAAAATGGAAGAAATTTCCTAATTAAATAGCTTATTAATAAACATGTATAAGCACACACACATACATTTATTTTTAAGTGAATGTTTACTCACAGTTATTTGGGTAAAGTACTTTTTTATTTCAATCACTTTTCACTTACCATTAAGTTCCACTATGGTTTCCACAGTATCACTAAGGATTGAAGTGAAAAGTAAATACTTATTCTGCTTTCCGCTTCCAGAAGGTTCGTGTGAGACAGGCATTATTAATTAACATGATCCTATTTTCTTTGAAATTTCTTCATTTGAATTCCTTTGCTTAAGGTAGCAACCCTGATAAAAAATTACATTAAACGACCGATATTACAAATCCTCCAACCATTTCTTTAATGGATTGGATGATACCCCAAATAGGTCGTTAAGAAAAATAACCATACGAAATTTATTAGGGAAGTCACGAATCCTCACCTGGTGAGGATGTTCTCAGCATAAGGTGAACATTGTTGAGCACAAATCCCATCTCATACATAACGCACAGCTATAGAATTGCTACTCCTTGATCAACGAACATCAAATAGAAAATGAAAATTCGCATAAATGAAGACTAACCATGTTTTCCTTATTCCAAGCTCATCCTCGGTGGGTAAATCCGAGTATTGTCGCTTTTCACAAGGCATAAAATGTAATAACGACTCATATATGTTCCTTTGACTACAAAAACAAATATGTTCCCTAGGTTGGATTAGTTTGGGCGGGGGTCGGGGGGGGATTGTATTCGGAGACACAAGAAAAGGGGTTACCGGGTGGGGGGCCCCTCATTTACTATTTATATATTATGGGGGGGGGGGGTGGGAGAGAAAAAGAAAATAGAGGTTGTGAGTTAAAATACAAAAAAAAAGTGTGTGTGTGTGTGTGTGTGTGTGTGTGTGTATACAATCCAACTCCCACTGTCCGGCAGTGCTTTTATGGAAGAAAAATGTCTGCAGCTATCATGCTTTTATCCTAATCCCAAACTGTAAACATTTTTAGCCCGGGTGTTGAAAGGTGATAGGTCTGTTGAGATCCAGTGACCCATTTCAGAATGCCTGGTCACTCACGTCCATTCCGAGGTCACTTTCACTTACAACAAGCCCCGCATAAACACAATACTTATATCAATTGGATATTTGTACTATATTTACACTTCCATTATCGCAACATGTTCTGTTACGATCATGGCACGTATTTAGTAGTATGTATTTTGTATTTGTTTATAATTGCTTAGATCTCACCAGTAATGTTTGATGTTTCCTTGCTGATCCTGCTCCTTTTGTTCCACTTTTCGTATTTTTTTTTCGTATCTTCCGCTGTAATGAGAATATTTGTATTTAGTTCGATCCTGCATCAACTTCTTAGTAGTTTTTTTCACTTCTTTTTTTTTATCAAGTATGTCAAAACAGGATATTAGATATTGTCTTCAAAATTGGGTAGAAGTAAATTATTTGTTGCTTTGCAAACCAGCTCTCCTCGATGTCCTAGATCTCGGTCAAGTTCTGCTGGACCCGCAGCTGCTGCAGTCGGCACTCGTCCACATCAAGCCGGCCGTCGCCGACGTGTCGGATATCTGCGTCTAATACACTCTTCTTACACCGATTCATTTACAAACTAAGCCTGCACACCGAATCAAAATTCACTTTGGCAAGGTTTTGGTATTTTGTTCTAAAATCTAGTTCTAGATATTGGCACTTTATTTCTGCTCAGATTTTCCGTCGTCAATATTCTTCCTCAAACGTAGCAATTGCCAGCTCAGGTTCGATGCAAGCAGCAGCAGCTATCATGCCGTTCATTTTGAACGACCAGACAGCAGACCCCATAAAAAATTAAAGTATCATAGAAGACAAAAATGCTATTAATACAAATTTCCAACTTGAATGCTGTACATGGCATTTTAAGAGACAATTAAATTACTTGACCATGTAAAAAGCGGCTACAGTAAGTCAATACGAGTACATAATATGCGTATGTACAAAACATATCTGACATCCACTGGATTGTTACTGAAAAAATATAATTAGATATGTATTAATATCCTACTAGTCCTGGAAATGCTGAAAACAGAAAATATCATTCCAAATATCAAAACTATAATTTCAATGAGAGATATTATTTTATAATACATGTTGTTAAAACATGTCTTTATATTGTTCTAGTTACATTTCTATGATAGCAATTGGAGCGATCGCAGAGCCCAGTGTGATGCTTTCTGAAATAAATGGCTTATCTAATCCTAATACCCCTAAACACAATATTAAAATATAATCCTATACTGCCCATAAGCGCATGCCAGTAATATAGTAGTTAATGTTCAGAAGTGAAAATTCCATGTAAATGTTATGCTGAAATGCTGAAAAACAAATTCAGCTTTTTATCCATGTCATGTTGCTCCAGGCTCCTGAGATAAATGGTTTTGGAATGCACGATGATTCTAAAGCCTGCTGAAATCATTAATTGATATGAGAATGGAAAATTATATGATATGATTTACAGGTCGCACCCCCTCACTTCGCTATTGTCAGATTGACAACATTGCCCAGGCTACGCCAACCAGCGTCTCCATGTTTCAGCTGGCAGTCTTTTGTGATCATATGACTCGTGGAGGCGTGAGGTAGGAACTTGTGAGGACGAGAGGTCGGTTGCACCCCCCCCCCTTCGAAGTTGTCAACTCACCATTTGAAGCCCGAAATTGCAACACAAAAAGCGGTTTGCCAAAAATCCGTTTTTTAAAATATTATCTTTATATTTTTTTAATAAAAAAATACCTTTGCTAATTTTTGCTATGTTGTTTTCAATCAATGCCCTTACATTTCTCTTAAGTCGCTCTATGAGCTTATGTACAACATTTGAACCGATAAGTTTTTGTATATTGACGGATTGTTACCACGATTATGGAGAATACTCAAGTTTGATAAACAAGGCCAGGGTTAGCTTTTTTTGTAGGTTAGATTTGCAATTATTATCAAAAACATTTCTAAGGCACTCATTTTTATGATTCTGAGGCACTCATGACTAGTAGTATTTGTATATAAATTAAAACTAACGTAAACAATTAAACCCCAATTAAACAATTACCTAGTCTACTTTATCTGCGCATGTATACAAAGAACTACATACATATGAAAATAAATACATATATTATGTAAAAAATAAGACGGAAAAGGCCGCATTAATGACTATTTGTGTGTAAATCTACTAACCCCTCAGATGCCCTCACATCTCACGCCTGTTGCCAAAAAGAAAATGTTTCTTCGATGGTATCATCGTGGATTCCCGGAAGAAGTATGTAGGACAGAGAGAGAGAGAAAGAGAAGAGGACGAAAACAGGAAGAAATAAGAAAGCGAGATAGGAAGAAGAAGCGGTAGAGATAAGTAAGAAGAGCTAGACGATGATGGAAGACAAATAAGAACTCTCAAACGAGTACGGATCAAGAAAAAAAAATGAGAAGTATAAAGAGACCTCGCGGCGTGTGATATTTCTGCAATGGTTTTTTTTTCTGGTAGATAAACCCTCCCTGTAGATAACGGTAGATAATCAATGGCGACATGATGTTATGGCATCGACGAATGGGGCATTTTAATAGCCATAGTTTGAAGCGGCTACGCTCCAAACACAAGGGTTCGATTGCGTTGATTCAACCATTCCTGTGTGCGTATCGTGTCTTCAAGGGAAGCACAGTCGTCAACCGTTCAAGAAAAAGTGAACAGGAGCCAGTGATGTCCTTGAATTAGTCCACAGCGATCTATGTGGTTTAATGGAGAATGTGCCGATCGGTGGAAGAAAATATTTTTTGACTTTCATTTTCGATGCCTGCCAGAAAACCTTCGTAAGAAAGGTGTGCTGGATTGCTTCAAGGACTTCAAGGCGCTTGCTGAAATTCAAACTGGAAAGCAGATTAAACGATTGCGCTTGGACGACGGTCTCGAATATGTGAATCAAAAAATGTAGAACGTCTTAAGCACGATTTACTGGACGGAAATTGGATTTGTCGGAGCTGCGAGTATTCGGTGAAAAGGTAATGTGTCATATTCCGAAAGTGCAGCATCGAAAATGGGACCTCAAATCTGAGGAAGGCGTCTTTCTTGAATATAGTGCACATTCAAAAGGCTATCGAATTTTCAATTCCCGGAATCGCACATGGAACAGTGGACCGTAAGAAAGCCCGCCTCGTAATTAAAGGGTTTTCGCTGCAGAAAGGCGTGGATTACGACCAGACGTACTCTCCGGTGGTGCGATATGCCACAGTTCGATATCTGCTGGCGGTGGCTGCCCAACTGAATTTGGACGTCTTCTAAATGGATGCTGTGCCGGCATACTGCAAGACGAGTTGACTGAAAAAGACATCTACATGGAACTACCCGATCGATACGAGGATGCTGGTGGTCCACGAAATGTTTGTCGACTACGAAAAGCGCTGTACGGGCTGCTACGGGTCAACCGTCTATGGAACCAAACGCTCGATACGAAACTGAAAAAGATAGGACTCAAGTGTTCCAGCTTCGATCCTTGCGTCTACTATCATGTCGATGGAGAACGAATAATCGTGATAGCAGTGTACGTGGACAACTTCTTGCTGTTTTCGAATGATCAAGAGTCGGTCACCTACTTGAAGGATCGGTTGATGTCAAGGTTCTGGATGAAAGACCTAGGACGAGTTCATCAGGTTCTAGACATGACAATCACGCAGAAGACGCATGCTGTAATGTTTGACCAGCTACGGTATATTGAAGAGTTGCTTTTACGATTCCGGATGACCGATTGCAACACAACCCAGGTAACCAATAAGCATTAAATAAAGCACCTTAGTAGCCCTATATGCGTCTTTACGACAAGCGATATAGTGCATATGAGCATTATAGCCATCTTAAATGCTATGCAAAAGCAGGTTTTGGCCCGCTATACGGCTAATTTAATGCTGAACCCCACCAAAAGAAGACGTCTATGTCGACAATATGTCATTCATTGGAAGCATGAATTGGTAACGGCTGCAAATGACAGCTAGATGGCAGCAGTTGAAATGTTGTTCTACTGCTGGGGAGTTTAGCTTTTAGAATACTGATGAAGTGCTTGATTGAAAATGCGAAGCAATAAAAAATCCTATTTTCCTACCTATTTTCAATTATAGATTTTACTCATTTTCTAGTTTTGCCTCTTATATTTTTTTCTTCTTCTCCTGTACTGATGATGATGGACGTTTGCTTTTTGTTTAGACCCCCCCATTTTTCCTTATGAACGAGGAAGCTCAAATTAGCTGCAGTTTTGCATTTCTTAGGATAGGATTCGAACTCGCTGCTTCGTAGTCGATGTATTTTTATTCCGCGTCTTTATTCTCTAACCTATATGGAACGTATGGGAACGGTTTTAATATTTGCCCAATATTAACTTCAATGTCGTCAGTAACGTTCATTTGTTTATATGGTGCTGAACATTCAAATAGGTTCTAACAGAGAATGAAAGCACATTTTTACTTTTTTTTTATTGATCTGTCTTTAAATTTCACGATATGTTTTTGGCATAGTACGCTAGTCAAACTTAATGTGTCTCTACTCCAAATGATTGATTTGCTGTTATTATTTTATTCCCCTTATAACAACTGAGAAAAAAAATAAACATAGAAAGATTAGTCTTGAAAGTAAGACCAATTAAATCATCCGCAAACGAAACCGCTACCAAGTGCCTCCATTATTCTGATATACACAACTCCACACACTATACGCATGCACAACAGTAGCTCGGGCTATCAGTTTTTTTTTTTGCGTGATTGCGAAGTGAGGCAGCACCAGAAAACTGCACATTAAACAATATTGTCCAAACCTGATCGGTGCATTTGTTGAACAATGGTAAACCATCATTTTGACGTTGATCGAAATACAATGGGGTCCTGTAAAGTCAGAAAAAGCCTCACGAAGGCATTTTTCATAAAGCAGCTTACCTAGCCCTTGATGCCAATACTGACCACCTTCATTTTCGCAAACATTAGAAGGTTCTCGAGGAGTTACAAGTTCTGGGATCTTCAGGAAACATGCGATCATATATTGACAATCGAGCCAAAAGAGGTCTCAGTGTAGAATGAGTGATATTGAAATCCAAACTCCAACTTTGTAGAAATGATGTTAAATCTGTTTCGTCATCAATTTCATAATCCTCGCTTACTCTTTCATCTGGACTATAATAGTCGTCTGTAGCGCGCGCGGCTTGAATCATCTCATCCAAATTCTGCAGGCCATCATCATCGAAGGAGTTTACTGTATCACGAGTTTCTTGAGATCAGTGGAGAGGTGGAACATTACTGTTCCATGAAATCAGGTGAAGGACTTCTGTTTAGTTCTTGGAATCGCGGTTTGTTTTGAAGGTTTCCAGCTGTTCATCGCATCTGGATGGATCTATAGAAACGATTTTTTTTGTCACATTTCGCTTATAGGTACCACTATTCACAAAATTTTCCCAATTTTTTTATATTGATTTTTATTTGTAATCATTCGCCTTAATTGGCTCCTGCAAGGATGGATAATATATCGAACCGCCCCCATATTAATCTCATTGTTCCTATATTCACCCTACGATGAATCAAACAATTGGGCAGTTGAAGGATCGGTTTCGTTTTTCAATGTTTGCTTACGTTAAATAACTACAACAAACATCACTAACTAATCCTTCACGTGTACAATTGTTTTATTTCAAGTAGGATGAACACAGAAAAAAATCTTGTAGTAAAAACTACCATTGCACCCGACTATGCCTATCTTTAAAACTACCATGGCAATTTCAGTCGAATTTGCTACGGTTATGGTAAAACCTTCAACATTTGTGGTATATTTGACGGACACTCATATTAATATCAACCGCACCATGGTCGATCTAATCACGGGCATGGGTAAAGTCTAACGCATTTATAGTCAGGTGAAAATTGTTGGTGTTTGCGTTTCCGTTAACCCTCAAAATGGTAGTTTCTACTGCTGTTTTTTTTTTTTTTGACGTAGACGACAAGTCTTACGGGAAGGGTAGGGTGTCAATTGAAAATCTAAAAATAAGCGACCGTCACGAAATATCGTTACAAATGAAACGCTAATAACTTAATAAATGCTCATCAGATTTTCGAGATGTTTACATCAATCGGTTAGAAATTTTCCCGCGTATCAATTAAATAATTGAACATTCTTCTTTAACAAGTTGAAACTATTGAAAATAGAGAAAATATAAGGTGATGTCTTATAATGCCGATTTTTCAGAGTAAATTTACTGAATGCACTGTACTTTACTATCACAGATTTCAAATGTAAGCAAGGGAGGTCTTAATGCAGCAGTGAACGATATAAAGAAAGGTGTGCACCCTCGCAATTTTACTCGTTAGTGTCGCAGTACATGAGCTGGGCAGACCAATGAACCATCAAGGATCATCAGCTAGCGATGGTATACGCTCTGGAGGCAACCTCGATGGCGCGAAGCTCAGAGCGGAAGCTAGAGCGGCAAAGCGCCAATGTGGATTTAGCAGCTGATGGTGGCACGTATTATAGAAGGTGCTGTGGCGACCACCAGTGGCCAGGTAGCTGATTGCGCTGCAGGCTGTTGCTTGCAAGCCCTTGGCTAGGCTACCGTTGCTAGGCATCCACTAAAATGCAGTGGTTTGGTAGGCAGTCGGTTGCTCAAGCCGGTGATGATTTGTCGCCAGCCGGTGATGATTTGTTGCCAGCCGGTGGGAGCCACCACGAGGAGCGAAATAAGGTGCCTGAGTGTGTGTTTGTGTGTGCGCTACACTTTCGGTAGCCATCTTTATCTATAGCGCAACGTGCACGGCAGCTTTGTGGAAAGACTGAGAAAGATTCAAATCCTCTGCGAATTACTCTAAATCCGTCCTTTTCAGGACGACTAATCAAATGTTGAGAGAGTTAGTTTAATTTGAATTTATCTTTTACCAATTGGCAGAGAGCGGTGGCTAAATCAATTGTAGTTTTCTTCTCGTCGCATACCTTGAGCATTGTGCATGATTAAAATGGCTGCCGTCACGAGCAATTGAAACCAATTAGCAGGCAGCGGTGTGGAGCGGCAAAGCACCAATGTGGATTTAGCAGCAGGTGGTGGCACGTACCATAGAAGGTTCAGTGACGACCAAACCAGTGGACAGGCTGATTGCTCTGCATTCTGTTGTAGCAAGCCCTTCGCCAAGCAACCGTTGCTAGGCAGCCACTAAAATGCAGTGGTGTGTTAGGCAGTCGATTGCCTAAGCCGGTGATGATTTGTTTCCAGCTGGTAAGCGCCACCACGAGGAGTTAAAAAAAAAAAAAAAAAAAAAAAAAAAAAAAAAGGGGGGGGGGGGGGGGGGGGGGGGGGGGGGGGGGGGGGGGGGGGGGGGGGGGGGGGGGGGGGGGGGGGGGGGGGGGAGACATCAACAATAGAAGAAGAGGAAGTTATTATATCTTAACAATAAAAATATCATTTTTTTTCTGAACAAATCTGAAAGTTCATAACTATTAATTGTATTGTTTTACTATTATTTGAAAATTCTAGCATATAGCACCATAGTAGATCTATTGTAACAATGTGTTTTTTTTTATTTGTCTGATACATGATCAGTAGAAATATCAGTCTGGCAATACAATCTGTTGTTATTGTATATTATTAAATTGTAATTATGTCGTTATTTTTTATCCGGTTAGTTTTCTCTTCGTTGCATACCTTGAGCATTGTGCGTAATTTACAAATGGCTGCCGTCGTGAAAAATTTAAACACCGGTCGTTAATAATTCGATCGTTTCTTGATAGATTTAATTTGGAGCTGAGATTTTTGCGCTAATCTAGATGTTTTTACGATTGTCATTTTATTTACTGAGAAGTATTTAAACCTTAATTTTACTAATAAAAGATGAATATGTTTTGCGTACATATTCATCAATTGGTGTTGGAAAATTGTAAGAAATGTTGCGTTCCTGCAAAAGTATCAAGAAAATCCCTATTACAGACAACGTTTTAAATTCTCGAACCTAATTTTCCGTACTGGAAATTCTTTGCACATTCAGAATTAGTACTGTTATGAATAGTTATTCTGTTGTATTAACGATTTGCGTTGGATAAGAGTTTTTTACTTCTAGTTAGAAATAAGTATTTGGAAACTGAAAGTGCAGATAAGCCGATGACTAATCGATTTGATGTCAACCGTATGCGCAAATTTCAAAAACGCGGTAAAATCGATCAAACAGAAAACCATCCGAAACGACCATGTACCGATCCTCGGAGACAGTACGTACGTTGCAATGTTCCGCTAAGAAACTAATCAAATGGTTTAACGTAGTCTATATCAGTTGGTCAAGTGTGAAACACAACCCCACTGATTTTTGAGGGTGACAGTAACAGTATGGACCAGTAACCTTTCAAGATTAAGGGACTATTAAGTAGAACAGCCGATTGACTTCATCAGATATAGCTCGAATAGGCTTCAGCTTAATAGACAACTCAGTACTATAATCATTTATTCAATGAAATGTTCTCACTATTCTCATGCAATGCTCATTTCAGCCAATAGTGTTCAACACATAGTTATCACCAACCATCGACAGCCCGCAACAATAAATCTTAGTATCTTTTCATAGGATTCTACTTATACCTTTGTTCTTAATTTTGTTTCTTTTCAGGCAACAAATAATTTATTTCTAGCACATTTTGAAGATTTTTTCTCTATTTCTCAAAACTTTTAAAGTTAGGCATAATGAGAAAGATGAATGAATGTACCGCAAACTAGATGGACACATGTGGAGTTGGGTTCAGGCGACTCGTGAGGTAGTAAATGCTTTCAAGGACGTGGAGCAAGACAGGTAATTGTTACCCATTGTATCTATATTAATAAAATTTAGTTTTAATAGGTTTTCGTTGAGCATCGGTTGAATCGGTTGTATCGATACTTTGTTCCGCAATATTTTGTTAACGGGCGTAGTGTTTTGTCTATTGTTGCGCGAGTGATCGAGTGAGCATCAGAAGTCGTGGTGGCGGTAAGATCGGTCGGTGGTGAGGTACATAACTAATTGTGATCCAAATTATTCGTTCGCTATGCTCGTCGAGCCACCCTACTTTGGAACAAATAAACCACTGCCCCATTTTGTGAGGGACTCCAATGGCATCCGGACTGTTGGTGTAGATCGCTCCAAGTTGGTACTCAAGCGTTGAGATGAACTACCCTGTTTTCCTAATGAAATACCACTATCACACTCAGTGAGTGGTCCCAATAGCATCCTTACTGTTGGTTTAAATCTGTCCAAATCGGCTTTCCAGCATTATAAAACATCTCCTAGTTTCCCAATGAAAAACCACAATCACACTTTGTGAGTGGCCCCAATAGCATCCTTACTATAGGTTTAAATCGGTTCAATTCGGAAATCGGTACTAATTACACTTGATACCACATTGTTAACCAAAACGAACCCTGCTGCCAGCCAATCCTGTTAGCCAAAATCCCAGTGATTTCTCGTGGGAGTGCAGTGGATATCGCGGCTTCCAATAAAGCGAGTATCACGTCAACATATTCCTACCCATTCCTTACTTGACCTGCATTTGGACGAGGCCGGCGCCGGTATTGCCTTTGTTTGGGATTACCAGTTTTTACACATTGAAGATATATGTTAGTTCCAAGTATCATCTGTTGGTTCTCTGTGTAATAACAGCTGATCTGGCAACAACGGAGTAGCAACCTCGCGCGGTCAATCATGCTCATGCTCAT